>PYAF01006211.1:178885-239200 GCA_007407185.1 Glycine tomentella | reverse complement strand
AAATCAATCCAGAGTAATTTTTTTTTAAAAAAAATATGAATTCTCCCGTAACATTTTCTTATATTATATGGTAATTATAAAATATTTTTTTATATGTGAAAGGCATTAAACATATTTAGTTTCTTGGATAGTACTGATCTACATATGCAAGCCAGTCTTTCACTTATGTTTTAAATTTAATTTAATTTACTTATTATTAGGTAAAAAAAATGAGATAAATAATTTTTTAAAACAATTTAAAAAACAATTTAAAACTTCAAACTTCAAAAAATAATTTTATTGTGCTTTTAGAAATTAGAAGTATAACGATGACTTCCAAAAAAATCTTTAAAAAGTTTTATGATAAAAATATTAAACTTATCAAAGCGCACACTTATTACTCGCAAATGTGCAATTTAAGGCGTATTTAATTAACTCCTGCATAAATTTTCAAAAGCATGTATAGATTTTAGGACCATTTTTAAAGCGTATATATAGTATCCAGTTTGGTTTTGTGATTTTCAAACATTTTTCCATAAAATGTTTGGCCAATCTTTTAAAAGAAGAAAATGTATGCTATCAACTTCGATTATAACAAAAAAAAAAAAAAAATCTTACGTAGTAGATTTTGCGCTCAGTAATGAATTATATACTAAGTTTAATTATAAACGTACTTCTTTTAAATAACAATTTTAAATTTAATTCACTTCACTTTAAACCCAATTCAATTAATTTTATAAAGTCAATATTGTCTGAAATCAAGTGTGTATATGTTCACCCAAATACAGACCATATCCACCACCCAATTTTAATTCTTTCATTTTCATCGTTATCTCCAAGAAAGTCTAATTCAATGCCCATTCTTTACCAAAAGAAAATTCAATGGTCATTGACAATTGAAAGGCTACTAAAATAATTTATTTCTAAACAAAATATATGTAAAATCACAATTCAAAGAATTAGAGGTATAAAAGTTTTAAGGATTGATGGAAGGAAAAAAGATACCATATTGTATATGCATGACAAGTCACAAGTCCCTAATCCTATTTGTCCTTAGAATAAGGTCAATAGTGTGAAGATTTTTCCTAGCTTAGATTGTCTTTTTTGTCCTAAAATTCAAATAAATATCATTTCAATAATTTTTTTCTCTTTATCATCTTTGCTCCTAAATGAAGGACTTTTTTTTAGTTACACATGATTTTTATCTTTTTCTCATATTTTTTTGAGAGATTTTATTCGCATGCTTTTTCTCATATTAAACAGTAAAAGAATATATAAAACTTGTATAGTTTAAGATTTTTTTTTTCCTGTTTTAACAAATATTATAAAAATATTATATTATTTTCACCTTTTCCTGTTTCAAAAATATTATAATAAGTATTGAAGATAATAAAATATTTTTTTTTATCATTTTTTGTACATATATTTAAAAACAAAAAAAAATGTGAGCAATAAATTTGTTTCAAAGCGAAAAAAATCAAAAAATTGGGATTAACATTCATTTGTTGGAATCTTTTGCTCCCAACCAACAACATTAATTAATTTTGCATGATACTCTAGTGCATTTGGCTTCGAAGAAACCAATGGTTGTGGGACTAGACTGATGTTCAACCAACAACCTTATTTTTCATTTTTGTTACTTTTCTTCTGTGACTATCCTCTAGGGAAAATGATCTATTCATCAAGACAAATTATAACAGGCCAGTAATTAGCAAAAGATTTTCTATGGAGGATTAGGACAGCTACTAGCAGCAGCTGCAACGCGGGATCCCCATTCCAGCGATACTTTTCTAGGGTCATCCTTGTGTCACCACCCAGTAATTGTGAATAGAATATATGGATTATTATAAATATTAAATATTTTTTTTATTTTTATGGATAAAAAATTATTAAAAAATTCTAAATTATTTAAAGATCAGGAAAATACTACCAACTCCTGTTAATATTGAAGTAACTATCTTTCTTCTTCTTTTCTTATGCCTACAAAGTACAATACAAAGGTACTCTTTTCCTTTAAGGTGTGTATGATTGTGAAGAGAAAACAGGTTAGAGTGAAAGAGAATATGTGAGAAGAGAAATAAAATAGAAATAAAAGTGATTTGGTTAAATAAAAATAGAGGGATAAATAACATAAAAATATATGAATTAAAGTTACTATATAAGTAATAAAGAAAACAAAAAAAAAGAGAGAAATTATTTTTACTTTTATTTTATGTGACATTATTTGGAGAAAAAATGTACTACTTCTTTAAAGGACCGTTCCCTTTACCCATTTTTATTCAAATCTCTTCATTTTTTTGAGGAAGATTTTAAGTGTGGTATTCATGATTTTTTTTCAAGAATTTCTTCAGATCTCTTTTCAACCAAATCACCACTTCATTCACATTTCTCCTCTCTTCTTTGCCTTTCTTTCCTCTCTCCTTAATTTGACCCCAACCAAACCATCCTTATTGAGAAAGATGATGCTATTTTCATCCATAATGAATCACAGTTATATATAAGTAATAAAAAATTATATATTAAAATAGAGTGATTTTAAAACCATTTACATATTATGGATTACCTAGAATAACATGAAAAGAAACGTTGCCTTGAATAGAATTTGATACTTACTCAACACCGTTTTGCTTTTTTGTATCGGTTAATTTTATAATTGATGTAAAAAATATTTTTCTACTACAATCGATAAAAAAAACAACAAATTTTCTGTTAACTGTGCACAAACTTCATTTAAGATTGTGTTTCCTGTTATTTTAATTAGGTGACAAAACTAACACATAATATGTAAATAAGTTTAAAAATTACTCTACTTTGATACGTATTTTTTTAATTACTTATTTCGTAAAAAAAGTCGTTGAAATATCCTGCGCTGATCCCTAAATAGGGGAAACTACAAGTCCATGTGATGTGATTCATTAATCAGGCAGAAAATAAATTAGTGAACCGGTTTACCAACTACAAAACATATCCACCACATATAGTGTTGGTATCGATTTTTATTCTTTCATTTTTCATCAATATTTCGAAAAAAGTCTAATTCAATGGTCATTGGTCACGTACAAGCAATTGAAAGGCTATTAAAATGATTTATTTCGCAACAAAATATGTTTAAAATCACAATTCAAAGAATTAGACAGTGGTACAATACTTTGAAGCTGGAGTGCTGAAATTGAGTAAAATACGTACCTAACATATTGTATAGACGACAAGTCACAAGTTCCAAATATTTTGCCTTTTCAGAATAAGGTAAATATAAAAATAAAGATTTTTCCTACTTAAAAATTGAGATGATATTGTTTACCCTGAATTTTTAATATAAAAAATAAGTACAGTTATCATTTCAATTGTTTTTCTCTCTTTCATTTTCCCCTCCCGAAAGGAAGGATTTTTTTAGCTACTCATGTTTTTTGTTTTCTTTTCCCAATTAAACAGTAAAATATACAAAAACTTGTTTAGGTTAAGAAAATATTTTTTATTTTCTCTGTTTTTAATAAATATTATAAAAACATTTCATCATTTCCACTTTTTCTGTTTCAAAAAAAATGTTATAAGAAATGTTGAAGATAATAAAATGTTTTTTGTTTTATCATTTCTATACAAATAGTTAAACACAAAAATAAAATGTGAAATAAAAAACAAAAACAAAAATTATTTTTTTCAAAGCAAAAAAAAAAAAAAAAAACTAAAGTTCTCCTAGCTTACATAAAGGGATTAATAAAAAGATAGAAGCAAGTATTGTGGGCTCTCCCTCTAGCAATAATATGCCAAAACCAAAAGGGAACACAACTAATGCAAAGTGCAATAATGACACTCAATCTATTGTGGCAGAGGAAATAAGAAGAAGGGATGACCAAGTCAAGGTACTATTTCAAACAATCACATGCAATGATATGGCAATTAAGGTAGTGTCCTACGAGGAGGACGAGGGCATCTTAGAAGAAGCTTTGAAAGATTATCTGGTCACCTTATGTCTAAAGGTACAAAAATTGTCAGAAGAACGATTCAAGGGTAATTTTCAAAGTTTAACTAATTATTAAAATTGAACTTGATATATTAGTACTTATATTCAATATGGAGTAACATACATTAGTAGTATTGGTAATATTCCTATAAACTCTTTTAATTCAGTGAAATATTCAGTCACTATGGATGCTGCCTGTTTGAAGGCATGATAAAACTCTTGTTGCAACTTAGCAACTCTAAATAATCACCTTGAGAGAACCTTTCCTCGAGGTCAATCCATACATCTATGGCATTCACAATGTACACAGCAATTCTTGCACAAGTGTATAATGTTGTTGCATCTCACACCCAAGCTTCGAGCTAATATCATGGCTCGTGTGAGCTTGGATCAGTCTATCTACGAACTTGTACTTATTCCTTGAAATGACAACACATCTCATTCTTAAAGCCCAAGTATTATGATAGTTGTCATTGAAAAAAGTGGTATGACAACAACTGCAATGTGACTCTCCTTAGGTGTATAGTGATGAGAGAAATTAATTGACAGGAAGAATTGCAGTGAGCAGCAAAGCAAATCGTTGAACTGTCGAAGAATAATTGGTTGAGAAAGGAATGCCCCTCTCTTCAAAGAACAGCTAAATTGGCTCCCCCTTCCACATTCCATCCATCCCCCAAAATTCTTGATTCCCAAATGCGGTTTTATCAGTGGAAGTCCAAGTGACTCAGCTGCACTCAACAAAAACTCATCTAAAATATAAGTAAATATGACCAACAACTCCAAAGAGATAACGTTTCAGACACACAGCACTAATAAGATCAATCACAGTTTTATCATCAATCTCACGTACAGAGTGTATTGAATTAAGATTTTTAAAGTTTTTCTTTTTATAAAACAGAAAGGTTTTATTTATTAAAAAGACAAAAAAAAAGAGGAAAATTTTGTTGAAAATCATATGGGAGTCTATTTTAAAATCATGGGTGGAGGGGTTGCATATTTTTGCATCCCAACAAAAATATTTTCCCTTACTTCTTTAAAGAATCCGAGGTACAAAATTTTTAAGGATTGATGGTAAGGAGTAAAATACCATATTGTATATGACAAGTTACAACTTATAAGTTTCAAATCCTATTTGTCTTTCCCTAAATAAAAAAATCATATTTGTCTTTTATCTCAAAAAGAAAATCCTATTTGTCTTTAGAATAAGGTGAATATAAGTATGAAGACTTGTCCTTACCTTAGGGCTAGATTGAGATTTTTTTTTATTCCAAAATTTTAATATAAAAAAATATATAAATATTATAAGCATGTTACATTATTTTCACTTTTTCCTGTTTCTAAAAAATTATATAAGAAATGTTGATAATAATAAATACTCTTTATCATCTTGTGTACAACTATTTAGAAACAAAAAAAAAAAAAAATGTAGAAACCAAAAACAAAAGTTATTTTTTTCAAAACAAACAATCCAAAGCATGAAGCAAAAATGCAAACTAAAGTACAGAATAAATAAGGGATTAACATCTGTTTCCATTTTGTGGAATAGGCATCATAGTCTTTCTCAATATCAGTCTTGTGTTATCAGCACATGAATTTACATACAATGGCTATATCCTCTTTGATTCATTAACAATTCCATTGTACAAGACCTCATTACAAAGCAATAATAGTTCATGATTACAACAAGTCAACACACGAGACCAGATAAAAATCTGGAAAAGCAAGCATTTATTTCAACTTATTTTTCATTTTTGTCGCTTTTCTCTTGTAAATATCCTGTAGTGGAACTCTATTCAACAAAATACACAAAACAGGCCAATAATTAGGAAAGGATTTTCTATTGAGGATTTGGAGGACGACTGTTAGCAGCAGCAACACGAGATCCCCATTCCAGCAATTCTTTGCTGGTGTCATCCTTGTGCACAAAAACTTCTATAAAACATAGTGAATCTTTCTGTGGTCCAGTAGCTTTTGCAATTGCTTCAGTTAGATCATCCTCTGTACGTACCTACACTCAACGATAACAGTCCTTTGGTACCACGAGCAAACAACTTACAGAATAAAATTATTAGGTATTTAAAGAGCATGAAATTACTACCAACTTACAAAATAACAGTCCTTTTCACTAACAACTAAACAGAGTCCAGCCATCTAATGCTACTAACTATAAATGATAATTAGCATTAAAGAAAGACCAATGATTGCACAAGGAATTATTCACCAACAATTAGCATAGTATATAAAATTTAAATTTTGTTAAGAACAAAATCAATGAAAAAAATAGAGAACTAAAACCAAATTTAACCATATTTATAAAGACAAAACCATATTTAATCATTATTAAATTTATGCTAACCTTGGCAGTCCAGCATTTGCCTTGTCCATTATGGATGGCGTCCACAAAGCGAGTGTAGTCCCAATTCTTTATCACATTGTACGGGCCATCATGAATCTCAACTTCAATTGTATAACCTCCATTATTGATGAGAAAGATGATGGTCTTTTGTCCACAGTGAATCATTGTTGAAATATCCTGTGCTGTTACCTAAATAAGGGAAACTATAAGTCCATGTGATTCATTCATCAGGCAGAAAATAAACTAATGAACATGTTTACTTTCTGTTGATGCTCCTCATTATACAAACGTCTTGGATGTGTAATAATGGTTGAGATAACCTTACTTCAAAGGAATTCACTTTTAATTTCAACATCGGCAGCAACTAAAGCATTTCCCTATTAGATGAGGTCAGGTACTTGAATCAAATGAAGTCAGCATATTCTTATAAAGTATAATATCCAAATGGTGCTAATGCACATTTTCGTGAACTTACATCTCACTTTCAAATTTAATTTCTAATAATTTATTCATCTGATTACCTACTGATGTAACTAACTTGATTTTTTTTAATGAAATAACCCTTCCCCAAGCTTAGTTTCTCTTGAAAAAAATATAATATAGTAGCATCCATCAAGTTGTTAATATGTGTGATTATAGCCATTCAGCCATGGTTTATGGCGGAGCTTCCATTTCGCACAAAATTTCATACTCTAGGTCAACACTGAATAAAAAAGAAAAACGGATGTATATTATCTTTAACATTCTGGACACATATAGTTTGTATTCTTATAATCTTACTAACCTGAAAACTGCCATCACCAATGCAAGCAATTACGCGCTTGTCTTTTGCAGCCTGTGCATATCCAAGAGTAGCACCTACTGACCAACCAATGGATCCATACTGCATCTGGAATTCATACCTGAAAGATGGAATTCAAATTTGACAATGTTAATTCCAACAATATAAAAGTTGCAATTAGCATATTGCTCAATGCAGTCATAGTAGATGACTCACCCGCAATTCTCAGGCAGACGGAGCTTCTGACAATTGAACCATGAGTCTCCAGTTTCAGCTATTACAGCAGTATCTCCGCTTAGCAGTTCCTGTTCAATACATTTAATTACTGGCCTAAAAGGGAAAACTTGCCTAAATATATTAATCGGATTGAAATCAAGCAAATAATCTCGCATATTTAGCAATGTTATGTGAATAATCTGAAACTGCTATGTTCCCCGTTTTTGTGCAATGTTTCACAATGCTAGTCCATTCACAATTAACAGATATATACAAACCATGAAGCTACTTATGAAAACTGTTAGATGGTTTAACATGATGAATCTGATTAAGGAATCATGCAGTTACTACCATGATAAATGAAAACTACTAAACCTAAAATCAGTTGGTAAGCAAGACCATGATAATGATTTCAATTAAATAAATATAATCCCGTATGTGGAGCTCATAATGTTAAAGCATAGACAGAATAAATGATGATAACTATCTTGTTCTTAAGCATAAAAACAAAACACGAGTTTAGAATAAAATCTTAGTTATAGAACAAAGTAACATAACAGGTAGAGAACCCCAATTCCAATCCCTGCCAAAGAACCGCTTGATCTAAAAATTTGAAGGAGGCTATAAATAGAACTTACTTGAATGTGCTTGAATAGAACATTAACTCTAAGTGGTTCGTCCTTCTCTCGTCTCAGAGGAATGCCTGGTGGGACATAGATACGTCGGTAATTCTCCACAGCTGCGGTGTTGGTCTTCACTTTTTTAGCCAATGCAGTCAAGAAATCAGCCATGAAAACCCAGCCCAAGGAAGGACCATTGCCAATGGTCACCCGATTAGGCTGCACTATTATGGCTTTCTCCTTCTTTATCAACAATGAGTATCCAACGGAGCTATAGTCATTGAAGATGGGGCCAACAAAAACATATGCATCAGCAGACTCCACTATTTCCCCACAACAGCTAGAGCTGACAGCACCCCAGTATGTCCCAATGAAATGTGGATGATGCTCTGGTACTAGTCCCTTCCCCGACGGCATAACTGCTATTGGATATCCACTTGCTTCTGCAAACTCCAGAAAGGCCTTTTGTGCCTTTGCTACCCTTAGTTTTGGCCCACCCACAATCACTGGCTTCACAGCGTTGTTCAGGAATGCAGCCGTTGCTTCCACTGCTGCTTCTAATCCTTCTTGATTGCTTACCCTACACAAAATCAAATATTTTATTCTCACCATTAAACTAACGCCAAATGTGGATGCAAGAACAAACATTATTCATGAATATGGTTGTCAGAACTCACTTCACATATATTTATGTTTTTAATATTTTTTTGACTATATTAGTAGGAAGATACAACATTATTCATAAATGAAAAAAAAGAAGTCAAAGTTCATAACCATTAAAAGATTTAGATACTTGTTCAATTTTGCTTACTAATCCGCTTACTTATTGCATAAATAAATATTAAATATATTTTTTATTTAGAGTTTAATATTTACCCACTTCAAGTATAAAAAGTTTGATAAACATGACTTTTAATATAAATTATTCTAAAAGTTAACAAACTTAGCCGGTATGTCAATTTTAATTGGATGAGAATATTAAAAAATCTTTATATTATAAAAAGCCTTTAACAAAAAATATATAATAAACTGAGAGTACATAACCATTAACCAAGCAAAGCACAATTGAAAAGCTTCAATAGACTACTTCCATGTGCCATCAGTTATAGTACTTTCTATTACTAGGATCATAATTCATCAATAAAACATTATGAGACTTAAGATTTCAACAAAAAGCTTTCTAAAAAGGTGATTAATTAAGAAAATAGAAAAGCCAAGAAATACATACTTAGGTGCAAGAAAGAATGGCACGGGGTCTCTAGCAAATGTGGGATGAGGAATTCCAGGAAGGTTACAACTTATGCTGATATAAACAGGCTTGCTTTCCTTCAAAGCAGTAGAAATTGCAGTGTCAATAAGTTCATGCGCATCGTCCAAGTTATTAACCACTGCCTGAAGAATCAAAGAAATTACACCAAGTTATTCAACACCGATGATACTAATCAGAGAATGTTCAATTTCCTTCACACTCAGTGCTCACCTGAAAACACGTGACGGTCTGAAAGCATCGAAGCTCTTGGGTGAAATCGGGTAAACCGATGGTGTGGTGGAGGATCCGGTTGGTGCCGTAGTCGTTGGAATTGGGTCCTCCAACGATGCAAATCACCGGCAAATTCTCGCTGTAAGCTCCGGCGATGGCGTTGAGGACGCTGAGTCCGCCGACGGTGAAGGTGACCACGCACGCGCCGACGCCCTTGGCTCGCGCGTAGCCGTCGGCGGCGTAGCCGGCGTTGAGCTCGTTGCAGCAGCCGACGAGGTTGAGGCTCGGCTCGGCGATGAGGTGGTCGAGGAGCGTCAAGTTGAAGTCGCCGGGAACGGAGAAGACGTCCCTGACGCCGATCTCGGCAAGCCGGCGAGCCAGGTGGCGGCCCAGGGTGCCGTCGAAGGCGGAGGGAATCAGCGGCGCTGGAGCGGAGTTGGGTTGAGCCGCCGCACCGACTTGAGTGGCACTTTCCATGTGAAATGATTGGATATTTGGACGTGTGACGGTGACTGTGACTTTGGAGGGAGCGACAGCCAGGGGGTTATGTAGGGGTTTCCAAAACCATGTGCCATTTGTTTGCGGGATCCAAAAACAGATAACTGTGCCACAAATTCCACAAAGCACTTTGTCTTTGTTGTTTCACACTTTTTGTTTTGGTGGACTTTAATATTCGTAAATGCCACCGCAACACATGATATTAACATATAAAACTCCCAAATGGGAAGGGTGTGTGACAGGCAAGACTATTCCACTTCGTGCCCTTTGATTGGCTTTAACTTTTGATGTTTTAATAGGAAAAGATTAACAAAACTGGCGAATATTCTCTTTCCGAGAGAACAAAGGAGTAGATTTGTTTGAACTAATTCCATTGCCGGTTTCTGAATCCGGCTATTCCTTGTTGCCAGCGCCTTGGTTTGTTTCTACCTTTTTAGTTCTTTAATAGTATTATTAACAGTGTTCTTTAGTTTTTTTATTGATTGATTAAGGGTATCTATGTTACCCAATCTCTTACACGCCAATGGCTTGCTCCGAGACTAGTCTACACAGCCTATAAAGATGTTAGATTTGTCTGGTCTCGTTGATGAAATGGGTGATAGATGAGAGAGCATTGCTTACTTTTTATTTTTATTTTTATCGATAAATATTATTTTTTTAATAAGAGAGATTAAATATGTAATTTTTTATAATTTTGTTAACCATTCAATCAATTTTATATTTTTTTCTGAATTAATCTTATAACTCAAATACTAAGTATTATTGATTAAACAAATCTGCACACGATAACCAAATAACAAATACAGTATTATATTACAATTGGTAGAAACTTTGGTAAGCACGGTTTTATTTTATATATATTTATAGCCATATTGTTTAAACACTTCAAGCGCAATTTACATCCAATATAAATCATGAGACTGGTATAATGGTATGTTGACTGGCTACTTAGATTTAAACGGCAAACAAGCATATCATTTTTACATTTTTTTAAATGTTTTTCTTAACCTTGAGATCTTTCGCTCTCTAATAAAGTCATGATGTATCTGATTCTATATGTTTCGATTTTTTTAATCAACTATAAAAATAATCATTAGTTTATTTAGTGTAGGAGTTAATATATTTTAAAGTTTTTCGTCCCTTTCAAAAAATATATTAGAGAAAAATTATATTTATTAGTTAGGAAAACTAAAAAACTTAAAATATGTTATTTATTTACTTAAAAACTCAATGTCTTAAAACTCTTATTAAAAACAAACTTCAAAACAAAAATCAAATTTATTCAATTGACTTAAATGTGACATCTTTATCAATTTTACTTTTAGAACGAATAAGTTGTGATAACCCAAAAATCTTAAACTTTAATAAATAACCAACTTGAAGGGATTTCAACAACACATGCTCAAAACACAACCTATTTGACACTTGTTTTAAACTTAAATTTTGCCTGTCACCTTTTTAGTCACTTACTCCTTATCCAAAACTTAGGTCATTCCCAATACCACTCTAATCTACTTCATATATGTTGCATAATGACTTACCAGCAAGGTTTTCTCTTTTAATTTCCAAACAATGTGTGTAAGAGATAATTTATTGAAAACAACCCGAGTTATAGGAAATATTTTGCGTGCTTTAGATCTTCAAATGTGTGTTGTTGAACTTTTTTCATCTTGTTGATCCTTGGTTTTTCAGCCTATCTTCAACACATGGAGAATGACAGTCATGGCAATATTTACTCGGTGGTTGTAAACTTGTAATGATGATAATCATAATATATGAATAGCAGTAACAATGTTGATGTGAATGGTGGTGGATAAAAAGTTGGTTTTTCTTTGGAAACTTTGCAACGTTGTTTGATATGATAGATTTGCTTAAATTTTTACAAAGATTTTGAAAAAATGGACTTTCAGAATGACTTGATTTTAGAAGCAAGACTGATGTTGGCTAAGAAGAAATGGAATGATGCCACTATTTTTTACCCGGAGTTCATGAACAACATTGAAGAACTAATAGATCATGAGAGTTTAATCTAGTATAAATTAGCATTTTTAGATAAACATATAACACTTTTGATATCATTGTCAATTTGTCATGGACAATCTTAAAGACCATGGTTGTAAAAATTGATAATTATATTCTTAAAGATATGTATATGGACCATATTATAATGGCAACTATATTGAATTTATCTCAATTCATTTAAAAAGAAGAAACAATTTAGCTATTGAAATAGCCAAAGCTTACATTCCTGAAACACAGGGTACTAAATTGAGGGAGAGAATATGGTCCTTCTATTAAACCTTTGGCAATAAATCTATATGCAGCCTCAGTTAAATGAACACCATCCCATCCAATATGCTTAGAAGGATCATCACATGCAATCACGCTTGGATTGCCACAATTTGTTAATCTATTGAAATTGTATGGTCCTCCCATTCCACAACAGATTTTAAGACCAATAAAACCTGCACAGGAATCAAAATATAAATCTCAATGTTATAATTATGAAGTATTGTGGTGTTGAAGTATGAAGATGCATTGTGAAAGCACTATTTAAAACAAACTTCTGCTAAATTACAATAGAAGTTGAGAGGGTTGAATTACCAAACTTTGTGGGATCACGATATAAAGGCAATGCAGCATTGTAATAATCTGCATAAATGATATTAGCACGAGGATGAAGTACTCGAAGCTTATCTAATTCACTTTGTAGTTTATGGTTGTAATATTCAGCAAACTCGTTTAACCACTTCAAACACCCAAATTGGTCATACTGGGTTTTATCTATGGTTTCATAAATTGTTAAATAAATTACACTACATCCTATCGGTAAATTCCCAGGAACCATGAGCGTGCGAGCGCCTAGACCAATCAATTCCTGTAAAGAAAAAAATAGTACAAAAAAGACTTTGAGTATGCTTTAAAGCTGAAATAAGAAAGATTAGTAAGAGATTATAAAACAAAAATATATATAAATCTCTAATTTAATCCTTCGCAATTACACATATTACCACCTTTTATGTTACCACCTTAATACTCCAAAAAATTTAGTCATCAAATAAATCCTCATGTTTTTTCTTGTCATTACTATAATCAAGAAAAAGATTTTTGTCACCAAATTAATCCATAAAAGTAGAATATAATCATCGTATTAGCTCATCATATATGTAAAATTGAGAATTAGAGCGGTGATAATAGAAACATAGTGCTTGAAATACTAATTTGGTGACATTTTTTTAAGATTAATGTGATAACATGAAATTTTAGAAGAACAAATTAAGGGTTTATTAAAAAACACTAAAAAAAAAAAACTTACATTGATAGCTGAAGCTATTGCATTGACGACATATGGCACATATGATTTAATCTCTGCTGTGCTCTTTTGTTGATAGAAAAAATAATTGAAATCGTTTCCTCCAATTTCACCCATAAGAAATAATGAGCTCTCAACAATTTCAAGGCAATCTGCAAGATTAAACCAAAATTCAGAATTTGATATTATCATATTTGCATCAAATTGGATTTTATATTCGAATTTTAGGGCATGAGACTGTAACTTTGTTTTGCCTTTTCTATAAATAATTGTTTGTCTTTGTGTAGAATATCAAAAGTATATAAAATTATGAAAAATATTAATAATGTTTTATTTAAAAGTATTTATAATTAGTAAGAATTTATTATGATTAATAAAGCTCACGAGTTTTACTCTTTAATTAAATAGCTCTCACAAATAATTTCATAAATGTTAATAAGTTCCCGGTAAAATTAGAAAATTAGTTAAATTAATTTGTAACTTCCTAAACTATTTAACAAATTTTAATTAGGTCTCTAAACTTGTATTTATTTTTCAATTATAAAAAATAAATATAAATTCATAGACTCAATTGAAAAAAAAAATCATTAAAAACAAATGCGGACCACTATTTTAACCTCTGTAGATTAATTTCTCACCTCTACTTACAACTTTGTAGGTTCTAAATTCATTGTTCTCAACCTGCAAAGGTGAGAATACTGGCTTGTAGAGATTTGAATTTTTTTAATAAGATTCCTGATATTTTTTAAACACGTCCTGAACCATATTATTTTTATATGGGTGGGGGTAGGGGAGGAGGTCCCTCAACTATGTAGAATATGAAGAAAAAAAATCAATTTAACAGTTAAATTGATTTTTTTTACAAAATAGATTATTTTTTTATAAGATTTTATGCAAATAAAAAATTAACTGCTATTTCATTGTACTATTTTATTTTGATGAGGAAATATTATTTAATATAAAGGTAAATGCCTATATTACTAGTTAACATACTATCAAATGTCCAAATTATGTGAGATTTAATATATATATATATATATATGTATATAATAATGATAAAATAATAAGATTATATTTGATAAGTTTATTAATATTATAATTATTTTTCTTTAATATTGACTAAATATTACAAAAAATCATCAAAATTTGTGAAATTCATTTCTTATTTAATGATTTTCATTAATGATTTTATATTTTTAATAAGTTTAAATATTACATTAAGAAAATAATAAAGACTATATTAAAAACTATGTTAAAATTATATTTGGATTAAATTTTAAAAAATGCTATTACGAATTTCAATACACAATAACAAATTTTAATGTAACAAATGAGAAAAAAAAACTCTTCTAGATTTAGTCTAAACATACACTTAAAAAATATATCTCTATTAGTGTTTTCCCAAAATAGAAGTAGTCCAATGACTGTAATTTAGTTGGCAATATACACGATGAGTTTGTGAATTATAACTTGAGTTGATTCTCACATAATACATTTACTCTTAGGAAGAGAAGAAAAATTTTAAATGTGACTACATTATAAGAAAGGATTAATCTCATTGCTAATCAAAGGAGTTAAAATCATGCTAATACCAAATAATAATAAAAAACAGAAGTAGTTGAGAGCACGCTGAAAAATTTTAAAATCACGTGGGAAATTTTTTTATTAGTCCTGTAATAAAATAATAAAGCGAAAAAAATAGAAAGATAAAAAAAAAAAAAAAAAAGTAACCTTCTCCTTGGTGCACAGCAAAGTCCAAATAATTGGTAAGCATTAAGCAACTATCTTTCCAAAAGAGCGGCGCTGTTATGCTAGGATTACGAATGGTATATCCAGAATAATGACAGGGATTCGCATTACCCGAATGCAACGTTTGATAATCATAAGTGAGGAACACCAAAACAAATAGTAATTTTGAAATAAAATAAGAAAGAGTTCAGTTTCGGTAAATGTAATTGATGATGAAGAAACTTACTTGTGGAAGAATTGCAGAGAGCAGAAAGCAATTCCTTGAACCAGTTCAATTGAACTGTTAAAGAATAATTGGTTGGAATGGAAATGCCCATGCCTTCAAAGAAGCTGTAGTCTAACGCAGTGGCTCCAATAACAGCAAAATTGGCTCCCTCTTCCACATTCCATCCCCCAAAATTCTTGATTCCAAAATACGGTTTCACCAGTGGAATTCCCAGTGACTCAGCTGCACACAACAGATAACGTTACAGACAATATTTATAAGATCAATCATAGTACATCATCATTTTTTATTGGATCTTACTTTAAATCTATTTTTCTCAAAGACATCCTAAATCATAAAAGTGAAATGAAAAATAAAAATAAAAAGCAATTGATATGAGATGATACCGATGAAATCGATGATAAGGCGGCCATCAGAGCAGCGTCCAGAGACATGGTGAAAGAAGGTTTGACCGTAGGGAGGGAAAAAACAGTGGTCGGTGGGTGGGTGGGAACTGAGATACAAGTTGCCAGTGTCTGCTAGTGAATCACCGAAGCTGAAGATGGATGTGTAAGGGCATGATGATGCTGCCAATAAGGTTGCTGAAGAAGAAACTGCCACAAAAACAACAATTGCAATCCATCGCTGTTCACAAATCGATCTCATTCTGCACTTTCTGCCGTAACACATCCCCAAAACATCAATTTATGCTTTTATTTTAGTTAACAAAAATATATGCATTCGTCATAATTTGTTGTAAATGATTTTTGTTTAATGAGTCTTTAGCCACTCCCTGTAAGCCACTTGTCCGCTACCTGTCTCTCTCCACACATGAAACACGGAAATCTATTTTTTATTCAAACGTATCATTTTAGTTTATATATATATATATATATCAAAAAAGTTCCAAGCACAAGGTTAGAAATAAACATTACAAGTATGAAGTATCTTGACACCTGCAGCACTAACCCGCAAAATATCAGAATAACAAAAGTCGGGGAGGAGAGGGGCACTGTGAGTCATCTTATAAGAAATTATTTTTCTGATGCTTTTTAAGTTAGTTTCACAAAAATAATTAATTAATTAATTTTCAATTATCAACCAATTATATATATATATATAATATTTTTATTATAATAAAAATTTACACAAAATTACATTCCATCATCATACATTTTTTCAATTTTTTTTCATCATAACTTTTGTTTAAAATATCTATCATTTATTTTATTAATAACAAATCTTTGCTAAGATATCTAATTGTTTATCTTTGGTGAATTTTTCTTTTCAATTAGATTTTTTCTATCAAACTCATCTAAGGTCAAAACATTATTTAAAAAATTTAAACTTAATCTTAAACAGACCAACAATATATTTATTATTTATTTTGTAATTAATAAAAACAAATAATTACATATAATTATAGTAATTAAGATAATATAACAAATATATCTTCTAATTAAATTAATCAACAAAATCAATGGATTTTGAATTTATATAATAAGTTAATCAACTTATTAATCTTTATGTAATATTTTTTTATAATAATGATCATTTTATTGTAATTTATATGTAAAAATAAAAAATATCAGAATTTATAATAATTTATACATATGCTTAACTAATTTAATTAGATTGGCTTAATTAAATAACATATGTATGTATATGCGAATGACAATTTTGCATTATGATTTCACCTTTCATTTGGCCAGACACTTCCTTAGTTCCTTTTATGTTATTACTTTTTTTCTCTTATTTTTCATCTTTTGATTGATCTTATTTTTGTCCCTTTAAATTTTTTATTATTAAATTAACTTCCTTGCACCGTTTATTTTTATATGTGTTTTTTTTCCACTACTTTTAATTTTTTCCTTGATGACCTCAAGGACGTATCAACTTCTTACCCCCACCCCACCCACTTTGTTTATTTTTCTGTTCACATAATGTCCTCTATTTATGTTTTTGCATTCTTTTTTGGTTGGTCCTTCATTTTCTCTTCACTTCTCTGTTTCTTCATTTTCTCTGTTTTGACTCACGTTATTCACTTGCAAGACAAGCTCTACCTCTAAAATAATTAGACCCAAACTAAAAGGGCTACACCTATATACATTCACGTCTCCCAGCAACCTCAAAGAACAACACGTAATCTTGACAGGCTAAAAAAGACTATTCTACACTACTACTAAAATTCCACCATTAAAGAACTATAAAGTGATAAATATAAAATCGATATTTGATCCATTACACACTTTATAGCATATGTTAAATAGTAGTTAAAAAAAAAAAATACCAACCATACGAGTGACATCATCTAATATTTTTAGAAAAATAAAATAAAACTAAATAATATGAAAGGATAATTTCTAAATTTTTCTTTTGTGAATTTGAGGGACAAACACTTCAACAACTAGAATTAAAAACCACGAGAAAATACGGTAAAACTTACATCCTCCATAACAACGTTCAAGATAAAAGAGGGAACGATATCAAACATCTTAACATGATGTAACAAAGCTAAACCATCCGCCACTTGATTCACTTCCAATATAAAATTGTTTATGTTCTGAATAATCTGGTAGCAAGGATGAGAAGCCAAACAACCCTGAGATAATAAATCTATGGAGCTCTGTAAATCAGATTCGACAATACGATTTTTAAAGCCCCTACTCCAAGCCGACTTAATACCCATAAGAATGGCCCATAATTCAGAATTAACCACTGCGCAATTACCAATAGAAGCTGAGAAACAGAAAATCACAGCCCCTTTAAGTCACATATTTGGGCCTTTTTAGGACCATCTTATCAAATTTCTAACATGTCACTTGTAACTAGTTTTTTTTTTTTTTTTATTGGCCCACTTGTAACTTGTTAGAATGCAATGACTATTGAATTGTTATGAAACAATTATTTTTTAGTGTTAGTGTAGTTTTGGTATATATTAGAGCTTTCATTTGAATATTGTCATTTGAATCATAATCAAAATAACAAACATATTTTACAGTGTACTCTATTTTCAAAGCAGCATGTCACCCAGTAAGTGTTATTCTTGCAACAAGACAATTAATCCTTTCTCATTATAAACACACTATCCATAACAACGTTTGCATTCTCTAGAGTTAACAAGATCAAGTATGTACACTAGCCCAATCATTCACAAAAGTAAAAAAAACACAACAATCACACAGACCATAACAAAGTAGACTTCAGAGTATAAAAGATATTTATAAAATTGCAGATGTTAATGGATATATTATTTTCCTTTATTTTGTATAATAATTACTTTAAAATCTCGTCGATCGTGATTGTCAAAATACAATGACACAGAAGAAATATAATTTTTTTCCCATCGGGGAAATGAGAAATTCCTTACATTCATATGGACATAATTTAATCAAATACATGAATAGAAGGCAATTCACAAAAGAATCCACTAAAATTCACACCTATCACTTTAGAAATACAAATATCTAACATGGAATCTTGGAGATGAACCACTCCATAACCACAATCGGAGCCTTGATCAGCGCCAGAGCAAACTCAACTATGATGGTCACACAAAGACAACATGGACATATGCATGTCAAAAGCAACCTGCCACGGCATCAAAATTCACACACATAACTTATGCTCAATATTTTGAATCAAAGAACCAAAATTATTAAGAGGGTACTTGAATTAGTTGAGAAAAAGAGGGACTTACCCAACGATCCAAACAATCACACCCACAAGGGAGATGAGGAGAGACAAGAAGGCAAAAGGCAGGCCCAACAAAAACCCAAGAGGCCTGCACTCACAGTCTTCAGAGCAACAACACATGGTTTAATTTAATGGTTGCTAATTTGATCTTCTTTTCCAGATATTGCTTACTATCTTGAAGCTTTTAACTTATGAAAAGCCAAATACTTACAACATAAACTATTAAACTAGAGCATTGACGGAGAATACTATAAATATTAGTAAAATGGGTTAAGAAGAAAAAAAAAAAAAAAAAAAAGCATACAGAAACACGTAGTTAGGTGCTAGTTAGCCACCAGTACTGATCCTATTGCTAGAAAGAATAGAGTAAGGGTTGATTTTGATTACGAATACCAAAACTCCACGTTTATCACGTCTTAGTACATGATTAACCAACCTTATTATCTGCTTACGCAACTTTCTTAGCGTTATAGATAAAGTTTAATTTTAATTTATTTTATTTTTTGGGAAATTAATTAGACGTGGCAGTTGCAAAATACAATTGTGTGACGCCAAGTCTGCGTTGCCCATGCTAAGATTGAATCATTGAATGTGATGTGTTCAACTGGGGGGGCTATCAACTGAGGAACAAGCTCGAAGCATATCAAGGATTGAAATCAAGATACGAACACGACACGATGTCTAAAATAATTACAAGTCATCAATACTACATAAATCAGGTATAGTCATTATAAATAAAACTATCACGATACACAATTCGTTAGTCATTTTAAAGCAGAGGTACTTTTAAGATAAAAAAACGTTCTTATTCATATTCCATACCACCAACAACTCTTTTCTTAGTGACAAGGGTGGGGGTTCAAAGACGAATCTAGATAGATTCGCTATTGGCTCAAATCCTTGACTAATAACTTGGATTTGTTGAATATGTGAATGTGTGAAATTGGCAACTAATCCATTTCCGTTCAAAGATGGGCTGAATTATTTAGGATAATGGATAATAGGATCCAAACCCTACTTTTAAGTTGGTGTCTCCCAAGCTTCACTGCTTAATTATGACGTTGGGACCGCATGTTTAATTTGTAACAAAGAGCATGCTTTTAGGTGCCTTTAAGTTACATTTTTTATTTCTATTACGTGGGTCATTATTGCTAGATTAAGATAGAATTTTTTTCTTTTAACAATCGACAATTATTCTTTATGAGAAATAATTCTACTCTCAGGTGAAATTATTGTAGACGAAAAAATTCTCCCATCAAATATTTAACACAATTATATATTTAAAACTCAATTTCAAATTCGATACTAATAGTTAAGTTGAACAATCCCGCATAAATAAGGAATGGCTATTACATGATTTAGTGAATACCCCGTACATTTTATCCAATATCAATGTGTTAGAAATTTTAAACCCCCTTATACTAAAATAAATTGTCATGGCCATACGCTAAGGTTCCTAACAGAAATCTCTTCCCTCTGTGTGTATCCCTCTAACTACTGTATGGCACAACAATTTGCCTTTTGCTTTTTAGGTAAGCACCATTACTCAAGACAAAAGAAAACTAATTCGCATCTGTCTGCCATATGAATTTGATGAACAGATTAATTTCCTCTAAATTTCACTATAAAGAGTAAAACGAAAAGTTACAACTATTGATTGAAAAATTTAATGATTGAGATTGTGGTTATATTATATGCATACACATATATATTAAATTATATAGTTTGCAGCAGCCGGACTTGACTTCAGCCTTGCTCAAAATAGTCAGTAACTGCATTTTGTGTTTTCTTCTATTTGGTCAGTTGGGATTAACCTCCTTGAACCATACTTTCTGCAACTTCCACCTAAAGCCACCATTGTATCTCCACTTCATCAAACATATTGTTTCATACTTCAATAAATACTTTGCATTATTGTTAGAAGCACAAGAAGCAATCTAGAGGGATCATCTAATTTTAAAAAAATGTTGTCGTGCATCTTTGCACCTTTTATAAGAACTAAAAGACACCATCAGCTCCAACCCAACTTCGGCCAGTGTCCTTGGATATTCCTCTCTCCTTCATTATTTCTCTAAGCTCAGTTACACTTTCCCATTTCCCAGCAGCTGCCAAAGTATTAGATAGTACAACATATGCCCCCGGTCTTCCAGTAGCATTCAGCTTAAAAAGCTCATTTGCAGCTAATTTTGCCATCTCTAAATTACCGTGGAGTCTGCAAGAACTAAGTAAAGCAGCCCACACATCCGAATTCGGTCTCTCAGGCATCCTCATGACAAACTCCCAAGCCTGATTCAGCATCCCTGCTCGACCTAACAGATCAACCATGCATGCATAATGCTCCATTCCTGGCTTTACCAAGTATTCATTCTCCATGCTCTGAAAGATCTCCCAACCCTTCTCTACAAGTCCAGCATGTGCACAAGCTGAGAGAGCACTAAGGAATGTCACATAATTGGGTACAATGCCATATTCTGTTTGCATCTTTCCAAATAGCTTAAGTGCTTCATCAGGAAACCCATTCTTCCCATATCCATCAATCATAGATGTCCATGAAAAAACATTCTTCTTAAGCATGTGGTCAAAAACTCTTCGAGCATCCACAACTCTTCCACATTTGGCATACATGTCTATAAGGGCACTTCCCAGTTTTATGTCGGCATAAAATGGAGTCTTCATAAGGTGACTTTGTACTTGTTGCCCAATTTCAAATGCCGCAAGCATGGAGCAAGCACCAATTACGCTAGCAAATGTAGAAACATTTGGCCTAAAGTTCAACCTTTGCATGTCAATGTAAACTTCAAGGGATCTCATGGCATATTCAGATGTCTTGCTGTAGCCTTCTATCATCGCATTAAATGCCACCACATCCTTGTCCATCGTTTTCAGAAATATACATTCAGCATCTTCCAAAGACCCTTGATTCATGTAACCAGAGATGAGGGATGTTGAACATACCACATTCTTCTCCGACATCACATCAAACACAGTCCTCGCGTAAGCAACCCTCCCATTCTTAACATAAGAGTCAATCAGTGCAGTACAAAGAACGTCATCTCTCTCAATATCAGATTTAAGGATCTGGGTATGCACCATTCTACCCAGATCACCAAGCAACGCAACATTACACCCAGAAGTAGAGGCCTTTAAAATCATTGAAAAAGTAAAGCCATCAGGCTTCTCACCAGACACTAAAAGTCTATGCACTAAACCAAGCGACTCTTCAACTTGGTCTTGTTTGAGATAGCCACTAATCATATAATTATAAGCAGATAAAGTTCTGTCCCGCAAATCATCAAACACCTGGCGTGCATACCTCAAGCAGTTACATTTGAGGTACAATATAAGTAGTTTGATGGAAATATTGGTGTTTGGAACAAACCCAGATTTCAGAATGCGGGAATGGATCTTTTGGCCGTGGGAAGGAGTCTCGGAATTAATGTAAAGCTGCAGAGCATTGGAAAACGAAGTGGAGGGAGGAATGAAGTCATGGTTTTGCGGAAATGGTTGATGGTGTGAGATGAGCGAAGTGCAGAAGCCACGTGACGAGAAGAAAGGTCGGAATATTGCATTGTTCATCTTCTCAATGACATCGCCGGAGCCAAGTTAAGTAAACCGGGTCACGGGTCAGAGTGTCGACGATACAATGGTACATATAAAACTGTTTCTAGTTATTTCACTGTAGTGTATTCCAAATGTGGAGCTATAGCATTTAATAAAAAAAAAATCAAATTTAGGAATATCAGTAAGTTATTAATCTAATGATTGAAAATTTTTATATCATATTTACTTTTAACATTTTCTTTTCACAAAACGAAATATTTCAACTGAAGATTCTTTGGAGGTTTTTAAAAATTAGAGACTATTCAGGTTCGATTTGATAAAGAAGGAAATAGTATTTTTTTTATTAAAACTTAGTAGGCTATAGCAACTTCTATATGAAAAAATACCTTTACTGTAAAATTAATTTTAATGGAATAAAAATTACAACCATAAAATTATTGTCACTGAAGTTGTAGTATATATCATGTATAATTACTTGAAAAAAGTTAACAATACTCTTTCAAATAAACTCTTTAAATACACTCTTTATTGTTGATTAAAATTGACTTACAATTACAAATTCAAAAGGAAAACTTGTTAATAAGTACAGTAAAATCCAAAAAAATTATATATTTTAACAAACTCCAGCCTGCACAGAGAGTATATTACTAACATTTGTCTAATAAGCATACAAGTATAAAGTTTCAACATTTCATTAGCCATACCTACTATAATTATCTTGTTTCTAAAAAATTGCTATACCCCAGTTTGAATGGTTTAGATAGTGCTACACTAATACAAATACCGTACTCGCATCGCATGCATTACTTTGCTGAAAAACAATAATAAAAAAAAAATATGGAGTGGACAAAACCCAACTATAATGAAGGATTGGCTAGACAAAATTTGATAGGAAAATCCAATCGAAGTGCATTTAGTATTTCCCTTTTTTTTAAGGAAAAATGCATTAGTTTTACTAAGGTCTAAGCACTAGCATAATACTGATGTTTCATTTACATATGGTTCCTAATCACTGTAGGAAAAAAAAAGCATGATAGAAATGTAAGAAATGTTACAACAGGAAGACTGATATTCAATCTAGTTACTAATCAATTGCCATTGCTTCCGCCCCCCCATTTGTGTCCTCCATCCCATTCTTAAGCTCCTCTGTTGCCATTCTCATCTCCTCGACTAGGCTCTTCTGCTCTTCCTCTATTGTGTTCTGCAACTCATCCACCTGCAGGAAGGAGAGGAAGCAGAATAAATATTAACATCAACAGTTAAACATTGGCGACGAGGACAACAAACAATATCACTAAGAATAGTCTTATCTCAATTAACAGATATTAAACAAGATATATCACTGGTCCCAATTTTGGAAATGATGATGGTTACAGTTCATAAGATATAGGCTATGAAACACAACATACTGAAGAACAAAGTTCATGTGACATGGGAAAAAATTGACAAATACAAAATACAAAACTTATTGAGAAATTCTTGAACCAAAGAGCCTCGCTGAAACACTATAGACTCATTAAATTCCAGTGTTTCAGTTTGCACTGCCAACACAGGTTAGCATAACAGAGATACAAAACTTTCATTCCACAATTCAGTAAATAAAAACAAGAAAAGGCAACAGGCAATAACTGAAATGTATCAAGGACGAGAATGAGAGATTGGAACTCTTTCAAAATGCTGAATATGGGTCATTTTTGTACAAAAACACATGGCCACGATTTAATACCCAGGGGAATTAAGAGACATTCACACTGAAGTCCTGAGTAATAAACTTCAAATAGAAAATATTGCAGAATGATTTCATTATCAGCACATGTTACATGATAAATTCAAAAATTACAATTTACAACTTGTTCTGGCCCAGACCAGCTAATTTATTTATATGATTAGACAATTGTCACCCTAATCATCAATGTAATTGTTGAATGCCCCAATCAAATAACCCTGAAGGCTAAACACTGTTTTATAAGCTTCAACTATCCCTTTCAAATACCTTGCCTCGTCTTGTTTCTCTTTGACTTTCTAAGTTTAAGACACATTTTAGTCTTCAGGCGTGTCAAAACTTAGACTTATGTTAAAACAAACTAATAATATTAGGGGACTAGCTCCTTGAAATGCAGAGCAGTCCTCTGGTTTATTCAAATACAAATGCAGAAAACTGTAGAAAACAGTAAGAAAATAGTATAACCCACAGAGACACAATGGTTTCCCCAGGCACCAGGGAATACTGCCACCCAAAGCCTCTCTCCTTAAATTTACTACATAATGATCGTCTGCCCTCACTCAGACCCTCACCTCCCTCTTAGACAGATCTTCCTCAATTGTTACTTCTCCACTCCATGTTGCCAGCTGTCCATTTGCACAAGTAACTCATTTGTCTTTCCCCAACCATCCATTCCAAATCCAGTCACTACTGATCCAAAATTAGTGTCAGACCATCCTTTCCCTCTTTAAACCTTTGCAAACATGTCTTAGATGTGAGCTCAAGGACATATTATCTTACCCCACACGCTTTGTTTATTTTTCTGTTTACGCAATGTCCTCTATCTATTTTACCATTCTTTTTGCTCCTTCATTTTCTCTCCACTTCTCTGTTTCTCCATCTACCCTGCTTTAATCCAGGCTATTCACTTGCCAAATGAGTTCTAATTCTAAAAATCAGACCCAAACTAAACGAGCTACAGCTATACATGTCCCCCTACCACCTCAAAGAATAGTCTGTGTCTGTAATTTCTAACAAACTCTTTGTAACTGGTAAGATTGTAATGGCTATTGAAGTGAATGAGGCAGATGTATTTTCAGTGATTGTAGTTTTTCATATACATTAGTGGTTTCATCAGAATATTGTTGTCATTTGAATCTTAATCAAAATAACAGACAAATCTATAGTGTCATTAGTGTGCTCAATTTTCAGTAATCCCTTCTCATTATAATCACACCATTCATAACAACGGTTGCATTCTGTAGACCTAATTTAACAAAATCAAGTATCTACACTATCACAAATTTTCAGCAAAAGACAACAACAATCACACATATCATAGCATAAGCAGACTTAAGAATTGTGCATACCACATGTAACAACAGCGCAAATTGCTTCTTCCTGAGCTCCAACAACCTCGAACCAGCCGTGTTCTCGGCGTCCAAAGCGGCAATTTGGTTCTCCAACTCTGAAATAACCTTCATAGTCTCGGACCTCGGGGGCTGCATGGCAATCAACTTCCTAATAGCCTCGCACTCCTCCTTGTGCCTTCTCTCAACCTTGCTCTCCTCAAGCTGCTTCTTGAGATCCTCAATGTCATCCTGCGCCTGCAGGATCTGGCGATTCATTTCCTCCTTCAACTCGTTGAAATTCTCCTTCTCCCTAACGTTGGCCTCCACAATCGCCTTGCTCTTCAGAAGCGGAATCTCGAATGTCGTCAGCTCCTGCAGAAAGGCTCTGGCGAGCTTCTCGCAGTCGTTGTAGTTGTTGTCTTCGTCCTTGTCCACTTCGGAGACGAACGAGGTGAACTTCTTCTGAAGTTTCTTCAAGGGAGGGTCACCCCTGGTGGTGGTGGTGCGCGTGAGAAGCCTGTGCTTGATGATTACGTCATCTTCGGAAGGACCGAAGGCGTAGTTCGCCGCCACGGATTCGCCACGCGCCGAAACCTTCCTCGTCTTTCCCAGCATCTCGATCACTGCTGCAATCACGATTACAATTATTTGTCTGAATTTAAAAATGATTAAACAATTCCCAATAAAATGCTGTGTTGATGGAAATTTTGTTCTGTAGGCGAAAAGGGGGGAAAGTAGTGAAACGAGTAAGGATGTTAGAATGAACCTTTTTGGCTTGGGTACGCTTCGCTGCGGAGAATGGTGAGCGCGGTTTAGTTCTGCTTCCGCTTCGAATGCAGAGAAGGAACGGCCCCAATTGTTTCCTTGGCCCAGTGTGTATGAATTGATAGGGTTGGGTTGGATTACAAATGTTGAATGGATCATACTTGATAAACTGTTAAAAAATGTTGCTATTGGCCTCAACTAAAATTGCTTTTGGCCCCCAACCTCTAAGGAAAAATACCATTCTGCCCCCAAAACTCTTCGCTTCACTTCTCATTCTCTTCCCCTTCTGCGCCCACCGTCCGTCCCCCTTTCCAACCCTTCCATTCTCCTTCCCCTCTGATTTGTGCCCCTGACTCAGTGATTTTTGTTCCATCATTTTGTATTCAATGAAGTCATAATTTTATTGTATATTTGTCTACATTGGAATCACAATTCCATTATTTATTTTTTTTAAAAAGAAGTTGTGAAATGATGATTTAGCTGTTTGCTTTGATACAACAAAATCATTGTGCAAAAATATAATAATAGAATTATGATTTTGTTATGTTAAAGGACGTGTCAAATAAAAATAACAGACAAAATTATAATTTTATTGTTATCTCTATGAGAAAAAAACATATAATGTAAACACGATTGTGTTAAATATTATACAATAGAACATGATTATATTGTGTTAAGGGAGATGTAAAAATGTTGTACGTATAGAAGTATAATTTTATTGTGTATTTTATTTCACAGAATCAAATTATATGAAAATGACATTTGAAAATAGAAAAAGAGTTCAGCCTAGCCCTTGATGGGAACAAAAAACAATTGGAATGGGGGTCAAGAGTAACTAAAATAAAAAAACCCTTCTGTTTATTAAAAATTGCAAGTGCTGGAGCCCCATCTGTCCCTGTCGCTCGCCGCCCCTGGTATTGTCTCTGTCAGCCCATGCCTTTTTAGTGCAATGCAATGAATTTGGTGCATTTAAATATTTGCAGCCTTTTTCTACTAAAACCTAAAAAGGATTGTCAGCTTTATCTAATGACCAATATTGCATCAACATTGTAGCATAGCATAGCGGCGTAAGTAAACGCAATCAAAACTGCATTCTCCATTCATTCATTTCTTCACCTGCACCCACCAAACCAAACCACACTCTAGAGTAGAGTGAGCGATTCTAGTTCAGAGCCACCCCTCCATTTCCCCTAAGCCAAAATAAAAAACTCTTCTCCATCATGACAAGGCCAAAGATTTATCTCTTAGGTGATTCAATCACTGAAGAATCTTTCTCGGTTGGTGGATGGGGTGCTTCTCTCGCCCACCATTTCTCTCGCACGGTATTAATTCCTTGTATTGTAGTTTTAACCAACCACGTTAATTTCCACGTATGTGGTTTCGTTTTGTTTTTGTCGACAATTTTAAGGTAAAGTTTATGTTTTTTTGGCAAATGGGGTTGTTTGTCTCAGGCTGATGTGGTGCTAAGAGGTTACAGCGGATACAACACTCGGTGGGCGTTGAAGGTGTTGGAGAGGGTTTTCCCTTCATCACATGGCGGTGACGGTGGAACCGGAACAGCGCCAATTGCTTTGACTGTTTTCTTTGGGGCCAATGACGCTTGTGTTCCAGATAGGTGTTCTGCTTTTCAACACGTGCCTCTCCATGAATACAAGCAGAATCTTCATTCCATTGTTTCCTTCTTCAAGGTAAATTAGTCTCTGTTGCTTGCAGCAAGCGTTTAGATTAAAATGATTAGGCAAAAGTTGTACTCAAGGTTTTAAATATCAGGATCGCGGAAAATCACATACAAATATGATTAAAGTGATTTCAATTGCGATCACAAATAATTAAAAAAATCTTGATATTATAACTATGCACCTTAGTTGTAGTTGTAGGGTGTTGAAACCCGGAAAAGGGTCGGTCACTGACACAGTGACACTGTTTTTAAGTGACGTGAAAAGGGTTTGTTTATTTTAGTTTAGAGTTTTGACTCTTGCGGAGTTGATAAGCGTGCTTTGCTTGTGTATATTGCATGTCACGAAAGGGTTAATTATTTGTCATTTGGTGGGGTCAAGTGTTATAATGATTTTCTGGTCAATATGGCTGCGGGGTTTCATGAATTGAATGGGGAGAATTGAGAAGTGAGAGGTGGTTTCAGCTAACACACGTGCGTGGCCGTGGGTATGAGAAGTGTGGTGGTTGTAGTTTGCCACTTGACCCTATGATACGCTGTCATAAGGGACCCTGATTCTTCTTTTGTTTTTGTTTTTTAATTTTTCCATGGGAGTGGAGTTTGCACGAGATGTTTGCATTGTGTAAAGTTGCACCTTTTAATTTTATTGGTTTTCTTTTGGGGAAACTGGGAAGGGTTAGTTGGAGGGAGCCTACCGTTGTTTTCACGACCTAAACTCTTTTGTGTCTTCTTTCTCGTGTCTTTCTTTGGCTCCCATGCAATTATATTATTCGGTTTGGTCGACCATGAGCTGTTAGGTAGGAATGTTAGCGTGATATGGGAAGACCCACATTTACGACTCGAAGAAAGAATTGGTGCCTCTCGTTAAGGACTAAGACATCATCTTTCCATGTTACAGTAATGTTAATTGACTATTTTAATTTATAAAAAAATCATAAAATTTAAGTATATGTTATATGAAAATTGATTAAAACTATGAACAAATGATAGTTAGAACATACAATAATTAGTCCTTCTTACAGACTAAAGGCATCATCTGCCCCGCATTCCAGGAGGACGATTATTGCTCCTTGCTGAGGCCCCCGGGTCTAATGAATGCTTACTTGTATGATATTAGTATTTTAGTTTAATGGGAAGCTAGATACATATGTATGATGAATGTATGGACTATATTCATCGGCAAAAGTTTGAAAGGATGTTGTACAGAAAAGTAGAAGCTACTAGTTGGTTATGGAGTACAAGTAATAAGAATTTAATTCCTAATGTGATAAGATGTGTAAAGTAATAAGCTAAGGATGGATTGTCCTTGCATTGAAATTGAATAAGTTTATAAGGGGTATTTTAAGTGTGAAAATGCCTTTATTTTTTTTTACTTTATATGCACTTTCTCTTTTGTAGGAACTAAATCTAAGTTATAAATAACTTGTATCATAAAAATGTTTACAAATTCACGTAATGTGTAAGAAGTACATAAATTTATTAAAAATAAAATATTTAAGAAACGTTAAAAGTATAAGTCATGCATCCATAATAATTTTATTCAAGAATATAAAAAATAAAAGAAAATTTAAATTGTTAAAAAACTCGGTCCTAATCTAATATATAATAAGTGTTTTTAGTCACACAGTTGATTTTCAGTTTGCCACAAATAAATCTGAGTTTTTTTTTAGGAAAAAAAATATCTGAGTAAAGGGGGGTATTCTAATTATTTTTAGAATTTTAGTTTGTGAACATATTTAGTTTCTTTGTCGTTTAGATAATCCAGGCATTCAACCATGTTGTGTATGGCAAAGCTCAATAGCAAGTTATCTCTTTGTTCACGAGACCAACGTAGGACGTCGTGCATTGATTTTTTATGAAACGCTACTATATAACTTCTCGGTTTTACTGGATCGAGCAAATAGCAAATGGAAGATCTCTGTTACAGTGTTACATTTTCTGTATTTGTCTGACTCCAATGCACTTCCATTTTATCCATTATTTGCTCTTGGGATAAAAGTTTTTATCAAAAGCAAGAACCTAACTAGCTCCATATTATACCAAAACAAAAGAAGCCTTCCCTCCTTTTTTTCAATATGATTGATTATATATTCACATCCAAAAATTTCAAACACTGGATCAATATTTTTTTATTTTTATTTTTTTCTTCCCATTATATTACATTATCAATTAAATCAATCAATTATCTTTTATCTTTTTCTTTCTCTTTCTCTTTCAAGTTGTAGACATGTTTCAAAAATATTTTTCTTTTCAATATAATACTCTCTTTATTTCTATTTATAAGACTTAAGTTTAAAATAATATTTTTTATATGATCAAATTTATAATATTCTTTACATTAATTATTCTTTATTAAAAATATCCCTCTTTAAAAGAAGAAAGAGAATGTATTAATGTATTATCAAACTACTAAAAGAGATAGAATATTAATGAAAATGATAATTTTGAAAAAAGATATAAATATAAGATAAATATATTGTTATCAACTAAATTAACCACATTTTTTAATCTTGATGAATTAGATAATTTGATCTTTTATATATATATATATATATAGGAATGGAGGGAGTATATAGCTTTTTCTGGACCAGGTAGATTAGAATCAGCTTGTACCTTTCAACATTGGAAAAATGAAGTGTGTTGGGTATATGGTCGAAATTATGATCTGATTTTAGTAAAGATACATATATTTGTCACTATAAAGTAAAAAAGAAACTTTTTACAGAAAATTAGTTTTTCCTTAAAACCTTGGTTTAAGGAGAAGTAATAAAAGTAGTTTTTGTATTGGATTGAAAATTTTACGTTAAGTTTTCAATCAAGATAAAAACATTCAAACAATAAATTACTTATTTTAAAATCAATTTTGTAAAATTAATTTTATTCAAAATCTATATTACAAATGTTCTGTCAAACATGCACATGCACAGCAATGAAAGCAGTGCTTGTTACTTTATATTCCTGAGAATCAGTCAATTTCTGTGAATGTTTTTTATAAAAGCTGTACCTGGGAGTATGATATTCCTAATTAAGTGCACATTCTTGGGGAATCTTTCTTAAAACCTTGAAAGAAATGCCTCCTTGCAATGAGGATTTTTTTTAAAATAAAATAAAATCAATATATTTGTTTCAATTCTAACCCTCTTGTATAAATGATAAAATTAAATATTGCAAGTTTTCCTTTGAAATGCAGAAGCGATGGCCCACAACTCTTGTTCTCCTCATAACTCCTCCTCCAATAGATGAGGATGCTCGTTGTAGGTACTGTTTTATTGGGCCTTTGTGCCTCATGTTGTCGCTGCTTTTATTAGATGTTCTCCGTTTATATGATTTAAATAGAGATACAATACAATAGAGGTTAAACTCGATCGAATGAGATAATTTGTATAAATCTTTTGCAGATATCCTTATGTAGAAAATCCACAGGGTCTTCCTGAAAGGACAAATGAAGCTGCTGGTGAGTATGCTAGAGCATGCATTGCTGTGGCTGGGGAATGTGGAATCCCTGTGGTTGATCTCTGGACCAAAATGGAACAGTACCCTGATTGGAAAAAAGATTATCTACGGTCTCACAAAACTTATACCTTTATAAATTTTCACTTGCAAGTTGCATCATTTATACTTTTGTATCTTTTTATATACTCTTGCACCCATATTTACAATAGTTACCACTTAAATTTAAAATGCTGATCGACAATCATGATGGCTTTGTCTTGTAATATAACTGAATGCATTTCGAATTGTCGTTACATCGTACCACAATTTTACGAGAGGATCGAGGTTTTCATTGCTGAATTGGTCTTTCAACTTTACATCTACTGTGTTCCTGCTATGTGTATGCTTCAGTTATGCCATAATTTCCAATTTGGTAGAGTTTGCATGGAAGTATATCATTCTTTGATGGGTATGGTTTGATTAAAAATGTAAAGACCACGGAACTGAAAATTTAGTTACTTTATCATGGTACAAACAATGTGATTTGGTTTTTCCTACAATTTAGTTGTATAATGTGGATAATTAATTAGTGCCTACACTCATTTCTCTATATGCAATTTCCTTTCTTGCTTTCTACAATTATGAATCGAAGAGTGTGTTGTGATTATATATTTGGTTTTTATATGAATTTATGATTTTGGTAACTTAAATGCAGTGATGGTTTGCATCTCACGCAAAGTGGCAATCAAGTTGTTTTTGAGGAAGTAATCACTAAGCTAAGAGAAGAAGGCTTGAATTTAGAATCTATGCCAGTTGATCTCCCACTTATTGCTGATATTGACCCTAATGACCCACTGAAGTCATTTCTGCAGTAATAGAATGATACATTACAAAAGGGGTACGTGCCTCTTCTTGGGGTTGTTGTGCTTTTGTCGTTATGGAAAGATATGTTAATACAGTATATTACCCCATAGTATTTGGATCGTCCTTTAATTTTGTTGTAGCTAGTCTCTGAGGAAAACAATATGTTGGGTAATGTGTATTATTGGCCTGTCAAATGTTATTTCTGTAAAGGAGTTTTTAATTTTCTTCTTTTCTTGAATGTGAATGAACCAATATGAAACGTTTGTACGTAGAATGCTAGATATATACATTCTATGGCCTCAGAATAACATGAATTAGAGTCATTTGGATACGGCATGGAGACAATAGTGTAGTAAGTACTGGCAGGATATCTGAAGTCAATTTTCTGGTTGAAGTTTAGCTAATTGATGAGGTCAAAAGAGTCCTCATCAGCATGTCAGCATCATCTGGAAATTGTGATATGACAAAAAGAAAAGCGTCTAAAAAGTTTGTTGTTAGATACACTTCAATAGCAACCAAAAAGAGACTGGCATCGATCCATTCGTATTGAGCTTCTTGTGGATTTCATAAACTTCAATTTGACGAGTTTAATGTAGTCTTGGATGAAAGTACTTTTTTTTTTGGTGAAAAAAAAAGTAAATACTTAAAGCAAAACAATTACGGCTTATTCATTTTTTTAAAGAAAATAACATTTATAATTAAAAAATATTTGCATTTACAAAAGTTTATGGTAATTGATAATTTTTTTAAAAATTTTTTATATTTTATTTGTAAATTAAATAAAGTTGAACAAAATTACATCATCACTGTTTATGGAGATTGTCACATTTATTAGTAAAATAGAGTACAGTTTCAGGAATAATTAGAATGAAACTAAAGTTTAAACTTTAAAGTATCTACTTGTAAAAGAAGTAAAGTTGAAGGAGTATTTCTTTTCCTTAGTGAAATATGTATATATGAAGACTTGGAGAAATGCTGATAAAACTGTAACAGTTATATTAATGTCATATATTACATACAATATTTTTTTATACATAATTTACAGCATTACATACAATGATTTGTCAGAACTATTAGCAGAGGTTCACCCATAAGCTTTTTTTTAGGGATACCCATAAGCTTAGGTTGTAACTAATTTTATTTGTTTATTACTGTTTAACTAGTCCTTAAATGTCATTAATAATCTTTCTAAGAAGAGTTATCTACCAAATAAAATTTTAGCATTAACTCTTAGTCTCTTAGTCTCTTACCATTATTACCATTCCAAATTGGCAGTCGTTTGGACTGTACTTGGGACTCGGTAATTATAACATAATTAAATTCATGCATTGTCAAAAGAGAAGGCAAAGTGGCATATAAAGGCACATTGATTAGTATAAGCCTGATTAAAAAATGAATGCATATAAAGCCTACCATCCAAATATCATATATATATGCTCATGCATCATGCATTCATCATTCTTATTGTTTAGACGACAAAAAACTGATGTGACAAACTAAAGTGGTTTCCACATATCATCGTCCATCACTATGCTACACACGATTGCAAAGAACTTTTAATTTTTCCTCTTGGACAAAAAGTTTTGTCGTTTGAAAAGTTTGACTAGACGCTATTTCAATTCTTTTGCATGACTTTTTGTTTGTGTCGTCATGTTGTGAAGACTGAAGATACATTATAAATTCTTTAGCTCATTTTCCTTGGTGCAAAATGGGTAAAATAAATTTGACATGTAATAAAAATATTAAAGTTCGCATAAGTATGCAGGTTATTAAAGTGAGAACTCCAACTTTAATTAGAAAACAATACAATAACACATAAACAATTGTATATAAGTTTTGTTATGACTTAAAATGTTTTTGGTTTTCTCAAATGCAGTCTTATTTTATTTTTGGTCTCTAATTTTTTTTGCTTGAATTTTGGTCCTGTAAAATTGATTTTTTTGATTTTGCTCCTTATTATTTTATTTTAATCCTTCTAATATATATATTTTTATTTTAATTCTTATAACATGTACATCATTTGTTTTTATTTTTAGTCTATATCAAATATTTTTCAAAGAGACTAATTCATAATGAACAAATATTATAGGGACTAAAACCAAATAATATATATATAAAAGACTAAAACAAAATAATAATAAAAAGAGTTTTACAGGTACCAAAAGTAAAACAAAATTTTTTTAGAGACCAAAAATAAAATACATTATATTTTAGGAATTAAAGCCATAGCATTTGTCCTTTCACAAAACATATAAAAATTTCTCTCGGGCTTGATCAATGATGCTTTGGGTCTGGGCCTTCAGGGGCAAGTCTTCCAGGCTTACGTGGGCTTTCTTGAAATTCCAACAACCTGCTCCTCCGACTAGCATGGGCTCCATAACTTAAATCTTGGGCTGGAAAGCTCTTCAAACTAGTTGGAGTTCCGAGAGGACGGGATTTACAACTCGATAATGAGAGCAACACAAGAATAAGGCACAGCCAGAAGCAAGATTTCAGTTTCAGCATTTTCAATGCGAGCACTGACTGATCTTAAACCGTGCTAAGTTATATGATAAAATGTATTTATCTATGAGAATGTAAGAACTGTGTAGAGGTACCAAGTATATATATAGTGACTAGCGAGAGAGAAAGAATTTAATTAAGAGTTTGTGTTATAATATTTTAGTCTCGCTTGAGCAAAATTCCAAGTTCTCAAACTCATCAACTCAAATAATTTTCTTGCGTTCTCCTCCAGTAATGGAGCCGTTTGGTACTATGATGACTCGATGAATACTAGGACACGACACAGCATCACCAATTCGTCTGCGCTATAAAGGCAAATCTATGTTCTATTTTTCGTTTCCACAAATAGTAGATTGCATAATTTGAACAAGTATTCACTTGTTCCTTCCTATTGGCTCATGCTGACCCCTGCAGAGCTCGAAAAAGTTGCCATACTTTTGTCCTTTGTGATTACGGGCACAAGTGGATGGATTTGGGTTGAATGTAGTTAAATCTATCATTCAATCTAATTTGATTAGATTGATTTGGATAAATTTTCTAAAAAAAATTGAAATTTAATTCAAACTAACTTATTTGTAAATTATTTAAGTTTGGTTAACAAGTTAAAATATTTAATTTTGTCTTATTTTTTTTAATGTAATATTTTTTATAAATTAAAATTTTCATCAAACGAATCAGATATAATACCGCATTCCACTTCACTTCTATCTATATATCTATCAATGGGAGATGGGAAAATAAACATACCGTACTCGAAATAAAAGAGTTTTAATAAGTATGGTGAACATGAGTCTCAAATACTTTTTTATTTCAAAATCAACGAAATGTTATGAGGCCTATTTTTTGTAAATAGATCCAAAATATTTTTAGAAATCCATATGAAGTGGTTTTAATCAATAAAACTCTTGTCACTTTAATCCTGAAAGTTAAATGTGTTGATGCGAACTTAATTCAGGTCGATAAGTCTACTCAATAATGAATATTATTTGAATTTTTTAAAATTTAAAAATATATATTATATTACATATATTAATAATAATTATTATTATAAATGAACGAGTCTGCATTTTCATATATTAACACTTGTAACCTAATTCAAAATCTAATAGATTTGATTAATTTAATTTGAGTATGATTTAAATACTAAAATTATTTAACTTAAACTATTTAAGTTAATTTGAGTAAATTTAAATTCGCAGGTGATTTAAATCCGCTTACATTTGTGAGGTTATCTAACTTTCCAAACATGCCTTCGGACAAAATAAAAAAAGCGTGCGGCTAACGTCAACCACTATTATAAACAGGAAGAACAGCCGTCAGCACTTCTATTTATTTATTGGCTAAGCACAGAGATAGTGAGGACTGAGATACCATTCTATAACTCTCTTTTGAAATGACTGGAGGAGAATTGAACGCATACCTACGAACGGAAAAAGAAAAAATCAGAGTTAAATCTTTCGGCTCTTTGGTGATAGGTAGTATTGCTTTGTAAAAGAAGGAAGTATAACAAATAAAGTGACACTAGTTCCTTCTTAGGCCATCAACAAAGAAATGCTTATCACCTATTTGCTTTATAAGCACCATTGCTTCATAAGATAATGTCATTGCCTCATTGGAACTTGCACTTATTTAGCACCTCTCAAATACAAGTTGCTAAATAAAGATGGGGTATTTGTTGATTAGAATTGAGTCTCTTTAAATTTCAATGTCATCTAAAAGCTAAAAACTAAAAAATTATTTAGAGTTATTTATTGAACATAATAACGACTTGATATGATTGATAAATAATTTTATTACTTAAATATATGCTTAAATATTCGATATAACGTTTATGTGTATGAAATTTTGTAATTATAAAAAGTTAATTTCTTAAATAATTTTTAACATCTAAAAGATTAGTTCTTAATTTTTATCGATAAATATCTTATATTTATCCAAAAAAAAGTTACACATTGATAAAGAAAATAATAAATGAACTTTTCTTAGTTATATGAAAAATAATTAGAAAATGGTTGTTAGAATTGTAACAAATATATCCAATTTATCATAAGAAAAATGATGAATCTTTGAATTTTAGATCAATTATAAGAATCAATGTTAAGATTATCGTATAGGATAAAGTTTCCTAATATTTGAATTTTATAAATTTGGTCATTGTTTAAAATTGACAAATATTATAGGATTATTGAGTTTTATTAAAAAGTTATATCTTAATTATTTATAATTAATTAAAAATGTAAATATTTTATCTTAAAACTTTACAGTTATCCTTACCCCCCAAAAACAATCATTTTAATAGTGGTTGCACATAATGAGTGAATGCTGTAGGGTAGGTGGTGTGTTACAGTGCTACTGTGTTTGGTGAGCTCATCATGGGCATGGGGTGCAGCATGTTCCACGTCGTCGTCCCACCTTCTCACAGCACGAGTCATGCCATGCCTATGTACTAGTATGTCTCTGGGTTTGGTGTGAGACAGTGACTCCACAAAGCTCAGAACACAACACACAACAATAAAAGAAACTCGTAAACAACAAGAACAACGGAACATAGATACATTTGCCACAGTAACACTAACACACCTATCTAGCTAGCTATTAAAATTTAAGCATGCAAAGGATCAAAACCTCAGAACGCACTTTGATCTTCCCTTCCCACCCTCCTTTTCTCCAAGACCACCCCTTACCTCTCTCCCACCTCGACACTGATCCCAACCTCCACCTCACCTTCCGCTACCTCCGCGCGTACACCTCAACAACAACCTCCCTCGACCCCTTCCACGTCATCTCCTCCTCCCTCTCCCACGCCCTCCCCCACTTCTACCCCCTCGCCGCCACCCTCCGCCGCCAACAAACCTCCCCCCACCGCCTCCAACTCTGGTGCGTAGCCGGCCAGGGCATCCCCCTCATCCGCGCCACCGCGGACTTCACCCTCGAGTCCGTGAACTTCCTCGACAACCCGGCCTCGAGCTTCTTGGAGCAGTTAGTGCCCGACCCGGGACCCGAGGAGGGGATGAAGCACCCGTGCATGCTCCAGGTGACGGTGTTCGCGTGCGGGGGGTTCACCCTTGGAGCGGCGATGCACCACGCGCTCTGCGACGGCATGGGCGGGACGCTGTTCTTCAATGCGGTGGCGGAGCTGGCGCGTGGGGCGACGCGGATAACGTTGGACCCGGTTTGGGACCGTGCGAGGTTGCTGGGTCCCAGGGACCCGCCCCTGGTGGATTCGCCGTTGATTGGGGAGTTTCTGCGTTTGGAGAAGGGAGTTTTGCCGTACCAACAGAGTGTTGGTGGGGTCGCGAGAGAGTGCTTTCACGTGAAGGATGAGTGCTTGGACAATTTCAAGAGGACCTTGTTGGAGCAATCTGGGTTGAACTTCACCGTTTTTGAGGCTCTTGGTGCCTACATTTGGAGGGCTAAGTAAGTGCCACAATCATTTAAATTTAATTTTCAAGAGTTGACTGAAATGCGTACATGAGATAATCTTAGTTACAAGTTACACATCAGAACATATATACTTGGTATGAAGAGTTAATTCTTGGTATAAAATAAACAGGTCCTAAGTCAATTTCTTAAGATCAAATGCTCGTTCTTTTTTTTTTTTTTTTTTTTGTTCAAATGTTCGTTCTAGGATAAGTTGATTGTTAGTTTATTTTAGTAGTAAAATTAGTTATTAGTAAAGCTCATAGATTCTTCGCAATAACAAAAAAAACAACAGTAAAAACAGTAGTATTAAAAATAGTAGAACTATGCTGAGTAGTCTTTACATATTAAAAAAAAATCTTCAAATTGTTCTCTAAATTTTACTAAAATAGATTAATTTAGGACTGAAGTGATGAATATTAGAAATTTCAACGATTACTTTAATAATTTTATTATTTTAGAGATAATACTATTTTGAGAACTAAATTGATAATTTATTCAACTTTTGGATTAAGTTTACAATTGATTCATCTTACTATCAAGATACATTCTTAGGTTGTTAGAAAATCTACTTCAGTTGATTAAATAGAGAATATGGTGGTCAGTTAAAGAATTTAGTTCAATTAGAGTATATGGGTGTTGTAAACGTTGTTATATTTATTTTTAATTTTTATGAATAAAAAAGATTGATTTGCTCTTAATTAGATCGTCTCCTCTTATTTTTTCATATAATAAATTAAAATAAGGGGGAAAAAATAACGTACATGTTAGATGTCATGATTTTAAATAGAGTAGTAGATACAGAAGAAAAAAAATCGTCCCTTACATTTTGTTTGATACTAATGTTTGTTAAAATTGTCTCTTGAAAAATTAAAATACAATATATGAAAAGAATAATCTATCCGATTACTTGCGGAGAATTGCGAATCAGTATTAGAGTTTTATATTTTCATGATTATATGAGCAATATTGTTTGTCTCCAATGAATGATTTATCATGTTTCTGACCATGCTATTTGCCACGACAGGGTCAGGGCTTCGGGAATCCAGGCTGATGAAAAGGTGAAGTTTGCATACTCAATTAACATACGGAGACTGGTAAAGCCACCACTGCCTGGTGGCTATTGGGGTAATGGTTGTGTGCCAATGTACGTACAACTTAGTGCCAAAGATTTGATAGAAAAACCCATTTGGGAAACCGCAGAGCTAATAAAAAAGAGTAAAAGCAATGCCAATGATGAGTATGTTAAGTCCTACATCGATTATCAGGAGCTGCATTTTGCTGATGGAATCACTGCGGGAAAAGAGGTTAGTGGGTTCACGGATTGGAGGCACTTGGGCCATTCAACTGTGGACTTTGGGTGGGGAGGCCCAGTTACTGTTTTGCCCCTTGGAAGGAACTTACTTGGGAGTGTTGAGCCTTGCTTTTTATTGCCTTATTCAACAGCCACTGCAGAGAAGAAAGAGGGGTTCAAGGTTTTGGTGACTTTGAGAGAGGCTGCATTGCCTGCTTTCAGAGAAGACCTGAAAGTGTTTTGCAATAGCCAAGAGCAATGGCTGAGCCACATATAGATGTGGCTTGAGAGTTGAGCCATTGATTTGATGTAAACAAGTGAAGATGTTAGATTTTGCCATTGAATATTAGAATTCCCTTCATAATCAATGGCACCCACTAACATTTCCCACCCCTATCAATATTAGAATTCCCTTAATAATCAAATAGTTTGTTTGTTGTTATAAAACATTGTTACTTTCCTTAATTTATTATTGATTTAAGTATCAGAATTTTTTCATGTGTTTGAAACCTTTATCCTCAATTACAAGCATAAGTTTCTCATGGATTTAAAATGAAGGAAAATATAAGTGAATATATTGAATCAAAAGAAAAAAAAAAAGGAAAAAAAAATCATCACACAAATGATGAAAGAAATGTGAGATATCCTTAAAATAATGCTACAATTTTTAACATTAATTTCAAATTTTCTTTAGTGAGCATATGATTGGAGAACACAAACCTTTTGTCTCGTGTAGATGTAAGCGACTCCTTGCATCCTGCATTTTCAACATTTGAATTCTAGTTTTACTCGGTTGGCCTTAGGCTCAATGGATTCGGGTTAAGAAAATTATAGGAAAGTAAGAAGGCCACGTAATTTCGGTGCTTTTGTGAATGACCACAAAACTTATATTTATTTTTATTGTCAAGTTTTGACATCAATGGCATGTACGTGATTATTAAAATGTTGCAATACAATGACCTCATATCCTTAATAGAGACTATTTAATAGTATTAAAAAAATAATTACATATCTTTTTAGTCTTAAAAGCTTGATTAGGAGAATATGAAGAAGTTGATCAATACTTTTAGTCTTTTTTTTTTTTGGAAAATCAATATTTTTAGTCTCAAAAACAAAGATGTATGTAATTGTAAGGATACATGGTCTCCAAAATAAAAAGGATACTGGTATCATTTAAAAATAAAATTGAAAACTTTGAGGAATTATTAATTGAGTTATTTTTTCAATTAAAAAAGAAGAGAGAGAAAGAAGAATGGAATCTATCTACTTCTTATCCGAAGCCTGGGAGGCCAATAGGAAGCACGCCAGCTGCTATGAATGGTGAATAAAAGACAAAAGAAACAAACTGCTACATAGCACACATTCTCTCTTCTCTTCTCCGGTTATGGCGTCCACTTTGGGCACTTCTTCAATTGCAGTTCTGCCTTCGCGCTACTTCTCTTCTTCTTCTTCCAAGCCTTCCATTCACACTCTCTCTCTAACTTCAGGTACATTTCTTGCAAAGTCTATGTTTTTTCTCTGTTTTTTGCCTTTAATATCTTGTTTTGGATGGTGTGCTGCAAACCCATTTCATATATGTTGCTTCTCTGTGCTAAAGTTGTGATTTTATTTTGCCTTGGGGGGTTGTAGCTGGAAATGGAAGGGGAGTCTTTGTGGGCATTATGTGATAGTTTGAACTTAGAATCTTAGTCGAGTGGTTGTGAATTTGCAGGGCAGAGCTATGGGCGGAAGTTTTATGGAGGAATTGGAATCCATGGCATAAAGGGAAGGCCTCAGCTCTCAGTTACCAATGTTGCCACTGAAGTTAATTCTGTAGAACAGGTAGGTAGGATATTGGATTTTTGAGGTCTAGATGTTCTTTCAGTGTCTTTGCCTGCGTTTTGAATTGCATTGGGTGTAGATACTAGGTGCACCGTGCACCTGAGATTAATTGTTCTAAAGATTTCCATTGAGCATTCATTCCTAGTGAATTTTAAACAAATTATGCGCAGAAGACAATTTTTAGACTATATTGTGAATTTGTGATACTTTTCTTGGGTTTAATCAACATGCACGGTGATTATAAAGGTTTTACATTATCAATTAATCCAAAATTATTTTTTGTATGACCTTTAAGATAATTGTTATAAAATTTGACAAATTTACCGCCCTTGTGGTTCATGATTGGATAATAGTATAAAAGTATAAAGCACTTTTACATTTTTAGTGCATACATTATTTATTCATTTTTCTTTTCCCTTTAAACGTAGATGGTTTCTGTTACCATTCACATGCACATTTAGAGTGTGGTTGATTGGGGGAAAATAGCAAGGCGAAAAATAGAGGATTGAAAACGAGGCAGTATGTGAACTTATATTTTTGTCATGCATTTTCTTTCGTTCAAAATTAGTGCTAGATTTCTTAGAAATTAAGGATTGGGGCCAGGCCTTTGCATTTTGATTCTTTGTGTGGTTGTGTGTTACAAGAATCTAACCCTGTAAACTTTTCATATCCAGGCTCAGAGTATTGCTTCTAAAGAAAGCCAGAGGCCAGTATACCCATTTTCTGCCATAATTGGACAAGATGAGATGAAGCTTTGTCTTCTCCTTAATGTGATTGATCCTAAGATTGGAGGTGTAATGATCATGGGGGATAGGGGCACAGGGAAATCTACAACGGTCAGGTCATTGGTTGATTTACTTCCCGAAATCAAGGTTGTTGCTGGTGACCCTTATAACTCAGACCCACAAGATCCAGAATTCATGGGTGTTGAAGTCAGAGAGCGTGTACTTCAAGGAGAGGAACTTTCTGTTGTCTTGACCAAAATTAACATGGTTGATTTGCCCTTGGGAGCTACAGAAGATAGAGTTTGTGGAACAATTGACATTGAGAAAGCCCTGACTGAGGGTGTCAAGGCATTTGAGCCTGGACTACTGGCTAAAGCTAATAGGGGAATCTTATATGTCGATGAAGTTAATCTTTTAGATGATCACTTGGTGGATGTGTTGTTGGATTCTGCTGCATCAGGATGGAACACAGTGGAGAGAGAGGGAATTTCTATCTCGCATCCTGCACGGTTTATCCTAATTGGCTCAGGCAACCCTGAAGAAGGGGAGCTCCGGCCGCAGCTGCTAGATAGGTTTGGAATGCATGCTCAAGTTGGAACTGTTAGGGATGCTGAGCTCAGAGTGAAGATTGTGGAGGAGAGAGGTCGATTTGACAAAAATCCAAAGGAATTCCGAGATTCTTACAAAGCTGAGCAAGAGAAGCTCCAACAACAAATTAACTCAGCAAGGAGTGTTCTTTCTTCTGTTCAAATTGATCAAGATCTCAAGGTGAAAATCTCCAAGGTGTGTGCTGAGTTGAATGTGGATGGATTAAGAGGAGACATAGTAACAAATAGAGCTGCAAAAGCTCTGGCTGCTCTGAAGGGAAGAGACAACGTAAGTGCAGAAGATATTGCTACTGTCATCCCTAACTGCTTGAGACACCGTCTTAGAAAGGATCCCTTGGAATCTATAGACTCAGGTTTACTTGTCACTGAGAAATTTTATGAGGTATTCAGCTGAGGATCATAGATGTAACACGGTTTGTATGCTGTGGTATTCCATGAATATAATGCTACTTTATTATTTACATTTTACCTTTTCTGTGGAGATTTTCATTGTCCTTAAACATTAGTAAGATTCATGAGTTCTTTCTACACAGGAAATTCCAAGCATTTAACGTGCACGAGTCATTCTCTAATTTCTTCTGTTATTTGTAGCCTTTTCAATTTTCTTAAGCTTGGGATGTTGAGACTGTTGTTCTTGTATTAGCATAAATTTGAAAGAAAAAAAAAACTTACTATTTTGTTAAAAACTTTTAGTTAATCACACTACAACTTTTTTCTACTTGAATCAATTAACAAACGGTTGTGACTCAATCAAAATTTCCCATTGGCATCAAGAAGGTTAATTATTAGAAGAATCATAGCAAAATACACTCCAAGATTAACTTCATAAGTTGTTAGTGGAACTCCATTTTTTAATATTCTAGTGGCCATTATTATTCCTCTCAATAAGCGCTTCATATATACGTATCCACTCACTCTCCAAGTCTCTCTCAATTCATCTCTCTAATTCTTTAGTATGTTTGTTTGCTTGTCATATCCATTCAGATCTACATCACTCGGAAGCTAACAAGAATAGCTTCTGCATTTATGTTATTGCTGGACGTTGTTTTGCTGAATGAAGCAAGTATAAAATAGGTTTCCAAACACACAGTAACCACATGTTTGGGATTCTCTTTAGGAAAAACTTTACTCCATCCAGCAGAAACAACTCCCGGTAGCTTCTGTGTCTTTTTCTGATTTTGACGCAATTTTCTTAACACATGAATGTTATTGACAAGTTTCCAAACACACTAAATGTGAGATTGTTAATCTTTATTCCTTCTACCATTGAATCTAACGCAGAAGCAAATATATGCTTCATTGCTAAAAATGCAGCTTCAAGTGTTAAATTATTATACAAACTTAAAAGACAATCATTATTTGGAACTCCTCCTAGTATTATCATGTCATTTTCAGTCATTCCTCCCCATATTTTAGGTCTCTGCTCTAGAAAAGTAGGTGACCGCTGAAGTAAAAGAGTAGCCGCCCTAATCAAGATTGAAGCAGTTATAGCCCATATCACATACTTGTTATTCCCATCCTCATAATCAAAATAATGTACAAGATGCTTCTCCCCCATCCATTCTCTTTCCTCGGCTCTTCTGTAATCGTTCTGCATTCAAACCATGGTGTCAGAAATTAAGTTCATTTGCATTTATGTCAAAAAGGGCACCAACATTTCCACCAGGAAAAAAAATAAGTGTACAAATTTTTAAGTGAGAAGAGGAACAGTAGCATAAACCTTGAGGAACATCACCAATGGAACATCAAATATTGCTTCAACTTCAGCTGAATTTAAAATTGGTGAAAATGCATCCTTGTCGGACAGTACTCCAACCACGGGTATTATTGTAACACCATACTGCATTTAAAAACCACTTTGTCAGGGTATTGAGTTATGCATATATTTAAATATTCGGATTGAATCATCAAAGAAAATAATAGACTGAAATAAAATAGAATGTAAAATTGCACTACGAACATATGAACTTGAGCCTGGGTAATATGTGCCTTAATAGTTAAATGTTGTCAAAACTAGCTAAATTTCTATATTTCTACACACTTGAATCAGTCACAAGAAGAAAATAAAATGAATCAAGAATGTAAAATTGAACTAAACTTGTCAACCAACTCATGCACCTCGACCTTTTTAGAAGCTACCTCATCCAATTTCTCCATAAGCACTGATAAACTGTGGAAAACTCTGCATTATTGTTTTAAAAGAGTCTTAATAATAGAGTTTTATAATTGAAAATCTCTCGTAAGCTAAAAGCCAATCCAAACTGGGCATAAATGAAGAAGCTTTAACCTAATAAAGATAATGAGATTACATATATGAGCTCAACAGTTAATAATTCAATACAAAACATGACTCTTGAGGGTAGTAAGATACTACTATAAACTAAAAAATAAAATAAAAAATACTAAGTACTCCATTGTCCAGAGGTTCCTCGCTCTGTGAAAGTAAGGGAGAAGAATATTGTATGCAGCCTTATCCTTGCATATGCAAATAGATTATTTCCGGATTCGAATTCATGACCAACAAGTCACCAAAACACAACTTTACCGTTGTGCCATGGTTCGCCCTCATACTACTACAAACTACAAAGAGAGTAAAATAATAGCTTCCTCTAGAGTTGATAAACATAACTTATTTGATTAAGAATCCTGAATTACATCCCCAAGCCCATAATGGTTGGAACTTGTGGGCAGGAGGGTGGTTAATCAGCTGAGTGTGTTAACATGACAGCACTGCCCACTCGCTCAGAATCTAAGAAATGAATTCGTGCAATTCGATTGAAATGTTTACTAATAAATTAGATTACATGTTATTGAAACTTTGAGTGAGGAAATAAATCTGAGGAACAGTTAAATCTAAGATGAAATTGAAAAGAGAAACATATATATATAACTTAGTGTGAAAGGGTGGGGAGAAGAGCGAGTACAGAAACAAGAGAAGGGTCCAAGCCAATTTCCTCCTTAGCCTCTCTGAGAGCTTTTTGCACATCGTCAGCATCACCTTCTTCTCTCTTGCCACCTGGCAAAGCAACCTCACCTGCCATGCAACCCATTTCAGTTATTATGCTGAAATAAAAAAAAAAAAAAAAATGAAGCGAAACTTTGCATTGGAAAGAGTAAGGTGAGATCGGAGTGGGTTGAGAGAGAGGAAGCCCGCTGGGTGAGAAATACTCGCAGATTCCCTTCGGCGCCTTCGAAGGCACAGATCAGAACTGCTGCTCTCTTATTCTTCTTCGAAACGGTGCGTTTTGAATTGGTGATGAAATCATTAGAGGAAGAGGGGAAATTATGAATCAGAGTCTGTAATCTCTGTGAACCTCGTACGTCCGGACTCTTCGAACCCATTCCCTTGTTGCATGACTTCTCGTTCATGGTTGTTGGTTCTTACCAAGTACCAAACTCTTTCAATTTTAAATTTTATAAATTTACTTTTTTATTAATTATTTCCCCCTTATACCTCTACTATTTGATTTTACAAAATTAACTTTTACATCATTATTAATTTATTTTTAGATTTTATACTACATCATTAATATTATATAAAAATAATTAGTTAAGTTAAAAAATTAAAATAATAATTATTTTTAGATAATTTATTTTTATACTATAATTATAATAAAACAGAAGAATTAATATATTTATAACATTCATTTAATGCTCTAAATAGTAAACTATTAATTGTTCCCTTAAATATTATACACTCCCTCCTCCTGGATAATTCTTAATATAACAAAACTATATAAGTAGTCTACAAAATAATGAATATTTATCAATTTTATCCCTTAAGTCAAAAAAATCAATTTAGTCCATATATTGATATATTTTACTAATATTCGGGGATTAATTTGAAATATTTTTTAATATTTAAAAGATTATTTAGTATAATTTTTAATACTTGAGAAATTGTTTACATAATTTGTTTACTTTAACTACTATTTAGGAGAGAGAGAAAAATAATACTTTAAAAATTAAATCAATGGTTTATTCTAAATTCTAAGATTCATGATAGTACATCTTTTGGAGTAAACCAATGAAACTTACTGATGACATTCTGTAAGTAGGAATATGAATTCCAAGTGCCTGAACACTTTTCCTTTCTTAGTACATATAAGTACCTACCTACTCTTGAAATCTACAATTATGGATGAATAGTAGAATGAACACATGTTAAGGGCAAAAATACATTAAATGTCAAATTCAATGCATTATTACATAGTTAAATCCCGAGGAAGTTTGAATTTAGGATTCTGCTCCATGAAAGCTGGAGGTCGTTGGTACACAACTGATGCAGCCCTTATCAAGATCCCAGCAGTCAAACCCCATATAAGGAATTTTTTGTGCTCGATTTCATAGTCAAACAAATGTACCAGATAATTCTCTCCCATACACTGCATCTTCTTCTGACTCCTTTTTTCATCCTGGTTAATATAATGACATTAGACAATTTCTAGATGAATTAATATAGAAGAATGTAAAACACATAATACAGAAATAAAACTAAGAGCGGACCTTAAGAAACATTTCTAAAGGTGCATCAAATACAGCTTCTACTTCAGCAGGATTCAGAACAGGTTTGAATGCTTTTTTGTCATGAAGAATGCCAATGACAGGAACCACTCTCATGAGGTACTACAAAAGAAGTAAAAAACAATGGATCACAACCATGTCAATCAAAGTATATCAATTACTCCTACAAGTGGAGGTGTAAAAAAGAACCTATACCTTAGAGAAAAATGGTTCAAGAACAGTAACAACATCGACAAGTTCACGATCCAACCCAATTTCCTCCATTGCCTCTCTTTTTGCAGTGTCTCCATCATCCTTATCCCCCTCCTCCGTTTTCCCTCCTGGCAAGGCCACTTCACCTGCAAAACAAGGTCAACAATATGCAATACACACGATCCTCATTTCATTCCCTATTGAGTCACAGTGCTTAGATATGAAGGGAAAGGAAAAGAAACATTTTTCAAACATGTCATATTTAATCTATCTTAAAAAAGTACAAAACATTGTCACATAAATTGTACTACATTTAAAATCTTTAAGCAAACATCAAATGTATGAAACGGAACTGACCAGAGTAAGTGGAAAGCTTGGAAGAGCGCTTAGTGAGTATCACTCTTAGATCCCCAGCATCCCCTTCAAAGATGCAGATCAAAACAGCAGCTCTCTTGTATCTGATTTTTGCTGTGTTTTGAGCAATTGAGGTGGCTGATTCTGTGTAACTCACTTCTGAGACAACCTTATCTTCCTTCTCTTCCATGATCTGATCCAAGATGTCTTCAGGGAATGGTGGGGGCTTGTAAAGGTGGAGCCGTTGTGCCAAGTCCAGGAGCCTCTGTGATGCTCCATTGGAGTTTGAAGAATCCATGAACTTGGAGAGAAAAAAAACTATTTTCTCACAATAGAAGCCATGAGTGGCAGTTAACTACTTATCATAATACCATACTATATAGTAGCATGCACTAATGATATTTGAACTTGTAGAAATTAATGAAAAAGGGTAGATGGTAGAATGGTACAGGTTCTATGATTGAATGATGTGAAGGAATACCTGTTTTTGGCAACAAATATTAATGTGCTTGAAACGAAAAGGTGCCACATGAATGGCTACATCCTCTTCATTCTTTATCAGTCACTTATCACAACCAACAATGATGTGTCTCTGCAGTTTCCTGTAAAAACCATAGCTTCACAAGTTTGTTGTCTCCAATCCTAATACCACATTTATGAGACACACATGCAACTGAAATTCATCAAACTAATCAGGGAACAAGGAGTTATGGCAAGTGCAATTTTCGGGCTAGAAACTATGGGTTCAAATAACTTAGCTTTCCTTTTTCACCCAATGACAGCTAAGGAAGATCAGAAATGGAAAAATGTTTAATGCAACAAATTGGACAGTAACTGAAGGAATTAGAAATGTACCAAGTATTGATCCATGTTGTTAGGTTTCTGATTTCAACATTGGTCTTAAGATTATATTATTGCTCTTTTAGTTGGAAGGTTCTCTTTGGTACTGACTCACATTAAAAAGGCACAAGGGCCAGTTATGAGACGATAACGTTATTGGCTATCCAAAATGCCGGCTTTTAATACAAATTCTCAGGAACCAATTACATTATTTTAGTTGTAAACTCGCGATCCATGTTTACATGTAATAAAACATTTATTTATAACGTACTGTTGTTAATGTGTCAATGTTTAAATCAGTAAATTTCATTGGATTCCATTTTCTTTAAAGAAAAAACTGTGACTAATCTCTTATCGCAGAAGCATTTGTGTAACAGTAAGAAACTCAGTTTAGAAAGAAAGAAAAGTGTAAGAAAACTAATGGAGAATGGAGATAACTTTTGATATGTCACAGGCTTACAGCTTATTTTAACAAGCATCCCAAGATAATTTTAAACTTATAACTTGTATGGAAACAATTTAATTTCATTTTTTTAAATTATAAAAAAACAACTTATATATGAGTATTTATTTATATGATAAACAATTATTTAATACATGCTTAATGAAACCGTTTATCCAAACTGAGAAATCTGTCAGTGTCATCTGCTAGTTGCATCCAGCAGGGTCGTTTTTGAAAATTCTTTGGCTCAGAGCGAAGTATAAAAAATTGATCTTTAACACACAAATTTTTTGAAATATAAATAATATTAAAACTAAGAGATAGAAAAATAAACCCTTAACACACAAATTTTTTGAAATACAAATAATATTAAAACTAAGGGATGGAAAAAATGGACTTCTAACACACAAAAGATGGACCCCTAATACATAAATTTTTTGAAATACAAATAATATTAAAACTAAGGGATGAAAAAAATAGGTCCCTTGGCACATAAATTTTTTGAATTACAAATAATATTAAAACTAAGGGATGAAAAAAATGGATCCTAACATATAAAATGGACCCCTAACACAGATTTTATTTTTATTTTATTTTTTTAAAAAAATAAATTTTACATAAACTGTCCATGCAAAAAATTGAGCCCTGGGCGGCGCCCTGTTGGCCCTGCCCCAGGACGGCCCTGTGCACCAGTATACTTTGCAATAGGAAATGGGCACATAACAGAAGAAAAATTGGAAAATTAATAGAAACAAAAAACAAAAGCTTTTTGTTAGGGGGAGGAGGGCCAGGCCTTAGGGTGGTGTTTCATTCTGTAGGAAATGCAGACTCTAATGCTCTATTGCCCCTTTAGCCATTGCCTTATTGGCAATATATCTCTTGCATTATTGTTCTCTAAGTACTGATCATTTTATTTGACAAAAAAAAATTTATTGATCATTTTAATTTATGATTCTATAAAAGTATCACTTTAATCTTTAATTTTGTAAAACACCATTTATTTTATTTTTATTATATTTTTTCCTGACATTTATGATTGAAAAAAAAATGAAGTTTTACAAAGTTATGAAATAAATAAAGAATTTTGTAAAATTAAGTAAATTGTCTGTTATTTACCATGTCAACGAGAATTTTTTTATTCAATATCAGTGAACATGTAGATTTCAATTATGTAAATTTGTAATCTTTCACTTTAATTACTTTTTTAAATACTATGTTTGAATTGATATAAAAATAATAAAAATTATTTAACTGACATATAAAATATATTTTTTAAGGAAGTTGCTTGCACTCCCATAGTCCTTGCACCTAATTATATTTTGTATATTTTGTATTCTAAAAAGGTGCAGGAAGCAAATTGAAGGTACAAAAAGTAACTGTCCAGCTTTAATTATGAGTCATTTGAACTAACCAACCCATTGGACTATGCTCAACATGTCAGCTCTAAATTACGAAGTACTTAATCTTTAATTTTGTAGTTATTAATTTATTATGAAATGGTTAAATTAATCATTACTTTTTTTGTTGAACTCTCTGATTTTAAGCCATTTTCATTATTTTAAATTGAGTGATATTTATTTTTGGTAAAATTTATATTCAATCTCTTTTTTTAAAACAAATATTTAAAAATAAAATTTCACATATTTTGAAATTGAATTATTTTATCCAAAAAATGGAATAAAAGATTAAATTACTTTATTTTTAAAAATATATTTTGAAATTAAAATAATTACGTTTTCATGCATTTTAAATTCTTTAAAATTTTGAAAATTTATATTTAAACACTAAGCTTTATTCGGATTGAAAAAAGTGACCCCACCAAATAATTATAATAAATGGAGATATTGGAAGTGAACTTAATGTATTTTAGGGTAGGCTTACTTTTTGGATATATTTTTAAAGCTCTCAGCAAAATTTTAATTATATGTTATTTTAAATATAAAAAATAATCTGATTAAAACAAATATTTAAGAGTAATCAGATCGTGGTAGTTTGACAGATGATTCTATTCCCTCCTTAGTTGGACATTAAGATAGATGCAGCAAGTAGGTGATGACAATTATTAGCATAATCAATCACCTGCCAACTCCAACTAATTGGTACTCTTTCCACCCTCCACTATCATGTAGGAGTTGTTCTGCAATTATTTGACATATTGTAACCATTATTGCATGTGTTATATGATCTTATTTAAAACAATAGTAATGAACTCTTATATAACTTAGAGAATTTCAAACAATAACCATTTCTCTAAAAATTGAACCACACGTCATTAGTAATTTTATATAATGATTTTGCATTATAAACTCCAAATTTTACATTTGGCATAGTTTGGGAGTGTTTCAAAGCATTGTGAATTAAATTATTCAACTGGTTGTATTACACGTGATTTGTCATTAAATATCTGTGCTGACTCTTGAAAAATAATAAGTATTATCGTAAAAATACACACATATATGCATGTATTATTTTGTAACATAATTATAAATGGAGCAGAAACACTAGGAAGTTGCACAAGTCATCTCAATATGGTAATAATAAACCATGACGAAGTCAACAACTTGATCACATATTGGAAATTTTCTATTACAACGAGAAGGAAAAAAAATAGATATATTGTTCTATCTACAATCTGTCTCTTGAATTTGAATATACAAGATTGAAAAAGATGATAAACAGAAGCAATCAACAAATCACACCCACAAGCAGGTCTGTTAACACATTCTCTGCAGTGGTTTGAATTTCAGTCACGCTCATATGCACAAATTTGAAGCAATCAATAAATAAATAAGTTGGCTTTTTAGTTTCCTTTTTATGGACTGTAACCAATTGAAAATCAATTTGACTCAGTTCAATTCAAGTTATCAAAAAGGCTTGATACTTAAAAATTGTGATCTATCTTAGCAACCCATGCTGAGAACTCATTGCACTCCTTGAACCACAGTTTTCTAAGTTGTTGGATAAGACAATCTCCTAGCTTTTGAAGTGCCTTTTGCGTTGGCCGAAGGAGGAGTCCCTTTTGCGTTGGCTGAAGGAGGTTTAACCGAGACGGGAGTTTTAGGTGTTGATGTGTTCTTATCCTTCTGAACTTTGCTCGGGCTTGGCTGCTTGTGTTGAGCTTTCTTCGGGGTGATGGATAAACTAGGGACACGGCTTTCCCATGGACGAGCAGCAATCCACCGTTCCTTCCAACTCCAACCCCAATTACCTTTGCTAAGTTCATAATTACCTAGCAGTTGGCTCTGACTAGAGTTGGCCCTCCACTAGTATGATTCATAAGATATGCATGTGATTATCAGTAGGATAAGGTGAAACAGGATATTGATACATTCCCAAGACTAACTAACCTACCTGATGGGAAAAGGCATATGCCATGGCTCTTTCACGCTTAACTGCTGCTTCTTCCCTGTGATGTATCCTTCCAAGGATTTCCTCCATGGTTTCAGAACCACCACACCATTCAACCTGCAATTTATACTGTCTAGTGCTTAGAACAAGATTAATTGGATTGAGTTCAAACAAGGTTGTGTGTCTAGCAAAATCTAAGACCAGTGTTAAAATGATAGAAAATTTCAAGCACTAATGTCTGGAATTGTCTTTTTTATTAAGAACACCTTTTATGCATATTTTGCAATGCAATTTAACTTAAAACTATAGAAAATAGAAAATGCAGTTCCAGGCAGGCCATAAAATTTCTATAAAATTAAACATGCATCTAGTCATTTCTAGCTCAATATGAAAGAATCACCACTTAAAACCAAAACCAAGGTTCAAGATAACTAAAATACAGCAATTACCTTCATCAAATAAACAGATAAAAGTGCAGATCAATTAGAGAGCATTGGAAGAATTTTTTTAAAAAAAAAATTTTTAAGACTTACACAAACTTAAAGAAAATTAGGGCAAGCTAAAGATTACCTCCAGATCATGAAGCTTTGCCTCCAGTTTTAATTGAGACTCCAGTTTCTTCCTCCTGATCTTGTCTTCATTTACCATACAGATTCGGCGAGCTCTAATCTCAACTTGTATCTTGCTCCATGAATGAAGGTATGTTATAGCTGTATTGGCTTGCTTTTTAACAGAGAAACCTTCTGTTAGGATCTTCAGTTTTGTAAATCCTTTCATGCGACGTAAAGCTTTTCTAGCCTGGATAGTTTAAAAGTCAGAGTTGCAAAAATAAACACCAGTTGAAGATATTAACACAGGTTCGAACTATTATAAACAAGTAACAGCAACCTACATCTACACATATTTATAATCATCAACAGCATGCATATTCGGACAATAATCAAGAGTCAACATGTAATACCTTGTGAAAGAAGTCACATACTTATGAACTGTCTCTATAGTAGCCAATTTTGTTAGTAGCAATAAAATTAAATTGTTGATAAGCAGAAATGAGTCTTTAAATAAAAGGTCGAATTTAAGAGAATAGACAAAGATTTACCGATTCATGCTTGTCCTGAAGAGCTACAGCATCCAATTATAATTAATGAACAGGGAAAAGGTGTCAAGATAGAGAGCTAATATATCACTCTTTGCTCATAAACAATAGCAGGATCCAAAAATTCAATTTTAACATAACAATATCAAGAAGAATCTCTGTATTAGAACTCCTAATCTTGAGAACATATTAGTTTCATGAAATGGAGAAAAAAGGGTCAATTGAACCCTTGCCATTCTAATGTATTAGTCCAAAACTCCAAATACACTTCAACACTTAATTCATAAAATTAAGAGCACATTGATATAATTGACATTTTGCAACGTCCTTCACATCATCTAATACTGTAGATATATCTTGAATGATATAGCGTGTGTATGTTTGTGTGTAAACATTGTAATTTAATTACAATAGGATTATGCACACTCAGCAATAATTTTTCCTTACAAACAAAAATATACCCCTCTATAATGCAATCTGAAAGCTGACATACCAGCAATAATGGTACAATAGTACATAAACATTCACAGTGGAATAATGAAATACATAAACAGAAGTATGATTGCTAAGGACATGTTCAATCAAAAAAGTCAGAATAGAGTTATCCTGTACTATAAGAACCTGTCTCTGCAAAATTTTCAACTCAACACACCTTATACGCTCGGAATGCAGTCTGGATCCTTGTTGCAGCAATAGTTTCAACTGACACCCCAGCTGACACAAGGTTTTCACTTTTAGTACCATTTGCTAAACCACTAGACTCTTTTCCTAGATAGTTGTTTGACTTTGATGCATTTAGTTTCTCTTGAGCTAAGATACCCTGTCTCAAAATGTGGCCAGATAGAGAGAGAAAGATTCTCATTACAATGGCTCTCATGCAAAATAAATTATCATACTTGGTAATAGAAGGTATTGATGCAGCCTAAATGATAAATAAAGTAATAATGTTGCTTTTGCAAACAACATCTACTGTGATTAATTCAGTTTTCTAGGAGAATAATGGAAATATATAGGTTTAAATCCAACAGATTGACATTTTTGCAATGTAACCATTGCAAGGATTAGATAACTAAACAAAAAAAGACAGGAAGTGCATTATACCTTTGCTTTCTTTGATCTACCTTGTTTTGATTTTCTTAAGCTAATTATTGTCTTAAACCAATCACCTGAACCCATTCTTGATGCGAAGTAACTTCTTTCAAAATAACATAGCCCTGGGAATATAACAAACATTAGCACATTACTCTCCATTAATACAGATTTATTATGTTGTTCATAATTACAAGAGATCCATCCATACAAAAAAAAAAAAAAACCCGAAGAAGAAGAAGGTAAATGAAAGCCTTAGACAGTTAGACTTACTTCTTCAAATATTACATTAGTCTCTATAGAAATAGATGCTTTTAATAAAGCTCGATAAAGGAACTCTCTTGTGTATGTTGTTCGTAATCAAGTCCATGTATATTATATGCCACCCATGAAAGATTATGTTACAAATATATAATCCTATCAGCAATCACATTATGATCAGAAGAGCTACAGCGATCCAATTGGATCACAGTTTGAGACACTTAAAATAGAAAGCAGTAAAAATTGCAAATATTGAAGCTAACTGTAGTTATGAATATAGGACATGCTGTTAGAGTTGATACCAAAAAGCATGTCTTTTTTGTCTTCGCGGCAATAATAACAGCCAAGTCACTCACAAGAGAAATTTAAACAAACTCATATTGTGATCTACCAAAACGGCACATAAAAAACACCTGGATCAACAACTCAACTTCTGAAAAACAAAGAAGGAATATGCCCAAAACAAGCATGCAAATGGGAATTCTGAGAATCACAAGAAGAAAAACAAGAATGCAAGTTGGGGTGAGAATGACAGACATACCAGAGAAGTTTCAAAGGAGAACTTTTTTTGTTTTCCTGAACTGGCAACAAAGAAATGAGGGGGTGGGGGAAAATAATAAATTAGTGTAGAAGTAAAGAGGAAGAAAAGGAGAAAGAGAGAGGGAGAGAGAGAGAGTCAGCAAAAGAATAAAAGGTGGGTGTGAAATGTGGATTGCCATGGCCCAATACCAGCTTTAATTCTCTCATATCATAACGTATAAGCTGAGTGAAAGATGGATATAAGTCCAAAAAATAAATAAAATAAAATAAAAAAAGGAAAAGACTTTATCTATGTGAAAGCGACAACCGACGAATTACGAATACATGGTGATGGGGTGAGTACGTGTAGTCCTGCCCCAGAGGCCAGAGAGAGAGAGAGAGAGAGAGAGAGAGTATCGTGATATGGCATGGTTGGATTTTTGAAGAACTCGGCAAGGAAACCTACAACGACAGCAGAACTAATTTCTTGCCTTTCTGGCTCTTCTATTCAATTATTATTTATTTTCCACTTATATTTTTGGAAATGTATTTTCACAAAACTATACACATAGAGATAGAAAGACAAAAGAAGAGAAGATTTATATATATATATATATATAAAGACAAGAGAAGAGAAGAAAATGAAATAACACCTCCGCTGTCCCAGAATATGTTTTGTTTTATTTTGTTTTACACTGATTAACAAACTAATAAATAAATAAAAATAATAATAATAGTAATTTTATAAACTAACCTTAATATTTATATACATTAATAAACTAAAGTCAGACTTATTAGAGTCATTGCTGAAAAAAACAATTAATATAATATTAAAAATTAAATGCAACAATATTTTTTTGATATTTTTTTTAAATACAATACTTATTTTGAAACGAAAGAAATACATACTTACATAGTTACATTGATAGTCTAAAAGTTTTTTATAATATTATTTGAGTCATAAATTCTTAAATATAATATTCCATAATTTAGAATATTCTTATTATGCTAAGGATTAAAATTAATAATTTATTAAAATTTAGGGATTGAAACAACACATTCCTCCAAATTTAAAAACTAAAACAATAGTTTTTTTTTATTAAACAAGGGAGTATGTTTGAATCTTTGATAATTGTTGTTTATTATAAATTAATGTAACAAAAAAAAAATACAAACTTTTTCTTTTAGACGTATACACAAAAAACAGATATGTCATGAAGGCAAAACAGATATACAAACTTTTCTGTATAATACAGTTTCTGGTTAATTAATATAAACTTGCAACAGGGATTTTCTTTTTATTTTAATTTTCAATTATTGGAGATTATAATATGATGAAGATATGTCATGAAGGCAAAACAGATAGAGAGAAGGGATCCTTGACTATTACTATCTGTGGGTGATATAGACTGCTGTGGGATCATCTGGTACAGGCTCATTGAGCTGTGTCAGACGTGGACCAAAACTATGTAAAGATATAATTAATAACTGATCCCGGCTAGGCCCGAACTCGCGACCTCCGGCTCATAAGACCAGCGCTCTAACCAACTGAGCTACGGGACCAATTTCTCCATTTATCCTACAGTACTCTTATTATTCATGTTCCTTTCGTTATACTTAAATTCTCATGTTAGCTTTCTTAATATTCTATATTCCACTATTCACTCCTTATTTTATTTGACTTTTTGAAGCTTATTTTCTTGTTAAGCTTGGGTTCTTGTGCTATTATTAGCTTTCTTAATATTATCGTGGACTGGTCACCCCTTATTTTTTATTTTATTTTTGGGTTCTAATATTTTGTTCTTATTTACTGAATGAAGACTTTTATCACAGTTGAATCATAAGTTTATACAAATATTTACGATAATACTATTACAATTTATTTTTCAGTTATTCGTATTTAAGTTTTTTTTTTATCTTTTTAAGATTTTTTACCTCCAATACTCGTGGACTGTGGTCAAGAAAAAAAAAAAAAAAAAAAGCTACGTTCGTTACATAACTAATCTGTTAAACATCACTAATAGAGCAAAAATCCTACTTGGCTTTGTGTTTAATATTATTTATACCAAATTGACTGAAAAGACTATATTCTTAATTGGTTGAGCAAGGTTTAAAAGTATTTAAATTTTCTCATACCGTTGATCCTACGAATAAAAAAAATTATGCTTGGCAAAATATATATTTTCAAACAACTTGATCAAGTATTTTGTCAAATAGACTTGTAAAAACCAACTTCAATAGTTACATTGTGACCTTGCATATAGAATAAAAATAGCAGTCAGTCAGGTTCACTCATTATCATTTTATCAATTTGTTGTCATTTGCTATGATCCCTATTTAGGTTCTAAATCATCCCGCAAGAAGAACTTAGAAAATAGAAATTGCACAGAAATCTCATTCACATGATAAACTCGTACCTTCTTTCGTTCTGGTTGAGAATTGTTCAAGCGCTAAGTAATGACATAATTGCATTAGCTTTCAATTGTTCAACTTATAATACTTTCTGCAGCAGCTTCTTAAGAAGGTTATCTTTTGTATATCTATCATTTTTTAGTTCATAAAGAGATAAAAAAAAAAATTATCCGTTGGAATTGAACACGAGAAGATTAACAATACTCAAATATTATACTCAACCAATTGAACTATACCCCTTAATAGAAGGTTTTAATTTAACTTAAGTTTTAAATATAACAATTTTCATTTGATTTTTTATCCTTTAATTCTTAAATACCATATTAATCTTTTATTTTTTATTCAATTAAGTATATTTATTTAATTTTAACTTAAGTAAATTTACTTTTGTTGTTCATTATTGTTTAATTTGAACCCTTAAGTTTTCATTTTCTACCCAAAATTTATAAAAATTAAATTAATTGATTAAATTTTTTTCAATGTTTTTTACTCAAAGTTTATCCAATAAAAAAGTTAATTTTTTTTATTTGGTCCTATAATTTTTTTCAAGTTTAACTAGGTTCTAATTTTAAAATATGTTAAATTAGGTTAATTTTATTTAAATCGTTAATGATATTCGACCATAAGAAGACAACACATCACGGTCACATAAAATTTCACCATTAACATTATTTTTTGTCTAAATTGTTAATGGTGTTCTTCTATAAGAAGAGAACATATCACAAGAATTCCACCATTAAAGATTTGGAGGAAATTGACAATGAGAACCTAATTAAACCTATTTTATAATTATAAAATTTAATTGAATCCAAAAAATTAGAGATCAAATCGAACCAAAGTAATAAATTAGAAGACAAAACCTAATTTAACAAAAAAATATCAAATTTTATTCAATAAAATCTCAAATCTTTCTCTAATTAAATCTTAATTTCATGCATATAATTAAAATCTTTCTAATTTTAACAAATTTTGACTAAACTTTTATTTTAAAAGAAGCTTTGAGTAAACTTTTTAGATTTATTGTATTTATACTTTTATATTATACACATATGTACCAAGGGGTCTAACTCAATTGGTAAAACATATGTGGGTGTTATAAATTACCTTATATTTTATTTGATTATGTGGATAAAAAAAATTGAATCAATATGTGATTTTCATATTCCAAATTTTAATTGTTCATATTTATTTATCATAATTTGATCTTCTTAAGTTTGACTATTCACATTTAATTATGATAATTTCCCAATCATTAAAATCAAGTCTCTCATATCATGTATATTTCGTCCAATAACTAGTGAGAATGTTATGTAAATATAACGTTTCATTAATTTGTACATTTTGACATAAGGAAATACGTATAAAGTATTTAAATAAAAACAAAATTTATAAACTATCACAAATTATTTTTTATATTATATATATTTATATTTACGTATTGAATAAATAAATGGGAAAATTTATAAAGAAAAGAAAAATATTTATTTATTTATTTTTAGATACATAAATAATAACATTTATATATCTTAAACAAATAGAAGACTATATATATTAAACTAATAAAAAATAAGGTTTTTTATTTTTAAAATTGAGGGTTAATAAGTTAGCCTGACCTAATACAAACCAATCTTTATCAAGCTAATAAATATTTTGGGTTGGATTGGATTGAGACTAAATATTTTTTAGCGTAAATTTTATTAGCTCAATTTATGTTTTCAACAAGCTGAATTCCCTTTTGGCACCACTAAGTCAGAGTTATTACAATACTTTTAAAAAAGTATATTTTTACCATAATAATTTATTAATTTAGTATAGTTAAAGTCATTACCTTTTTAGTAATGTTTTCCAATACAAGTGATGAAAGATTTAGGATTTGTTTGGGAGTTAGGAGGGGAGGGGAAGGAAAGAGAGGGGAAGGGAGGGAAAGGAAAGGGAGAAAAATAAGAGAAGTTTTTTTCTCCTTGTTTGATAGTTAAAAATATATTAAGAGAGGGAAACAGATAGTTAATAAAAAAATTTTACAATTTTTTCCTTATTTAAAAAATTAATACATTATATATTTTATACTGACTAGGGTATGATAATAATTTTATTAACACTGACTGATATAATAATAATTTTAGTTAATTTTCCTTCTAAAAATCCCCCAAATAGGGGGAACAACAATTTTAAGGCTTTAGAGGATTTCAGAGGAGTTTTGAAAATCCTCAAATCCTTCCTCTAAAAAATTAAAACTCCAAAATAAGGAAATGTTTCTACATAAACCTTTCACTTCCCTCCCTTCCCCTTCAAAATCTCTCTCTCAAACAAAGCCTTAGGAGTAATGTTACTTGCTACATAACTGAAAGAATTGAGAGAATTTATCCAAAAATTAATAAAAATATTCAATTTGATTCTTGGATTGGATGAGTTATGATAATAATTTCAAAATTAGTAACTAAGCTAAATCATTTTGACAATATATTTGTGAAATTGTGGTTGTTCAGATTTATTTTCTTTTAAATAAAAGATCTAGTACATTATTTAAAATATTTAAACTTACCCAGGAATCTTTAAGCATTGAAATTTAAATGAGTGTCTTATGAAACTTGAAAGTGTAAAAACAATATTATTATCAGGAAATTGGATTCTTCAATAATCATATGTTAATTTGAGAATTGAGA
>PYAF01006211.1:150881-165365 GCA_007407185.1 Glycine tomentella | reverse complement strand
ATTATATGTTAAGAGATTAGAAATATTTTTAAAACAATGACATTTAGCAGAAAAATAGTTTTAAAAATCTGATTAAAAATCGTATATAGTGATCATAATGGGGACATTGTTTCCGTAGATAGTACTTGAATTTTACATACTATTTCAAAAGTATTGGTGTAAAATATAGATAATGAAAAAGTGATAATTCAAAAGTACCTTCTTGAATCAATAAAAATATATTTAATAAACAATTTACTCATGTGATTTAAAAATTAAAAATCTTATTATTCCATAGAAATATTTATAACAATATATATAATACATAATTTTACAACATTAGTTGAAACAAAATATTGTTTTATCATTGAAGAGAACGAATCTAAAATATTACCCTTTATCATGAAATGATTTAAAACAATTATTATGTGGAGTTTAATTTAGTAGAAGTTCATAATTCTATTGCCAAAATTGATGAGCTTGATGTTTGGCATGAAAAATTTGATCACATTAATTTGAAGTCATTAAAGTTTATGCAAGATATATTTGAGATGATAAATCTTGGCAGTTTAAATTAAATACGACAGTAATTTAAGTTAAGAAATTGATGGCCAACTTGTAGACATAATGACTGAAACGCTTCCTATATCAAGTTTGAAGATCATGGAGAGCTTAACAAATTTCAAGGAGTGTGAGTCATGAAAAAAAATTGTTATTAATGTGTGTTTTATCTTTTTTTAAGTTAATTTAATTTTAAATAAATCTGATGATAGAATAGATTGTTTAGAAATTTTAAATTAATTGTAAGCCTTTACGTAGATATTCTCCTTTACGAATTTGAATGATAATTTTCCTCCAATTTAATCTCCATTTTTTCCCTGCAGGTTCCAATATTTTTATATTTTATTTTACAAAATATGTCCATCACATTTAAAGAAGAAAACATTACACTTTTCAAAAGCCATAGCCCACGATTGCCATCAAAGATTACAAACAAGAAAACATTCTAGAGTTTGCAATTTTTTAATAAAAAAACAAACCTTTTCGTTCCTTATCCGTAAACAATAATTAACAACTATAAAGGCATTGTAACAACAGCGCTGAGGACTACAGAGGATCAAAAAAGACTTCCAATAGCCTCGACAAAGTATGCAATTTACACATAGGAGAGTCCTAACACCACTGGTTAATCTGCTCTACTTGAACTGAAATTTGACATATTAACAATTTCTTTCCTTCGCCTCAGACACAGTTAATTAGCCTACGGCAAATCAGCGAAGAAGATGATTAGATTGCTGTAGCTGGTAGAAGTGAGGAGCAGCCTCCAATAGACATGAGGGATCTATGGTTATCACATTACGCATGTATTGTCGATCAGTTGATACAAGAGAATTGTAAATAACCCACTTTGGATTTACTCTGGAAAAGAACACAATTTTAGGTTAACTTTAGATACAGAGATCATCCATCAAAATATATCATTGTGATCCCCCCAGAAAAAAAGGAAGAAAAAAGATACAAAAGTTACAAGTTCAACAGACACCGGAAGAGACTACATAATACATAATAGTAGTGCACATAATACATAAATATATCATTCTGTTTAAGTATTCCAGGTTACTTGATCTTCTAAAGCAAAAATAGTAGTGCACATAATACATAACTCACACAAACTTAGTTTGTACTAACCTGAATAGCACCGATGATGGATGAATGTAAACTTCCTGTGATCCTCTTAACATCTTATACATCCCGTTATGACTGTATGCCTTTTAACAAGGTACAGAATCAGAAAATTTAACCAAGTCAAATGATTTGCTTCACTACAAAATTTGTGGCAAAAAATGGTAATATACATGAAAAATGAAAGAGAAACTTGAATTTTAGTGTGTCAAGAAGTATCTCACCTCTAGATGGCACGCATTAGCAAAAAAGCCAGCAGTGACTGCTTTTCTGACCACCTGGAAAAGTATAACATTTAAATATACACCTTATAACCTAGCCCCATTTTAAAGAACGTGTACAACTTATTTGGACTTATGACATAAGCACTCATGTAGGTGTTTGGAAGAGCTTATGAAAATATTAAATAACTTGTGATATGTCCATAAGTTATTTTTAGCTTATTTCAATAAGCTCTCCACGATAGCTTATGAAAACAACATATAGCTTATATAAAAACAGTTTAACTGTTTTTTTTCCCCTTCAATTACTAAAACAACAATAAGACCTTAATTAAGTTGTTTGTCCAAACAGGCCATAAAACCAAGGAAATGAAAGTGAAATCATGTAGTAGGGTGAAAAACCAAAGAATGGGACGGGATCAATAAAATAATAATTACACTAGTGCAGAGCTTTCCATAACTTTGACTATTTAAGCACCCAACAGAGAATAATCAGGAGAAGATTGAAGACAGTTTTCAAAAAATAAATCATAATCAATAAGTATAAAGAAAAAAAAAAACAACCAACCTGCATATCACTTTCACAAGATTTTAAGACTAAGCCTATCCTCTTGGAAATTCTTTTGAGTTGTTCTCTAACTTCAAGAACCTTTCTCTGTGCAATTTAAGCAGCCATGTCAACATGAATATTGGAAAGGACATATTGAAATGCCTAAATTGTGCAAAATTGGTAACCATATACACACCATGGCATGGTAGTTTACATAGTTCTTGTGACACCACTGTGAAGATTTACCAGACTGAAGAAACCCCTTATATACATTAAGGAACGTTACATGGTCACCCTGTAATTGTACCAATTATCAAAAGATCACATTTATGAATAAAAAAAAATACTTCATACATCATATTGCTACAGATAAACAGTTGTATTACACACTGGAAGAGAAGTTTAGTGAAGAATCATCGGATGTTTCACACATAAATAATGTAGAGGAAATTATGGTTTTAAATAGAAAAAGTGAGTGAGAAATACGTGAACTAAATTACCTCCGCAGCAGCAAATCTCAATTTTGCTTCATCTGATTCCTTTTGTATCCCTCTCCCTGAGATCCAGATAGACTGTATACATAGATAATTTGAAATTAAGGTCAACTGCTCTATACATTAATGTTCAGCTATATATTTGTGATGATATACTGATAGTGTTCATTTAATATTTCCCTATGTCAGCATGAAAATTGATTCTAACACAGAATTTTATTAAAATTTGTATCCAAAACAATTAGTTATGAGTTATGACTATAGCAAAAGATTCACCTGGACGGAAAGAACAGCAGCAATGGTGATTATCTCCTCTGAACACCCAAGTTGACTGGAAGCAATTATCATTTTTGAGAGCATCGGATCCTGGCAAATGTAGTGATAGTGGTTGTGTCAGTGGTGGTAACAATTATGGAAGCGATCATGATACATGCTAGTGATGGCAGCAGCAATAATGGCAACAGTAGCAATGGTTGTGGTGGCAGCAATGCTGGTACATGGTAGCAGCAACAGTGGCAACAATTGTGGTAGTGGTGGAGCAAAAAAGTTGCGTTGTAACAAGGTGAAAGCCTGAAAGGTGGAAATTTTCTCTATCCTATCCTACTTGTTCCTAACCTACCTCCCCCCTCTGGATAATTTTTGAACTAATGAACATGATAGGATAAGCTTATCCTATCTTGTCAGCTCACCAAACAATAGATTAAAAATATAGGATATGATAGCTTATTCTGTCCTATCTTTTTTTATCCTGACCACCAAATGACTGTTTTAGAATATAGGTTTTGATATCATCTTAGAATATGGGTTTGAGCCTAACTCAAAACCCATAAGCTAGCTAATAGGGTGAGGGTTACCCCCCACTTACACACTCTGTATTGGCTTTATCTCTAACCGAAGTGAGACTTGGGTTTTTCTTAATAGACTCTGTCTGTCTAGTGTACTTAGGACTAACCCTAGGCCCATGGTGAATAAAACAAGTCTTATAATTCTACAAATAGAGATGAAGCATTTAACATGAATCAAACATGACTTTTGTGGTAAGAGAAATGTACAAGTGGAATCTCTGCAACTTGAAATCCAGTTGGTGAAGTCAGCTTAGCATCATCATCCAAGACCCCAAGTGAGTAGAGAATTTCTAGTGCTCGGATCATTGCTTCAGTAGATGGAGGCGCTGGCCAGTCAAAACCCAAGATATTATCAATTCCCAAGGCCTTTAACTGGAAATAATCAGGAAAAAAGTGTCGAGAAATTAATTTTAGGATTGATCATTAACTTGATCTACACACACTATTCCAGCGAATAATATTCCAGTAATAGCACTCCAATGGAATGATATCAGTAATATCAGAAAAGGTAGAGGTGATAATTGGACAATCCATTCATTAAACACTATACTACTAAGCTTTTTCTTTGTGGATAAAATGGAGAAATTTTAGTAGAGAAGTGATGGACAACTAAGGGGAGGAGGCTAAAGAATGCAACAAAGTTGTTCAACACCTTCCATATTAGAAGAGAAACCCCCCTTAAAATTAACCATTAGCAAAGTAACAAAAATACCAGACCATGAAAAAGAGTTAGTAAATACCAGGCCAGGAAAAAAAATAAAGGCACACCAAATTCATTGGAAGAAAAGAGTTGATAAAATGAATTGTCAAAAACACTGAAGTTTCAAATGCAACTTCATCTTTCCCTCTCTCTGGTTAATCTTGATTTTTTTAATTAAATTATCATATACGGGGAACAAATACCCTTTTTATTATTTATTAAATTCAAACAAATTCATGATAAATCAAAATAGCAATGATGCAACTTTTCATTAGTCGTCATTCTATTGATCAGAAAAATATAATCCCAGTCAAAAAGTTCCATGCTAGGAGAAAAAAAAATAACAGATAATGATAATGGTGGTAACACTAAAACATGAACCAGGCTAAAATACTTCTGTTTCTGTGAAATTATTCCATCACAGTTACTAACCTGGATTACGCAGGAGACCATACTTGATCTCTGTATCTCTGGAATCCCCTCATTAGACATGTGGTTAAGAAAATATTCTTCTGTATATAGCCTGGTTGCAATCATGGGCTCAGTGAATGATTGCCAAAGTTAACATTTACAAAATACAAAATACAATTTGAGATGTTGACATGGTAACAGGAACACAAAACAGAATAGAATAAACAACCATTAAAAAAAAATAGTAAAACACAATGACCATTATTACACCACGAAATTGAAGAAGCAATACTAACTTCATGAACAGAATACTTAATATGATACCAGAACACACAGTGTGGGTTGTGTATGTGTGTGAGGAGGGATCGAATTACATCAATGTAACTTTGACAACTATTACACTATTTTTATAACATGATATAAAATGCGATTCTTATTGATCCAACCGTTCAATTATATCTACGTATTACCAAGGTCGTTTGTGTCAAATTTTGTCAAATTGAACAACAACAAGAAGGTAATCAAATGATCCATATTTTAGTATATTTTGAAATGTTTATATTACATTAATTTTAATTTATATGAAAGAAGTAACAAATGATTTTGGATTAATATGAAATTTTGCATATATGATCTATGTGAAAGAAACTTTCAATCCAACGGTGAGTTTTAAGAAAACATTATCGAGTTGAAAGTTATAGATGGTGTAATCATTGTCAAAGTTATACCGGTGTAATTTGATCCCTACTCTCTCTCTCTCTATTATATATATATATATATGTCTCTCTCTCTCTCTATATATATATATAGAGAGAGAGAGAGAGGAAGGGTATGACTACAAAGTACAAAGTGGACTGGAAAAGATATCCTCCAAACCAGATTAAAAAAATAAAGTCAATCTTTAGTTAAATAATTGTGGTTCTTTGGAAGAAAATCAGTTACCAGATACAAAAGTTAATCTCTTATTTCTGAAGCAACAGGTGACTAGGGTAAAAATTCATAATTCATAAGTGAAACATGTTCATTAAACAGCAGAAGGTAACTAACTACTACACCTGTAACACTTTCCTGGTCGAACTCGTCCAGCCCTACCAGATCTTTGTCTAGCAGAAGCTCTAGATATTGGTGCCACAACCAGATTTTCAATATCAGAAATCTGTTGCAAAGCATGGAACAAAATTACACTTGAAGACATAAAAAGTCAGAGTAAGGGAGAGAAGTGGAGAAGGGACAGCTTCCAAAAATAAAATTACACTTGGAGACATCAAGAAATCTGAGCCAACTAGAATTAATAAAAATTTAGTGGATAAGTTCTAATAAACTGAATAATGAAGAAAATACAGAATGAATGTTAATTTAAAATTCAATAGTATATCATAATGGAGAAATCGTCACCCCAATATATATTGAAAATTTTAAGGTTTTAAATCCTTCATGAACCAACAATGACTTGTATAAAATTTAATAAGTGACATAAAAATTTGATGAAGCTTCTTTAACTTTTAAAGAAAATACCAGGGCAGAAGTGGAAAGTGAAGATAACTCCTCTGCAGTGGAACAATCTTAGATAAAAAATGGAGAACAAAAAAGAAACTTGAATGGAAGTAAAGATAGACCAAGTGGCATTTATAAACCAAAAACAGGAACAAATCAATATAGGGATCATTACTATATCTCTTTAATAGAAACAACAAATTGAAAATACCGGATTGTAGAACCGCTGTTTAGAGAATCCACTGTCAACAACATAGACAATTCCCTGCATGATTAGAAAAATAAGAATGGATAAGGAGGATCTCGTCTCTAACCATAGGCATAGTCAAACTTATGGTAAAAGAGATGTTACTTCCAACGTGAGTGATGTTTCTGCTATATTAGTAGAAATTACTACTTTCCTCTTTCCTCGAGGGGCTTGAGAGAACACTAACTCCTGAGAGAACGTAAAACAAGTATCACTACATTCAGAAATTACAATTATAATAAATATAGAAACAATTTTTGACAAGTAAACCCACGGATGTATTTCTAACCTGTTCAGCGCGTGAAAGTCCTGAATGCAGGGGCAAAACAATCAATCCTGGAACAAAGAAAATTCCACACATTAGTTGTATCTCATTGAAGACTTCAAAATATGAAATCATTTTCTTGTTATGTTTGAAAAACACAAAAATTTATACATATTTTACTCATTTTTGTTGTCACTAGTTAAAGACATCAAAAGCTAACAGTCCAAATAATAACTATTCAGAGTGTGTACCTGAAGAGTGCTTTCCATTAGTTTGAACTTCATCATTAAGTAACTGAACAGAAGCATCAATATCATCTTGTCCAGTAAGGAACACTAGAACGTCTCCTGCGGGCTCCTAAGGAGAGACAAGAAAGACCAAACAGCCATTTCAATCCATTTTGTTTTTGTTTTAACTATTTAGATAAGTCTGACTTTCTGCTTACATCAACAGCAGAAATGTATAGTTACTTGTTACTTTAGTATGCATCAAAATGAGCACTCATATTTTGGCATCCATGATCAAACATAATGTAAGCACCATGCAACAACACATGCAAGTTACAGCAAGTACACTACACTGATTTAAAATGCCTCACAAATAGAATGCATTAGTTGAAGTTATCCTGTTTCAATATAAGATAACATACCCGCTCATGGATCAAGAGTACTGTTGAAACAGCAGCCTGAACATAGTCTTGGACAGGTTCCTCAGCATAATTAATTTGTACATTGAAGCCTCTGCCCTGAAAATCATAAAGCATAAAGTATAATAATGTATTTGTATTTTGTATATTGAAAACTTTAACCTGGAAATCACAAAGTCATAGCACTGCCCCACTTAATCAAAATATTTCCAAATTATATTGTAGTTATGAAAAGTGAGGTGTTTCTTTGTGCAAATTAATATTAAATGGAAAAGAAATACACCAGGGTGATGATACAGACAGGCAGGAAAAATTGAATAATAATAATAACAATTAAAAATAAAAAAAAGAATGAAGGAAAGAAGGAAGATAGAAATACAATAGCAGCCCAGTTCTGTCATTGGATCAGATACCACACTGGAACAACCATAGGCAGAGAACTAGAGAGAAACCAGTACATAACCTTGTTGAAAGCAAATTCAAGGGCAAGGGAGATTCAAGTGACCTTAAATATGAATGTTTTTTGCTTCAAACAAATGCAATTAGAAAACAGTAGGCATGAAAGCATGAGTCATAATCCCAAAAATAGTACCTCAACTGATAAGATTGCAGGTTCCACTTGTAGTCCATGCTCCTCGGTTTCAGGTTCTCGGCGCTTTTTTCTGTTAATAGAACACATTGTTGAATAAGTGACTGCTTTTTCAGGTGACAATCAACATCTGAATACTCAACACAAAAAACCCACAAGACTTTTACTTTTAAACAATTCAGTAATTTGGTATTATATATCAGATAATAAGTATCAGGTATAGTGAATTGGACATAATCCTAATGGTTGTAACTAAGTACAACAAGTACAGAACTAGTCAGCTTGACAATGAATCCAGGAGAGTTTGTTAGGCACTCCTATATAGGTAATAGGCAAAAAGAGGGATCTGCATATGTTGTAACAATCTTTTATATGTGGCAAGAAGTGTGGGAAGCATGAGGTGAAGTTAGAGGCTGGGTGGGGATAAAAGGGAAGAGGCAATGAGAGGTAGGCAATCAATTGGGTAGCCTTAGATGGCTCTTGCCATAGGGCAGATAAGTATACTTATGATATTTTCTTTCTTTTTCAACATTTTTCTGCATTTTCATATTGTAATTAGAGCTTTGTTGTCTGGATTTACTATAATCCCTGTAGTGAATTCTGGTTTTATCAGTTATGCTTACCAAATGTGAAAAGTAAGCAACTACAATAACATTGTTAATATTAGACACTACTAAACAGGCATGCTAACAATAACAAAAACATGCTTACCAAATGTGGCCAAATTTTACCCATAGTATAAAGAAAAGAGAAACAAACAAACTGGATTAAATATGGTATTGCAAATGTTATATTTTTTTTTCCATTGTGCTTTTGTGGGTGCAGCAGAGAGGAAGAGTATTGAAACATGACAGTTTAAAGCTTCTGGTTAGACAATGATCCAGCATCATAAGGTCATTTCTTTGAGAGAATAATATTAGCATTACAAACAACTAAATGCCAACAGATATAGGTGTATTTATGTATGGATAAAAATGTCCTCCACTGATGATGAATTTGGATTCTGATAGAGAAACCTTATCTTTTTGCAGGTTTGTTTTTTTGGTGGCTGTCTAAATATGATCCAGGTGAATCTTAAAATCAGACAAGCTATTTTCTTGATCAAAACCTTGTGACATTTTTATGAAGATAAATTCTATGAATACCGCTTCAAGAAGAATGTTGAAGTGTAAATAAAAGTCTGAACAATTGAAACATAGCAAGGGCAGAAGAAAACCTCATTCGGAAGAAGTCAGACATTGACTTTGCTTCAATAGTAGCAGATGAGATAATCAACCGCAACTCTGGCCGACGCCGTTGAATCTAGAAAAGTAGCAAACAGAATTCATACAAATTAAAAGAATAAAAAATTCAAAAATAAAGAGGCCAGTTTTTAATTGCCAAAAAAAGAACAGCATTTTATTCCTATACATATGTTGTGCACGTCCATTTAATACCTTTTTCAATAGTCCAAGTAAAATGTCAGTTGATATTGACCTTTCATGAGCCTCATCCACCATTATAACACTGCAACAAGTATTTAAGGAGGTCAGTGTAAAAGGAGTTCAGAACAGGGAAATGGAATATAGCATCTTTTTCATAGAAACGAATATAGGGTCCTTGCTACTTGGCACAGCCACACAAAAAAGGTGTAAAATTCAGTATAATAAACACTTTTTATATAACAATTTAACAATTAGCGTTTGCATGGACAACATTTAAGGTCTCAATAGTCAATTAACTTGTTTTGCATACGAGCTACACTAATATCCCCTTAAAAGCTCTGTTGATATACTGCTGTAATTGTTTTAATTGGAAAAAATAGCAGATGGAAGAAGAATATGTTAAAACTAAAGAAGAGTTGGGCCTATGGGGAGGGTTAGGAAATCTGTTAAATTAAAAAAATGGAAAAATTCAAGGGCACCAAAAAACAAGATACACAAGGACAATAACAAAAGGTTCTCGAAGTCTGCTAGTGACTTCATAAAGAAGGAAAAGAACACCATTAGTTATGAAGTTTTTAAAAGGAACATAACAAAAGATAGGATGTTGAACTGCCTTCATACAACTGCTCTAGCAGGAGATATAAGGTGGGTTGGGTGGTTAAAAAGAAGGAAAGGAGGGAAAGGTCGCGGGTTCGATCCCTCCTGCCAACAAAAAATTAACAAACTAACAATTGACATTTGCTAATAAAATAAAAAATAAAAAAATAGAACCCCCGCAGTTTCTCTAGTTCATGCTCAATTGCCCATCCAGGCACTTTGACATCTAACTCACAATTTGTGTACACATAATAATGTCATTTTCATAATAGTTATACAGGTAATGTATGCGTGTGACATTCGAAGTCAATATTTCATCCAAATGATAAAAAAGGTGATAACAAGTACCTGTATTTGGTCAAAAGAGGATCGTCCATCATTTCCCTCAGCAGCACTCCATCAGTTAAGAACTTTAGCACAGTTACATCCTGTGCTGCCACAAAACGAGAAAAAAAAATGTTGCAACAACTCCACTCATTCGTTATCATCTAATCAACTCTCCTTTTCTACTATTTATTTATTTCATCCTTCTTGTCTATGATATTAACATAAATTATATTTACGTAAGTGTGTGCAAGAGTAAAATGACAACATACATAAGATGCAAATAAGCGATAATTGAAGAGAGTCAGAGAGAGATGCTCACCGTTTTGGTAACATCTTCAAACCTAATGGTGTAGCCAACCTCTTCACCGAGTTTTACTCCCATTTCTTCGGCAACTCTGGAAGCAACAGCCTTTAAAAGCAAAGAGATAAGATTAGCGATCAGAGAGAACTGCGAATGATGAATTGAAGAACGAGTGATATGATGCGAAGAAGTGACCTGAACGGCAAGTCGCCTAGGTTGAGTACAAGCAATGAGTCTGCCACCAGCGGCCCAACCTGCTTCCTTCAGGTACTGCAATGCACAATGCAAACTGTTAGTCACATGAAATTTGCATTTGCATTTGAATTTGAATTTGGAGGAAGATGACCTGAGGAATTTGAGTGGTTTTGCCACTTCCGGTTTCGCCGACGATGATAGTGGTGGCGTGAGTCTCGACGAGGTAGAGAATGGCGGTGCGGTACTTGAACACAGGCAAACGCTGGCGCTGCTTATCGATGCTGGCGTAGCCGTATCGAGAAGAAGAGGAGGAGGAATGGTGAGAGCCGGACAAGAAGAGAACACCGCCTTCTTCATCGTCCACCACGCGACCCTGAGGCCTCTCCGTCCCGGGCTTCCAGAACTGCGACATGTTTGGTTTGTTCAATTGTTCATCACCCCAACGCACGAATGCACGATGTCCGCCGACTCCTTCTGAATTCTCCTCTTGGATCGTCTTGCTCCAGAGGACCCAATTTCACTTGGCCCAAACTCAGACCCACTAATGAATGGATTACGGACTAAAAATAGGAACAGAATAGTTTATACCACTTAATTAAGTGGTGTTGGTTGAAATTCTGACCTTAGGTATACTAAAAAAGTAGTGCCTAGTCTTGAGTTTGATATCTATGTAAGGATAGATTTGGTCTTATGCTAAAAAAGTATTACATTAAAGATATTGATTTAAATTTTAAAAAAATAGAATTTATAATTAATTTTAGAAAATATAAATTGCATAATACTATGTAGAGTTGGGCAAGATTAATGGATTTTGTTGAGTCAAAGTTGTTATGTTTGGCGGAGTCTCGAGCTTGCTTAGATTCACCAAGTATATACATTTTCTTAAAAAAAAAATATCCGGGAAGCTTGTAGCCTTGTATAATTGAAAAGGATTCTATTTTTTTTTTTTTTTCACAATAATTGAAAAGGATTCTTGTTTGGGTATAGTTGCTTAAATAAAAATATATCATTTGAATTAACTTAGTTTTAAATATAAAAAATTACTTTTGTTTTTCAAAAAGTTATCTCAATATGTTTTTTAATTATAAGTTATTTTAAATACAAAGATTTTTTTTGAAAGATTTTAAATACAAGATTAACAAATTTATAAACACAATATGAATTATACTAATGAATTTTTGTAAAGCTTATATGAGACTATTTTTATTTTTTTACCTTTGCAATGTTTTCATGAGATAAGCTCAAAACAACTTAAATAAAATTTAAAATTATTTTTCAGAACAAAAATCTAAAAATGTTTCAATAAAGTGAAAATTCTTAAGTATTAGCTGCAATAAATAAATATAATAAATACAAATAAAACTAAAATAAGCTAACTTTCGTACGGGCAAGGGATTAGGTCCAGTTGCAATTCCTCAACCTTCTCAGCCATCCATATTGACGTTTCAAATGTCTAACTTCATATCATATTGTCATGAAATATCTTTCCCATTCTCTATTTACCGAGTCAGGGTCCAATCCAAGGATACAAAACGGAAAAATCTTTACGTTTCAACTTAATACTACTACTAGTCAAGAAGCCAACTTTCAAACTGATATTTACAGCAGAATGATTATCACTAAAGTTCTAGCATGCCATTCTATATAGGATCATGATTTCTGAGCATACATATTTCATTACAAGAATGTAACATCACTCTGTTGAAATTTAAGTTTTAACTCAGTTGTATTACTTGAGAGCCAATATGAATTTTCATGACCAAACTTACAAAGCAGGTTCATATCTTTTGCTTTGGCCTTCTCTAACAATCTTGCTTCTCCTATTCAAGTGCCTTATTGGAGCTCAGGTTGCCTACAGTTTCCAAAATACAAGTGTTGGCGTGGTAATTGATGCCAATACAGAGGCTGGAAAACAACAGAAGAAAGCCATGCATATTGCAGCTCAAACTTTCAATAATAAGTCAAAGAATCACAACAACATAATCCTTTTCTTCCACGACTCTGGTGGAATCCCTTTAAAAGCAGCTTCAGCTGGTAAGCACTATTTGATGATGAATATATATATATATATATATATATATATATATATATTTTTAACTTTCTTAATTTCATTTAAGCACTTATAGAATATCTTGCTGCTTCTTGTTTCCAGCTGAAGAACTAATCATGAAGAAGAAAGTTAAAGTGCTTGTTGGCATGGGGACATGGCAAGAAGTAGCTCTAGTTGCTGACCTTGGAAACAAAGCTCAAATACCAATTATTTCATTTGTTTCTCCCCCAATAGTCCCTCCTTTAATGCAACATCGTTGGCCTTTTTTGATTCAAATGGCTAAAGATCAGGTTGCACACATGAACTGCATAGCAGATATTATCCACGCGTACAACTGGCAGAAGGTTATAGCTATATATGAAGACAACCCTTATGGTGGTGATTCTGGATTGTTAAGCCTCTTTTCCGAGGCTCTCCAAAAGGGTAACGCCCAGATTGAGAACCGATTGGTTCTTCCACATTTCACTTCTTTATCTGATCCAAAAGGGGTTGTTCTTGATGAATTGCTTAAGCTGTTGCCACTAAAATCTCGTGTTTTTGTTGTACTTCAAGCGTCATTCCCAATGGTAACTCACTTGTTCAGAGAAGCCAAGAAGATTGGATTCTTGGGGAAAGATTCGGCTTGGATAATCAACGAGGGGATCACAAGTATGTTGGACTTTGCAAATAAATCTGTTTTATCCTCTATGGAAGGTACTTTAGGAATCAAAACCTACTATTCTACCAATTCTACTGCTTATACTCATTTGCAGGAAAATTTCCAATCTGAGCATGCTGAAACAGCAGGCACTAAACCAGGATCAGATGCATTACGAGCTTATGATAGTGTTATAATCATTACAGAGGCCTTAGAGAAAATGAATAGCAAATCTAGTAACTCAAAGCCAAGGGTGTTCTTGGAGAAAATGTTATCTAGCAATTTTAATGGTTTAAGTGGTAATATAAGATTCAAAGGAAGTCATCTATCCAACACTGCAGTATTGAGAGTCATCAATGTGGTTAATAAGGAATACAAGGAATTGGATTTTTGGACCCCAAAACTCAAGTTTGCTAGATCTCTTGAAATACTGAAAGACAGAGAGACAAGGGGTGATTATGCTACAAATAACTTAGCTGGCCCAGTGGTTTGGCCAGGAGGCCTAATTTCTGCTGATCCTATTGGATGGAAAATGCCTACGGATACAGAACCTTTAAAAGTGGCAATTCCTACAAACCCTGCTTTTGTTAATTTTTTGAAGGAAGACTCCCAAAAGCAATATAGTGGTTTCTGTATTGATCTTTTCCACGAGGCACGGAAAATTCTGAGTGACAAGTATTCTGGGATGCCTTATGTGTTTCACCCCTTTAATGAATCCTACGATAAACTTCTACTGAATGTCATAAACAAGGTAAAATCTTTACCTTCTGAACACATTAAGTTCTAGTATGCTTGTGTTTGGTATTTTCGTCTCATCTTCAATATATGC
>PYAF01006211.1:137112-150781 GCA_007407185.1 Glycine tomentella | reverse complement strand
CTGTATTGATCTTTTCCACGAGGCACGGAAAATTCTGAGTGACAAGTATTCTGGGATGCCTTATGTGTTTCACCCCTTTAATGAATCCTACGATAAACTTCTACTGAATGTCATAAACAAGGTAAAATCTTTACCTTCTGAACACATTAAGTTCTAGTATGCTTGTGTTTGGTATTTTCGTCTCATCTTCAATATATGCTTTGCACACCACAAAATAACATTAAACATAGACCAAACATCATATGCATATCAAAACTAAAGAAAATTGTTTCGTAATTTACTGGCTTAAATGACCTTTGTATTTGAACAATCCAAAACTTTTATTCTCATTCTTCACCAAATTGGCACAAACAACAGCATTTGTCAAGGAAAATAAATTCATCCCAAAGCATTCTTATTGTTGGAATGTCTCAATCCAAAATGCTTTCTGGTATACTTTTTAAACTATATCCTCTTATTAGAAATTTTTAGTATTTCAATTTTTTTCTAAACAGAAAGGGAAAAGAAAACTAATGCTTCTGTTTTGGACAAAAATCAATTGCAGTCACATGATGTTATTGTAGGAGATGTAACAATACTTGCCGAACGATCAAAGGATGTGTGGTTCACTCAGCCATACACTGAGTCAGGCTTATCACTTATTCTTCCAATAGAGACTGAAGGGTCAGCATGGTTGTTTATGAAATCTTTTAGCTGGGAAATGTGGATCGCAAATATTGGAATCCTCATCTACACAATGTTTATCATATGGTTCCTGGAGCATCACTTGAATCCAGATTTTGGTGGACCGTTGAAAAATCAGATCAGCACCACGCTGTGGTTTGCTTTTTCTTCTCTATTTTTCGCTCACAGTAAGTATAAATATACAAATAATGAAAACTCTTTCACTTTCCTTTTTGTTATATTATATTCAAAGCTAAAATCGATTGGTAATTCAGTAAGGGCCATTTTCGTTTGTGCTATTTCTGAGTCAAGCTGCCATCTTATACAAATCTTATACACAGTGGCTTGAAAAGCATGGATAAAACAATATATAAAGAGTAGCACTTTAGAGTTGTAATACTTTAAAAAATCTTGTTTAGAGAAAAACTTTAAATGTTAGATTTTATAAGGGTTTCTTCTTTGATTGGAAAATCTAAACCTTCCTTTTGCAAACAAATTCTAACACATGCCTAATTTTGATGTACCTCAGAGGAGAACATAAACAGCAACTCTGCACGAGTAGTAGTTGGTGTATGGCTATTTCTTGTGTTTGTTCTAACATCAAGCTACACTGCCAATCTTTCGTCATTACTTACTGTCAAACGATTGAAATCTGGAAGAGATATTGAGTGGCTAAAGCAAAACAACTTATCAGTTGGTTGTGATAACAGCAGTTCGTTTGTAAAGAACTACATGATAAATGTGTATAATTTCACACCACAGCAAATAATAGAGGTGGATGGTGAACACGATATTGTGGATAAATTCAAAAGCAAAAATATTTCTGCCCTCTTTCTTGAGAGCCCGTATGAGAAGGTTTTCTTGAATAAGTACTGCAAGGATTACACTGCAATTACAGCTACCTATAAATTTGGAGGACTGGGCTTTGTAAGTGCTTACAACTCCTTTTCCAACCGTAGTTATGTATTTTGCACTCTCAAGTTCTGTTTTATACTACGAATGTCAGATGAGTTTGTTCATTTTTTACTCTGTAGAGTTAACTTCCACAAAATAAAATAAAAATTAGAGATGCAAAATTACTCTAAAAATAGAAGGAATTATATAGGAAAAACTTAGCGGCTGCCCTTTAAAGTGTTGGTGGTGTTCTCTAATTAGAAATGGAGTTTAAGCTTGTAATCTGCTTGACAAAAAAGGTTTGCATTAAAAGATCAGCAGAACTGAGGTAAAACCCCGATTGGAAAACCTTTGAAATGGAAAACAATATGCAAAACACCTGAAATCAAGGTTTAATCTATAATCAAATTATATTCATTCTGAGGAAACCTTTGGAAATGGAAACTTGTTTTGTAGTCCTTGAATTGATACTATACTAAATAACAAGATTTCAGATTTGTTTTTCTTCCACTGACTATGATATATGCAGGTATTTCAAAAAGGATCTCCCATGGAAAAAGACTTTTCTGAAGCTTTTTTAACACTAGCGGAAAATGGAACACTAAAAACTTTGGAAGAGAAATGGTTGACCCCTTCCAAGGAATGCTCAAACAGCACAACGTCTCCAGAAACTGAGAGCCTGACCCTCCACAACTTTTGGGGTCTCTATATCATATGTGCTGCCATATCCACCATATGCTTTATGCTGGCCTTATTGAAAAATTACTTAAATAAGCATAACCATAACCATATCCATAACCATATTGAAGAGGAAGGTCAACATCAAGACAGTGCAACAGCTGATGATGATAGTGTTTGGAAGAAGGCACTTAGAATCAGTACAGGCTTTTACAATAATGTGAATAACAAAACTTTAGGTAGAGCTGCAACTTTTGGTGGAATGCAGCTTACACGTCGTCGGAATTCCTCAAGATGGCAGAGTATAAGCACTTCTGATGATGTGGCTAATCCACAGAGTTCTCAGTCAGCAGTCAAAGATATGCTGTAAACTACAACTAATATGGTGTGTAGTCTGCATAGTTGACATATAACCTTGTTCCTTGAATATGTGGGCAAGGATTTGATCCAAGTTTGTGTGTATAGAAAAATCTAATCCGGATCATTGTTATTTAATGTTTAGATAATAGTTATGGACTTATGGTAGTGGCGCTATTCCAGAAATTTTGGGGTTACTTTACTCCTGAGCCTTAATTTCAAACAATTTCATGAAATAGCAACTAACAAGTGCTGCTTTCCTACATCGCTCCAAGAGTCGACATTGAGAAAGCAACATAGTTTTTTGCGTTCAAGAAAAATTGCATTCCATTGGACATAGCAACCCACGACTTAGATTCTTAAGAGTTAAGATCGTGCATGGTATTTGACTAAGTTCAAAAATAGAAAAGAACAACCAACTAATTAATCCATTAATAATAGGGATTATTGAACCACTATGAAACTAATCCTACACAAGTTGAACTACTAGATCCTATTACAAGGGAACTTCAACGATCTTAACATGCTTACCTTGCTGTTGGATTTAATTTGGTAGTGGTGGTGGTGGTATTGTTGTTGTTGGTGGTGATGGTGGCAGTTGTGGCGGTGGCTATGTTAGTGGTGGTGGAGGTGGTGGTGGTTCTTGGTGGATACGGCAACCGCCTGCCTTTAATTGTCTTGAAGAGCTTGTGAGGGCAATCCACCAAGAATGAGCCATGGAAGACTTGAGAATTAGAAGCATTGCTTATGAAACTAAAATGGGAGAGTAGCAATGCATGCACAAGGATCAAACCAATCAACAACGACTTTGAACCATAATCATCATCTTTATTGATAGATACAAATGGAGATATTAGATAACTTTTTTGTAGACATCATAATGTCACGGAGGATTAAAGATCTCTCAAAATTTCATTATTTTTTTTAATGGTAGATCTCATTCTGAGATATTAGAAAAGGTAAAAAAATTTATTTTTTAAACATTGTATAGATATTCAGGATTTTTCTACTAGAACTTATTATTCATACTGAAAATATGTTTCTTTATAATAAAAATCAGATCTTAAATTTAAGATGTTTCTTGAAAATATGAGACTAAAAATGTTCTCAGTAACTTGGTATGGTTAGTGGGAATGTACAATATAATTCAGACCATTGTTATTTGCTCCAAATGGAATGAAGCGATAAAATAGGAAGCAATGGTTGTTGTTGGTATTTAATATTTTTCATTAAATTCTTCCAGCTGAAAACAGAACTTTTAAAACCAACTCATGTAGGGCATGATATTATGATATTTTGAATGGAGAAGTAAGAAACCACCCAAGCATACGGAGGAGGAAAAATAAAATAATGAACGAGTAAAATACAGAATGGGTAAAATAGAAAGTACCAGTTATTAGAATTTAATATTTTCAGCAATCCAACATAGGTAAAAAAATTATTGAGGGACAGCCAAATATAATAGCAAACTGAGTTTATTAATAAAAAAAAGTATGTTAGCGACTTGGTGGAGCACAAACCGTCATAAGTTATTTGACTAACTTATAAGTAGATAAAGAAATAACGGCCCATGTCTAATAAGTTCAAAAGCAGGGGAGTGGGGAGCCAACTAATCCTATAATAATAACAGAGATTACTGAAACAACAGTGAAACGGTGAAGCAAATCCTAAACAAAACACGTTGAGGCAACAAGCCCTATTATTAAGAAACTTGAACAATCATAACATGCTGCTGCTTGATTTAATTTGGCGGCGGAGGCGGTGCTCGGCTTGGAGCAGGCGGCTTATACTGAACGGGTGTATTGAGTTTCGGAGGCGGTGGAGTAGGGATCCTGCGTTTAATTGTCTTGACCAGCAGCCTGTGAGGGTGAGGGAAATTCAACAATGACCTGTGATCAGAATCAGAAGCATTGGTTATGAAACTAAAATAGGAGAGTAGCAATGCATGCACAAGGATCAAGCCAATCAACAGTGACTTGGAACCCATCATTGTTGTGTTTAGCGGGGAGTCTGGATTATGATATGTATACAGATGTGAAGACCACGGGTTTGTTAGAGCAACTTTAGTGGGAGATCTTGAAGAGAGATCTTAAGCTGAAGATCTCTCTTTTTCCAGATTTACTATTAAAGAGAAAAAATAGATCTCTACGTGAAGATCCAGATCTTTCACAAGAACCCTGAAGAGTGAAGATCTGCACGAAATTCAAAAAAAAAATTTTATGTGACAGGATGAAAAAAAGAAAAAAAATAAATAAATAAAATGAAATTAAAAGTTAAAATTAATTACTTAAAATTAATTATATACTTTATTAATATTCATATATTTTTTTCATGTTTTATTAATTAAAATTAATTACTTAATTAATTTAATTAAATTTTAAATCTTTAAAAGTGGAGTCCATGTGGGACACATTAAAATTATCTAAGATCTCAATTTGAGATCTACCAATAAAGGAAAAAATATTACAGATCTTAAAAGATCTTCAATCCTACGTAACGATATAGGGTCTATAAAAAGTGATCTAAGATCCCAATTTGAGATCTACCTATCTACCACTAAAGATGCTCTTAATCACTTAATCAAAGCACCAATTTCCAGGATAAAGTTGCGAAATTTCTTAGCAAGTTTCGAGGTATGACTGTGAACAGTAATAAAAACACTTTTTAGAAGACAGACTACTGTCATATTATTTATCGGTATTATTTTTGGTTTATTATACTTTAATATTTTTATTTATTTTAATAGTCAAAATTTAAAAATACAATTTTTATTTTTTATATTTTTAAAAGTTTTAATTTATTATATTAAAAAATTAAGAAATATTGCTACATTAATTTTTTTTCTTTTTCTTTTTTTTCCAAAAACATCAGTATTCTGTATTTTTTTAATATTTGAAATTTTGATGTAATATTAAATATAAATAAAATAATTAATTTAAAAATTAAAGATTAAATATTAATTATTTCAAAATTTTAGAAAACATTGTAGAAAGGAAATTTGCATATGATGTACGAATGAACACGTGTAAAAATTTTAAAACAGCAAGTGAGTATTTGGATTTGACTAAAAATAAGAAAAGTTACTCGTATCAAATTAATTTATCGGACACATTCAATTTAATTTTTTATCTTTTAAATTTGCTTCAACGTGATGTTTTCTTGAGTTTTCTCGGTTTATAGTTAATGTTGCTATTAATTTTAACATAATGACATTTAAAAACCACAAAAAATATTAATTATTGATTAGGACATGTTTCTGAATGAGTTATTAACATAGAAATGATTTTTAATTGGATAAATATCCAATTTAGTCATTAAATTTATAAAACACTAACACTTGAGTCCCTAAATTATGAAAAAATAAAATTTGTTCTTAAATTTGAAAAAAGTAGATAAATTCATCTCATTGTCAGATATCCTTATTAAATGAAATCGATCATATCCATGTGACATTGTTGGAGGTATTTGATGAAATTTTTGTTATATGTTATGTTGAATTAGATGGACTAAATTGTCGTGTAAAAATTTGACTGATTAATTTGTTAGAAAATTTTATTTCCCTTTTTATTATATAATACTGAAAGGGGTTAATATTTGTTACTCATTTTCACCAATACCTATATCATGTCTTTTATTAGTGAGAGTGAGAATTCTGAATGGATTCATTATTTTTAACATCCATTTCTAGTAAGTCATTTTTATAAAATAAATTGACAAATCAATTCGTAAATAATATAAGTTAATGTCATTTAAATCCCAAAATTTAACACATAAATATCAAATTAGTCCACCACCAACAACTGCATCTAAATCTAGTCTTACATTTTCATTTTAGTGGTTTTTAATTTAATAACCCAAACACCACCTGTTAACTAACCAAAGAGAAATCATCATAACAAAAAAACAAAAGAAAAATGGAGTATTTTATAGTCTTCAACTCCTTTTACAAGTCATCAATCCTCTTCCTCTGCTTTTCCATCCATCTTTCTTCAATAGGATTCACCCAATGAAGAAATTACATTTTCCAGCATCTCTTGTGTTCTTTTGCACCTCTGATATATATCTTTTTATTATCAAATGGCAAATGAGCAACTTACAGGAGTATGCCTGTGCAGAAGAAAAACATTGAATACCAACACAATCTATTCTTTTGTTCATTGCTTTCCTTTTTAACCTAAAATTTATTTTATTGAAATCAAAGACCTTATGTACTTGTATAAGATATGTTTTTTCTTTATTAACAAGTGGAACTGAAATTTCAATATGTAGCACTTTTGTTTTCAGCATACCACATTTTAGGCTTTATGGCATATAGACCACTTGACACCCCCCATACAGTGAATGAGTATGTGAATCCATTTGATAAGCCTCGAAGACAATCCCAAGCAAAAAATTGTATTTTGTTCAGTAATTCTTCTTTGTCCAATGACTCAATGTTAACTATGATTTGATTTGTGGTACTCTACGTACACACACCAAATCAAAGGTGTGAAGTTGATGTATTGTAACAAGGACACTGATAATCCCATAAGCCCTTCACCCAATTCCAGCCACCAGTAACTGATATGTTATTACCTGATGCTGCTCTGGCGTGGCAGTTATTTAAAGCAACATAAGCGTCATCATTCACCGTCGTCAGAGTGATTTTCGGCGACAATGCTCTTTTGTTTTAACTTTCTCTTCTACCTTTCTATTTTCCCCTTCCACCATGTTGCTCCTTGAAACATCGTAACATTTGCCACTTAAACTTTCTCAAAGTCAAAATAGTCCAATGATATCATGTAAATTTTGTCATTTTCGTTAATGGAAAGAATAAACAATGAGTTAGATCTGTTGCACTCTTTACAAATTAAGAAATATATATATATATCTATATATATATATTTTAATTCTGGAACCAAGTATCATCTCTTTATAAATTCAATGATTAAATTGGATATTTATCCATTTTTAATCACTATAATAAAATTTAAAAATTATAAAATTAAAAATTTCTTTGCAAAGAACTTTAAAATATTATAAAAATTTAAATAAAAAAATTACAAGTACTAAAATTAAATAACAAGAACCAAAATAAATAAAATTAAATAAATTTTACCATGAAAATTTTTATAAAAATAATAATAATAATAATAATAAATTTACCAACAATTAAAAAGGTAAAACGCCAAGAAAACGGTATATTTATAAGAATAAAAACATTTTTTTAACATAAATACAATAAGCTATAATAAACTATAACAAGCTAATCTTTCGTACAGGAAAGGGATTAGAATGATTCTGTCGCATGCAATTCCTGAATCTTCTCAGCCATGTATACTTTTCAAACACCTAACTCATGAAATATCTGTTCCATTCTCTATTTACTGGGACATGGTTCGAGTAAGAGAAATGAAAAAATCTTTACGTGCTTTTTTGTCGTGGAAACATATTTCAACGTAATGCAAGTCAATATGCTAAATTTCAGACTTGTGTTAGAGCAGAATGAGTGCCACGAAAGTTATAATCCAAGATTCCATTCTACTGCAGGATTATGATTAATGACCAATGACCAGTATCTCCACCATATATGTGTGTGTATATTTTATTATAGTAACATGATAACTCTGATGATATTTGATTTTATGTGAGTTACATTAATTACTTGAGATGAGAGCCAATATGAATTTTCATGCCCAAACTTACAAAGCAGGTTCATATCTTTTGCTGTGGCCCTCTCTAACAACCTTGCTTCTCCTTATTATTGGAGCTCTGCAGGTTGCCTACAGTTTCCAAAATACAAGTGTTGGAGAGGTAATTGATGCCAATTCAGAGGCTGGAAAACGACAGAAGAGAGCCATGCATATTGAAGCTCAAACTTTCAATAATAATTCAAACAATCACAACAACACAATCCTTTTCTTCCACGACTCTAAGCCATTTTATAGCTTTACAAGGAAAGTACATAAAAGGAAATAACAGCCCACGACTTACACTCTTAAGATCGTGCGTGGTATTTAACCAAGTTCAAAAATAGAAAAAGAACAACCAACCAATAATAGAAGCACTACTGAAACTAATCCTATTCAAGTTGAACTACTAGATCCTAATTACAAGGAAACTTCCACGATCTTAACATGCTTATGCTGCTGTGGATTTAATTTGGTGGTGGTGGTGTTGATGGCGGCAGTGGTGGTATTGTTGTTGGTGGTGGTGGTGGCTGCGACGGTGTTAGTGGTGATGGTTTGTTGTTGGTGGTGGTGATCGTTTGATAGGACGAACATAAATAGGTGTATCGAGTTTCGGAGACGGTGGACTCGGGATCCTGCGTTTAATTTTCTCGAACAGCAGCCTGTGAGGGTGAGGGAAATTCAACAATGACCTGTGATCAGAATCAGAAGCATTGGTTATGAAACTAAAATAGGAAAGTAGCAATGCATGCACAAGGATCAAGCCAATCAACAGTGACTTGGAACCCATAATTGTTGTGTTTAGCGGGGAGTCTGGATTATGATATGTATACAGATGTGATGACCACGGGTTTGTTAATCACTTAATCAAAGCACCAATTTCCAGGATAAAGTTGCGAAATTTCTTAGCAAGTTTCGAGGTATGACTGTGAACAGTAATAAAAACACTTTTTAGAAGTTGAAATATGTTTAACAAAAAAATATTAATTATTGATTAGGACATATTTCTGTATGAGTTATTAACATAGAAATGATTTTTAATTGGATAAATATCCAATTTAGTCATTAAATTTATAAAACACTAACACTTGAGTCCCTAAATTATGAAAAAATAAAATTTGTTCTTAAATTTGAAAAAAGTATATAAATTCATGTCATTGTCAAAAATCTTTATTAAATGAAATCGATCATATCTATGTGACATTGTTGGAGGTATTTGATAGTGAAATTTTTGTTATATATTATGTTGAGTTAGATGAACTAAATTGTCCTGTGAAAATTTGAATGATTAATTTGTTAGAAAATTTTGTTTCACTTTTTACTACTTGCAAAATATTGAAAGGGGTCAATATTTGTTATTCATTTTCACCGGTACCTATATCATATATGTCTTTTGGTGCTCTGGTATCTTCTATCATTGAGAGTGAGACTTTTGAATGGATTCCTTGTTTTCAACAACCATTTCTAGTACCTCATTTTTATAAAATAAATTGACAAATCAATTCCTAAATAATATTAGTTAATGTCATTTATGTTGGGCTTGAATTCCAAGTCAAATCCAGCCCAATAAGGAAAGATTAGGGTTTCTTCTTTTAATAGGTCAGCAGTTATTTCTTTTCATATGTTGGCGGTTAATTTGAAATCACAAGAGAGAGGAGAAAGAAACCGTCAAAATTCGGAGAAGGTAGAAACTGTCATCCTTGAATATTCTCTATCTTCTTGGTTCACCATTAGATCTTGGTGAAACTTTTTAAGCAGGTTTGTGACTCACCAATATTAACATCTAACGGTTGGTTTCGTGAATAGAGGCTTGTAGTATAACCAGAAATTCCCAAACCGAAGCGGTTATGAAACCGTTTTCTGAAGCGTACAGTTTTATTGCGAGGGACATTTCTCTCACACTAACCGTTGGATCGCATTCAAAATTTGAGGAGAGGTTACTAAAATCTGTTTATACATTATGACCGTTCGGATCATTCATTTAACTGTTCCAAGAGAGATTGTTTCAACTGCAAATAGAGGTTATCAGAATTTCTGCTCTGTTCTGTTTTGTTTCAGGCAGTGATATTGAGAAAGAGTTATATCTTTGATCAACCGTTGGATTGTCCTCAAATTTGATTAGTGTTTTCCTCTCTTGCAATACGTCAGTTTGACCGTTGGGATTTGTTTGTTGTTATTTCTGGTGGTAGAAATTAATTTCGTATAAAAGCCTATTTTGTATGTTTGCCTCTTGTGATGGTTTAGTACAACTTTTGTTGAAGTTGTTTGTTGATTGTAATGGTTGTTGGAACCATTTTGTAATCTCACTTTATTGATAGTGAAGAATTTGGATGGACTCTGAGATCGGTACCGTGATTTTTATTTCTCACATTGAGAAGGTTTTCCACGATAAGAATTGTGTTGTGTTACTTGCATAATTATTACTTGTGCATAAAGTATTTTACTTGTGCAAGACCATTCATAACAGGTCCTGGAAGGGAAAATTGGCGTCTTTTTGCCAACAACTGGTATCAAGAGCTTGTGTTATTTTGCCTGTTGACTTGTGATTAATTATGGAGGTTAATACAAGTAGAATGGTTACACTAAATGGTTCAAATTATCATGTATGGAAAGGAAAGATGGGAGATCTTCTTTATGTGAAGTAGTATCACTTAGTCGTCTTTGGTACTGAGAAACCAACAAATAAAACTGATGAAGAATGGACGTTGATTCATCGACATGAGACTAATGCACAAACCTTGTGGAACAAGCTTAAACAACTATTTGCAAGAAAGACTGGAAACAACAAACTCTTCTTGATTTAGCAGATGATGATCTTAAAGTATCAAGAAGGTACGTTCATGACTAATCACTTGAATAAATTTCAAGGAATTATTCTTCAACTAGCAAGAATGAAAATCAAGTTTGAAGATGAAGTACAGGGGCTATGGTTGCTTGGTACTTTACCGGATTCGTGGAAAATGTTTAGAATGTCTCTGTCTAACTCAGCCCCTGATGGTATAATCAGTACGACTCTAAGCCATTTTATAGCTTTACAAGGAAATTACATAAAAGGAAATAACAGCCCACAACTTAGATTCTTAAGGTCGTGCGTGGTATTTGACGAAGTTCAAAAATAGAAAAAGAGCAACCAACTAATTATTGAAGCACTAGTGAAACTAATCCTATTCAAGTTGAACTACTAGATCCTAATTACAAGGAAACTTCCACGATCTTAACATGCTTATGCTGCTGTTGGATTTAATTTGGTGGTAGTGGTGTTGATGGCGGCAATGGTTGTATTATTGTTGTTGTTGGCGGCGGCAGCGGTATTAGTGGTGATGGTGGCGGTGGTGGTATTGTTGTTGTTGGTGTTGGTGGTGGCCGTGTTGGTGGCGGCGGTGGTGGTGGTTCTTGGATAGGACGAACATAAATAGGTACATTGAATTTCGGAGGTGGTGGATACAGCAACAGTCTGCCTTTTTTAATTGTCTTGATGAGCTTGTGAGGGGAATCCAAGAATGAGCCATGGGAGACTTGAGAATTAGAAGCATAGCTTATGAAACTAAAATGGGAGATTAGCAATGCATGCACAAGGATCGTGCCAATCAACAATGACTTTGAAACCATAATCGTCAGCTACTTGGAGTGGCTTGTGGGAATGTCTGGACTCTGGAGACATACAGTGCAAATGTGAAGTAGGGTTTGTGAACCACTGAAACAAATCACCTATTTTTGGGTAGAGCTATCAATTTAATTCAGGCCATTATTATTTGCTCCAAATACAATGAATGGGTAAGGTATAATTGGAAATAATGGTCGTTGGTATTTAATATTTTTCATTAAATTCTTCCAGCAGCTGAAAACTGAACTTTCAAAACCAACCAATGTAGGGAATGTTATTCTGAATGGAAAAGGAAGAACCAGTGAAAGAAAAAATAACGAATGAGTAAAATAGAAAATAATGGTTGTTAGCTTTAATATTTTCAGCAACCCAACATTGCATAGGTAAAAAATATTTTTGAGGGACAAATAAATGTTAAGTAAAGTCACTTTTCATCTATTATATTTTATAATTGTTTTATTTTATTATATTAATTTTAAGAATTTTATTATAACTTTTAAAATGTATCATTTTAATATTTTTTAATTTTCCATTTAAAATATTAATCTTCTGTTAATATTTAGAATTTTAAAATAATTAATTTAATATAAGTAGGACTAAAAAACATTATTATATATAATAATATTTCCATAAAAAACAATTGAAATCCAAAAAATATTGGTTTAAATATTATGACCACTTTTTAGCTGCCATTATAATAATTTTAATTTATAAAAAATATCCAATTCAAACTCAAATCTCTGATATTCAAACCCATTTTCAGAAATTAGTCACCAACTTCAGAATATAATGGCATAACAAACAAACTAAAGAGGATGGATAGAAAACAAAAGAGAAGAGGATTTGAGAAAACAAAAGTTTAGTGCTCCGTTATAAGAGGAAGAAGATGAACAGCGACTCGGCGACGCGTCGGAGAGGAAGAGTTGGAAAAGTTTGAAGTGGCAACGACTCGGCGGAGAAAGGCCTCCACGTGGTGTCGAACTCGGCAGGTGGTGGTGGAAAGAAGAATGCTTCACGATCGCCACTTGGAGACCGCGGGGGACCATGGAAGAACTTCGTAAACGACGACGATGATGCTCGCTGGTTCCCACCACGGGTTCGACGCGTCAGTGGAAAGGTGGTTTCACGTTTTTTGTATTTGTCTCCGGCTGGGTGTGGTTTTGTTTGGCTTAGGTGGTGGACTTGTGTTTGAAGGTTATCAGGCCTTGTAGTAATTGGGATTCAGTGGTGCAGAGCATTGAGGGGAAGCATTTGTTTGAGGCTTACTATATAGGCTTTGCAATGATAATAAGGTGAACAAGATTAAAATAAAGACAGTGGACGGTTTTTAACGTAACTGTATTAAATTAATTATTTTAATGTTAATATTTTTAACGAAAATTTTAAAAAATGACTAAAATGAAGTATTATAAAAACTTAAAATATTATAATGACACTTTTAAAATTTAATGTATTAAAATGAAACAAAACATAATAAATCAAAAAATAACATTGAACATATAAAACCAAACTGAGTTTATTAAGATAGAATTGTGTTATCCACCGTAATTAATCTAATGTGTTTGATAATTATTTTAGTAGTTTATTATTAAGCACCTTTTTTTATATTCATAAGCACTTTTCTTTGCACACATCCCAAATATCTTAAAATACATTAAAAATTAAAATAAATTAGATGAATCATAATTAGTAATTGCATCATATAGTTATAAATAATAGTATGTTATAATCAGTTATTTTATTGTTATAAAACATTAGCTATTGCAGTAAAAAAAAAACATTTTAGTGGGAAAAAAACACATTA
>PYAF01006211.1:92348-137012 GCA_007407185.1 Glycine tomentella | reverse complement strand
TATTAACTAATTTTAGTTTAAAACTTAAAATAATTATTATAAAAATTTTAAAATTCATGTCAGTAATATTTACTGAGTAGGACATGTTTTCTTAAGGTGATTATAATAGTTACAATTTTTAATCACTACAATAAAAATTTCTTTGCGAAGAACTTTAAAATATTATAAAAATTAAAACAAAAAATTATAAGCACTAAAATTAAATAACAATTAACAAGAACCAAAATCAATAAAATTTACCATGATCATTTTATAAAAAAAAAGTTTTACAACAATTAAAAAGATAAAACCAACAAAATGATATATTATAGGGATAAAAAAAATATAAACATAAATACAATAAGCAATAATAAGCTTTTTTTCCTTAGAGGAAAGCTATAATAAGCTAATCTTTCAGGAAAGAGATTAGAAGGATATCCTGCCCCAATTCCTGAATCTTCCCAGCCATCTATATTGACGTTTCAAATGCCTGACTCATGAAATATCTATTCCCATTATAAAAAAAAAAAAAAAAAGAAGAAAAGTATCTGTTCCATTCTCTATTTACCGGGACAGGGTCCGAGTAAGAGAAATGAAAAAATCTTAACGTGTTTTTTTTTTTTTTTGTCGTGGAAACATATTTCAACGTAATACAAGTCAATATGCTAAATTTCAGACTTGTGTTAAGAGCAGAATGAGTGCCACGAAAGTTATAATCCAACATTCCATTCTACTGCAGGATTATGATTTATGACCAGTTTCTCTACCATATGTGTGTATATATATTTCATTATAGGAACATAACATCACTATGATGATATTTGATTTTGTGAGTTACATTAATTACTTGAGATGAGAGCCAATATGAATTTTCATGCCCAAACTTCCAAAGCACTTTCAAATCTTTTGCTTTGGCCTCCTCTAACAACCTTGCTTCTCCTTATTATTGGAGCTCAGGTTGCCTACAGTTTCCAAAATACAAGTGTTGGTGTGGTCATCGATGTCAATTCAGTGGCTGGAAAACAACAGAAAAGAGCCATGCAAATTGCAGCTCAAAGTTTCAATAATTATTCAAAGAATCATAACATAAACCTTTTCTTCAGTAACTCTGGTGGAAACCCATTACAAGCAGCTTCAGCTGGTGAGCACTATTTGATTTTTATTTTTTTTTACTTTCTTAATTTCATTTAAGCACTGCTTATAGAATATCATGCTGCTTCTTGTTTCCAGCTGAAGAACTAATCATGAAGAAGAAAGTTAAAGTCATTGTTGGCATGGGGACATGGCAAGAAGTAGCTCTAGTTGCTGACCTTGGAAACAAACCTCAAATACCAATTATTTCATTTGTTTCTCCCCCAATAGTCCCTCCTTTAATGCAACATCGTTGGCCTTTTTTGATTCAAATGGCTAAAGATCAGGTTGCACACATGAACTGCATAGCAGATATTATCCACGCGTACAACTGGCAGAAGGTTATAGCTATATATGAAGACAACCCTTATGGTGGTGATTCTGGATTGTTAAGCCTCTTTTCCGAGGCTCTCCAAAAGGGTAACGCCCAGATTGAGAATCCATTGGTTCTTCCACATTTCACTTCTTTATCTGATCCAAAAGGGGTTGTTCTTGATGAATTGCTTAAGCTGTTGCCACTAAAATCTCGTGTTTTTGTTGTACTTCAAGCATCATTCCCTATGGTAACTCAGTTGTTCAGAGAAGCCAAGAAGATTGGATTCTTGGGGAAAGATTCAACTTGGATAATCAACGAGGGGATCACAAGTATGTTAGACTTTGCAAATAAATCTGTTTTATCCTCTATGGAAGGTACTTTAGGAATCAAAACCTACTATTCTACAAATTCTACCGCTTATACACATTTGCAGGAAAATTTCCAATCTGAGCATGCTGAAACAGCAGGCACTAAACCAGGATCAGATGCATTACGAGCTTATGATAGTGTTATAATCATTACAGAGGCCTTAGAGAAAATGAATAGCAAATCTAGTAACTCAAAGCCAAGGGTGTTCTTGGAGAAAATGTTATCTAGCAATTTTAATGGTTTAAGTGGTAATATAAGATTCAAAGGAAGTCATCTATCCAACACTGCAGTATTGAGAGTCATCAATGTGGTTAATAAGGAATACAAGGAATTGGACTTTTGGACCCCAAAACTCAAGTTTGCTAGATCTCTTGAAATACTGAAAGACAGAGAGACAAGGGGTGATTATGCTACAAATAACTTAGCTGGCCCAGTGGTTTGGCCAGGAGGCCTAATTTCTGCTGATCCTATTGGATGGAAAATGCCTACGGATACAGAACCTTTAAAAGTGGCAATTCCTACAAACCCTGCTTTTGTTAATTTTTTGAAGGAAGACTCCCAAAAGCAATATAGTGGTTTCTGTATTGATCTTTTCCACGAGGCACGGAAAATTCTGAGTGACAAGTATTCTGGGATGCCTTATGTGTTTCACCCCTTTAATGAATCCTACGATAAACTTCTACTGAATGTCATAAACAAGGTAAAATCTTTACCTTCTGAACACATTAAGTTCTAGTATGCTTGTGTTTGGTATTTTCGTCTCATCTTCAATATATGCGTTGCACACCACAAAATAACATTAAACATAGACCAAACATCATATGCATATCAAAACTAAAGAAAGTTGTTTCTTAATTTACTGGCTTAAATGACCTTTGTATTTGAACAATCCAAAACTTTTATTCTCATTCTTCACCAAATTGGCACAAACAACAGCATTTGTCAAGGAAAATATATTCATCCCGAAGCATTCTTATTGTTGGAATGTCTCAACCCAAAATGCTTTCTGGTATACTTTTTAAACTATATCCTCTTATTAGAAATTTTTAGTATTTCAATTTTTTTCTAAATAGAAAGGGAAAAGAAAACTAATGCTTCTGTTTTGGACAAAAATCAATTGCAGTCCCATGATGTTATTGTAGGAGATGTAGCAATACTTGCCGAACGATCAAAGGATGTGTGGTTCACTCAGCCATACACTGAGTCAGGCTTATCACTTATTCTTCCAATAGAGACTGAAGGGTCAGCATGGTTGTTTATGAAACCTTTTAGCTGGGAAATGTGGATCGCAACTATTGGAATCCTCATCTACACAATGTTTATCATATGGTTCCTGGAGCATCACTTGAATCCAGATTTTGGTGGACCGTTGAAAAATCAGATCAGCACCACGCTGTGGTTTGCTTTTTCTTCTCTATTTTTCGCTCACAGTAAGTATAAATATACAAATAACGAAAACTCTTTCACTTTCCTTTTTGTTATATTATATTCAAAGCTAAAATCGATTGGTAATTTAGTATGGGCCATTTTCGTTTGTGCTATTTCTGAGTCAAGCTGCCATCTTATTCAAATCTTATACAAAGTGACCTGAAATGTATGGATAAAACAATATATAAAGAGGGAATATTCAAATTGTTTAAAATCTATAGCAATGCTTCTTCCGTCTTGCAATGATCAGCAAATGTTTCACTTATAATATAAAACTTGTTGGTAATTATATAGGAGATTCAGTGGCACTTTTGAGTTGCAATACCCAAAAAAAATGTGTTTAGAAAAAAACTTTAGTTAGATTTCATAAAGATATCTTCTACAATTGGAAAATCTAAACCTTCCTTTTGCAAACAAATTCTAACACATGCCTAATTTTGATGTACCTCAGAGGAGAACATAAACAGCAACTCTGCACGTGTAGTGGTTGGAGTATGGCTATTTCTTGTGTTTGTTCTAACCTCAAGCTACACTGCCAACCTTTCCTCAATGCTTACTGTCAAACGATTGAATTCTGGAAGAGATATTGAGTGGCTAAAGCAAAACAACTTATCAGTTGGTTGTGATTTCAGCTCCTTTGTAAAGAATTACATCATAAACGTGTATGATTTCCATCCGCAGAAAATAATAGAGGTCGAGGGAGAAGATGACATTTTGAATAAATTCAAAAGCAAAAACATTTCTGCCCTCTTTCTTGAGAGCCCTTATGAGAAGGTTTTCTTGAATAAGCACTGCAAGGATTATACTGCAACTACAGCTGCCAATAAATTTGGAGGACTTGGCTTTGTAAGTTGTTACAACTCCTTCTCCAACTGTAGTTATATATTTTGCACTCTCAAGTTCTGCTTTTATATTACTCTGTAGAGTTAACTTCCACAATAAACTTTATATTTTAGTGATGCAATTTACTAGGAGGAAGTATATTGACAAAACTTAGTGGCTGCTCTTAAGTGTTTTGTGTTGTTCTCTAATTAGAAATGGAATTTTACCTCTGTAATTTGGGTGATAAAACTGCAATTCTGATATCAAAAACACCTAAGATCAAAATTTACTTTATCTGCTTGGGGAAGCCTTTGGAAATGGAAACCTGTTTTGTAGTCCTTGAACAGACACTATACTAAATAACAGAAGATTTGGTTTTCTTACACTGGCTGTATGATATGTGTAGGTATTTCAAAAGGGATCTCCCATGGCAAGAGACTTTTCAGGAGCCATTTTATCACTAGCAGAAATGGGAACGTTAAAAACTTTGGAAGAGACATGGTTGACCCCTCCCAATGAATGCTCAAATGGCTCAACATCTCCAGAAACTGAGAGCCTGACCCTCCACAACTTTTGGGGTCTCTATATCATAAGTGCTGTCATATCCACCATCTGCTTCATGAGGGCCTTATTGACGAAATACTTACACGACGACCACAACCATTATCATCATGAAGAGAAAGCTCAACTTCAAGGCAATATAACAGCTAACGATGATGATAGTGTTTGGAAGAAGGCAATTAGAATCAGTACAGGCTTTTACAATACTATGAATAACAAAACTTTAGGTAGAGCTGCAACTTTTAGTGGAACACATCGTCGGAATTCCTCAAGGTGGGAGAGTATAAGCACCTCTGATGATGTGGCTAATCCACAGCGTTCTCTGTCAGCTGTCAAAGATATGCTGTAGACTCTGACATGTTGCCCAAATCACACAAATAAATTTACATGTATTGATTAATTAATGAAAAATTAGTATATGATATCATCTTTGCTGTTCTGTATAGTATATTATAGGGCTAAAGGTTAGATACCTTTAAAATTCCCAACATTTGTTGTATAATGTTTTAGTTTTGAGAATGCGTTAGGAAAGAAATTATCAGTATTTGAGATTGCGTTAGGAAAGAAAATTAAAACTATTAAACTAAACTAATTATCATCTATGGAAATTAAATCTGGACTACCATCCTATCCGAGAGCTAGCATTAATTACATGTAAAAACCAATTAAGGATACATCCGAGAGAAAGGTGCTTCATTATTATTGGTTTGGTGCAATCTGCATGCAGACTGCAGAGAACAATAAAATCTCATTCCATTAATTTAACAGAGTCTAAGGCATTGTATACCTTTGTTACAATGAAAGTAGATAAAAGAAATAACAGCCTACGGTTTATAGGATATTGTGCTATTTGACTGAGTAGAAAAACATGAGAAAAGAAGGCCAATTAATCGCTTAATAGAAGAGATTATTGAATCAAAGGTGAAATAAATCCTAAACACGTTGAACCAGTAGAAATTATCTTAAACAATCTTAACATGTATGCTTGTGCTAGTATTGGATTTAACAATGTGGTGGAGGCGGTGGTCGGGTAAAGGTAAACCACTGAACGGCTCTATTGTGTTTGGGAGACGGTGGATTCCGCGGCATCCTGCATGCGTAAATTTAACAATCTTAACATGCCTATGTTACGTTGCTGAAGGATTTAATATGGTGGTGGTGGCGGTGATAGTTCTCGGATTACAGGAAATACATTAACAGGTGCATTGTGATTCGGAGACCGTGGACTGTGCAACTGACTGCCCCTAATTTTCTTCACGCGCTTATGAGGGGAATCCAACAATGACCCATCAAAGAAATCTGAGTTAGAAGCATAGCCTGTGAAGCTAAAATGGGAGAGTAGCAATGCATGCACAAGGATCAAGCCAATCAACAATGACTTGGAACCCATAATTGCTGTGCTCTTAATTAGAGGTGATATTTGGATTATGATTTTTTTTTTAAGATTATGATATATACAGATGTGAAGAAGGGTTTGTTAATCACTTAATTAGCTAAACTCAATTTTTATGATAGTACAGTTGCAAAATTTCTTAGGGAGCTTGGAGGTATGTATGACCGTGGAAAGTGAACGCCCATGTTTATTTTAAAGATCGGTTTTTTTGTAAAGGTTTAATTAATGGATAAGTAGCGAAAAGTGATTCGATCGTGGCTAAGATGATTGTGTCATTTGGCAGAATTCCATGCTTTCAGGTTGGCTTAGCTTTGTCAATTGTCAATCTCAATGGGTTAAGGCCTAAGGGGAGACATTCGCAGAATAAATCCTTATGGGATTCTCCTTCTCCTATCTTGCATTGCTTAATACTAACGCATGTAGTTTTGTTGTTTTAGTGGCCTGAGTCTCCGGTTTAATTAATTTTAAAAAATTAAAACAAATAATTCTAAAAATGAATGGCTAACTAAATGTTAGGATAATCTCTGTAGTTATTACTGATGATTAAAATAAATTTATTATTTTGAATACCTTCATAAATTATTATGTAAAAGTATTTTATCACAGTATACACAACTTCATATTATATTTTTTTCTACCTCTAATTAATATTAGGTAGAAACTACTATATAAACAGAAACTATCAACTACAAACTATTTTTCTACCTCCAATTAATATCATATATTATTCCTTAAGGGAGAAACTATTATATATAGTTGACTCAAAAATCATGTGTTGACCTAGAACTTTGATCAGACAATGTTTATACACAAGAGTTTGTTTGTTTTGGAGAAATTACTTTTTATTTTTAATTACCATTTTGCTCAAAGAATTGTACTCTAACTTTCTAGCGTCTTATGTCTTAATTCCTCAACTTTCGCATCCATCAACATTTTTTTTATGAAACTCATCCATCAAAGTTGATGTTTAATTCATTTATATTTTTATGTCATGAAAAATAGGGTTTTATTTTTCTAGGTATTATGACAAAGTCCATGGCGAAACATGTGTCTTGAACATTGAAAGACCCACGTAACTCAAGATGCTAAACTTAAGGCTGATAATTGCAGCAGAATTATTGCCACAATTTTTTAAAAGTTCAATGTCAATTATATATTGTAGAATTATTAGTGAATTACGACCACAATATACGTACACATGGTCACATGCATTCAAAATAACGGCAGGGATAATATTTATCAGTCTGATCTTCTATATGGAAGTCATGCATAGTACGTTGGCCAACTTGAATTTTCATAACCAAACTTCCAATACAGTTCCAAATGTTATATGCTAAATGCTAAACTTACTTCCCTTGTGTGCGGAAAGACTGAGTTCATGTTTTGCTTGGTCTGTTCGTTTTGTGGTCCAAGCCAAACTGTCACTAAGTTTGGGGTCAACTTCTCTAGTTATCTACACTGTCGTAGGTCCCACCCAACTTAGTCGTCTCAAGAAGTATTTCATGCCAAATATAACAAATTAATTGTCCCCACTTGTTGCAAGTTGCTATGATCAGTCTAGTCTACTACGGCAGTTGTTTTCTCTTATGAACTTGTGGATATAGATGCTCTGTCTGTGTCTGGTTGGCGTATCTGCCGCGTTGCACGTATAGTATACTTCCATCCAAAATCTGCCAACGCTTGCTTTCTGCATTCTTAAAGCCTAAACTTAGAAATCTTAAGCACACTTTCTTATAATTTGGACTTAATTAGGGCCCAACTCAATCACACAAAACCAACTAATTATGTGATAAGGATTGTTAAATCTTTTAAAGATTACATGCATTAGCCATATGTCTACTTGACATGGGATCTCAACACACTCAGTTACACCTAGGAATACCCTCTCAGGCCTAAGAATAACATCTAGAGTGTGGACAAACATGGATGATCCAATATCAAACTTATGATAAACTTTGATACCATCTTAAAATTTGAGTTATATAATTAACCTAATTTGATTAAATTTAAATATTATTCAGTTAGATTTAAATGATTGCTTAACTATTGATTGTATTCCCTAAAGTATGGATTTTTTTTCTTCAATTGGAAACCAACCTATCTTTCCTTTCCTCTAATGCATGGAAACATGTGAGTAGTAGTACCCTGTTTATTTCACATGTTGAGACGAAAGAGTGTTTGGCATGATGGAAATGTGGATTCATATTTGGATTGAAAGTAATTTAACTCAAAAAACTAATCAATATTACGAGCTTCAACTTCTGTTTACTGCTATATGGTATTGAAACAAAAAAAAAAATCATCCATTTTATATTCTACCAGGTTTGTCCAAATCCTAGACTAATCCTATTTAACGAGCTGGTCCTCCTCACAATTATTTCCACGCAAGTTGGAACTACAAGAATATGCCTTCCTTATTTGGTGACACACTGACTTTGTGTGTTGCCACTCAGTAACCACCAGCCTTGTCTATATCCTTCTTCTGATTCCCAACTTTGTCTTAAGTATGGAGTCAACATCTTCACATGCTTGACCATAAGTTATAGTTCCATGTCCCCACAAGAATCCTTAGCATCCAAGTACTATTAATTTCTCTTTCATTGCCTTTTTTTCCTCGAAATTTCACTCATATGACATGTAATAAGGCCGAGGCAGCCTGTCCATACTCAGTTTTCAGAAAGGCTAATATGTTATGTGAGCAAAACATATTGAAGCAAAATGCATTTCCTTTCAACTATTCCCCAAGCACTAGCAATGATTTGGCTCTTTTATTTACTCATCACCCTTGGTCTCATTAGTGGCTACCAAAATGAAGCTACAAATGCAAACAACAAAGTTATATCTATTGGGGCTATCATTGATGTTAATTCTCGCATTGGGAAAGAACAGCAAGTAGCCCTGGACATTGCAGCTCAAAGTTACAATAGCACTTCAAGGACCTACAAGTTGGCTCTCTATTTTCGGAACTCCACCAAGGATCCCCTCAGAGCCATCACTCTTGGTTAGTATATCTAGCACTGGCTAAGTTAAAATTTCTTAAAGGGTAAATTGTGTTTTGGATCTCTCAAGATTTGGTCAAAGTTTGTTAGTAGCTATATTTTAAAATGGTGATTTTAGTTCTCGTATTTATAAAATGTGGTGGATTTTACCTTGGCCCTATACTTAGTTTTGACTTAACTGAGAACGAAATCCATCATATTTAAGAAATGCGAGAACCAAAACCATCATTATTAAAATGTAGAGACTAAAATCAATTTTGATGGGACTTAAAAACACATTTTACCCTTTCTTAAATGTGTAGATTGAAGAATGTGAGGGATTTTCTTGCAGTTGAAGAGATGATTAATAAGCAAAAGGTGCAAGTGATTATAGGCATGCACAAATGGTCAGAAGCAGCTCTAGTGGCTGAAATAGGAAGCCATGCTCAAGTTCCTATCATAGCATTTGCAGAACCTACAATTACCCCACCATTGATGACAGTGCGATGGCCTTTTTTGGTGAGACTGGCTAGCAGTAGTACGACATATATCCAATGCATTGCAGATATAGTTCAAACTTATAATTGGCAGAGAGTAGTTGCCATCTATGAAGATGATGCATATGGTGGAGATTATGGTATGCTAGCACTGCTATCTGAGGCCCTCCAGGATGTAGGTTCAATGATTGAATACAACTTAGTTCTTCCACCTATTTCTTCTCTACATGATCCAGGAGGGCTTGTACGTAAAGAGTTGCTTAAGTTGTTGCAAACACAATCTCGTGTGTTCATTGTGCTGCAATCTTCATTTGAATTGACGATTCATTTGTTTAAAGAAGCCTCAAAAATGGGACTTGTGGACAAAGAATCAGTTTGGATACACCCAGAGAGCATAACTAATTTGCTGGACTCTGTCAACAAGTCCGTTATTTCCTATATGGAAGGAGCTTTAGGAATGCAGACTTACTACCCCGATACAAGCACTGAGTACCATGATTTTAAGGATCAATTCCGGAAAATATTTTGGCCTAAGAATGCTGAGGAAGATAACCGCTACCCAGGATTTTATGCTTTGCAAGCATATGACAGCATTAAAATTGTGACTCAAGCTGTAGACAGAATGGCCGGTAGAAACACTAGCAGCCCAAAGAATTTACTAAGAGAAATACTGTCCAGCAACTTTCATGGTTTAAGTGGTCAAATTCAATTTGAAGATGGACAACTCTTGCAGAAACCTATTTTGAGGATAGTAAATGTGGCTGGGAGGAGTTACAAGGACCTATGCTTTTGGAGTCAACAACATGGGTTCACCACAAACCTCCCTAAAGGACAAGGTGGATATAATGTTGCTGGTAATACAAAATGTTTCAATGGTGTACGTTGGCCCGGGGATCTGAAGCATGATCCAAAGGGCTGGAAAATGCCTACAAAACAAAATCCATTGAGAATCGCAGTCCGAAGCAGAACCTCATTTTCCAAGTTTGTCAAGGTTGATTATAATCAGAATAAAAAAACATATAGTGGATTCTGCATTGATATTTTTCAGAGTGTGCTCGACCTTTTGGGGTATGACTTGCCATATAAATATTATCCCATTGATGGAACCTATAATGATTTGGTTCAGCTTGTTTATAACAAGGTATCAAATTTCTTTCCCTTTTTCCTTACTACGATAGACAGGCAAATATTATTTCTTTTATCATCTTTAGTTTTCTTTGAATTGAATTTGCCTATTATGTGGTCAGATATGATATTGCTCTTTATTTGCTTATAATCCCTTTCAATTGAAAACTTTGCTGGTTGTTTCATAAGGATAGCTAACCCTTTCAGTGACAATATCTTCAAAGAGAAGCCATCAAATTAAGAGTATATGACAAAGTTCACTAATAATTAGCAGCGATTAGGAATAACTAATTTGTACTAAATACTACTTAACTATTTTAAATGTAGAGTATCAGTTTGTTTTCCTTTATTGATTCGGAATACTCTTTCATTGTCTTGTGGTTAAATAATGATGGAAGACTTATGATGCTGTCGTTGGGGACATGACCATACTAGAGGAAAGAATGCAGTACGTGGATTTTACAGTGCCATATGCAGAATCAGGATTGTCAATGATAGTTCCATCAAAGTCTGAAGAGTCAGCATGGATGTTCACAAAGCCCTTTACCTGGGAACTGTGGATGGTTACAGGTGCCATTTTGATTTACACAATGTTAGCAGTTTGGTACCTTGAGAGAGAATCCAATCCTGAGTTTCATGGCAATTGGAAGAGCCAGATCAGCACAGCTCTTTGGTTTACCTTCTCGTCTCTGTTCTTCGCTCATAGTGAGTATCAATCTCAGAATTCCTAGCATTTTTTTTATATTTCAAATAGAACTATGCAAAACAAGCAAAATGGTTAAAGAAATTTTCCTGAATGGAAAATGTGAATTAAACTTGAGTGATAAGGATTTCATCATGCAGGGGAAAAAATGAATTGCAACTTAACTCGTATGGTGATGGTCTCATGGCTCTTGCTAGTTCTGATCCTTACTTCATGCTACACTGCTAGTCTTTCTTCAATGCTCACAGTTAAAAAACTGCAACCAAATGTCACAGACATCCAGTGGTTGAAGAGGAACAACATGAAAATTGGTTGTGATGGTGACTCATTTGTTCGGTCGTTCCTGGAGAAAGTAGAAAAGTTTAAACCTGAGAACATCATAAATGTTACTAATGAATACAAGTACGATGATGCGTTTAAAAATAACAGTATAGCAGCTGCCTTTCTTGAACTCCCATATGAAAAAGTGTTCATAAGTGAACACTGCAACAGATACACTGGTTCCACTCCCAGAACCAGATTTGGAGGACTGGGCTTTGTAAGTGATAATATAATGTCATATTTTTCTTATCATCAAAATATATATAGATGAATAATGGAAAAATAATTTGTCATACTAAGTCCCTTCACTAAAATATATATAGAGGGATAATGGAATGTATTAAAGGGTCTTACCATTCGTTAGAACATTAGTTAAGGAATAAAAGGAAAAAACATTTATTTTGCACATCCCAATAAAAATATTTCTTCTTAAAGTTTCCTAATCAATGTCCTAAGGATACTGGTTAGCATTTGCCTATAGTGGGTTATGATCAGGATAGACTGCAAATTCAATTAAGGATTGATACACTATTGGATTCTTACTTTAGATATAACAGTTCACCTAGATAATAGAATTATGTTTGGAATATGACACAAGTTTCCATTGCTTGGATTGTATAAAACAGGATAGAATGGAATGGATAAATGGAACCTGATGAAATGCATTATATTCCATCCAAAATCTCCCTTTTCCTTCCCTCCGAATTAGGGGCTATGGTGTGGAAGTTCCATCATAAAATATCATTCTTTTTTTTTTTTTTTGGTGAATCATAACATATCATTTGATTTCACCCATCATTAGATATATCTAAAAGCTTTGGTCATACGTTAAACAAATTTCAATCCATATTGTGTGTGCACGCGTGTGCATATGCAGTTGTGTGTTTGTGCAGTTTTTCTTTTATGTTTGAGCTATGATTTTCAATCTCAACAAACACAATGTTAGGGAATCAGACAATTTTGGAATAGATTTTGTTGACACGGTTTTACATACTTACTCGGATGGATGAATACAAAATGTTTATGGAGTTTAGTATTACTCTTTCAGTTATGACAGAATTTTCAAATAATCTAATGCAGATGTTCCAGAAAGGCTCGCCAGTGGCCAGAGACGTGTCAAAAGCTATATTACATCTCTCAGAAAAAGCAGAGCTGAAGAGATTGGAAGAGAAGTGGTTGATTACCTCACAGGCATCATGCTCCAACGTGACCTCAGATGATACGGAAAGTTTGAAGCTGAGAAGTTTGTGGATTCTATATGTCATATCAGGTGCCACTTCAACCATTTGTGTCCTACTATCAGCCATCCAGTCTCGAGTCAAATCCTGTCACCAATGTCAAGCAGTGGCACCAGAAGGCAATGACACACCAAGTGATCATGATGTGTGGGAAAAGGTGATTACACATGCAAAGCAGATGTTTAACAAAAAGATCAATAATTCAAGTGAGGCACAGGAACAGGTTGTGACTGATTGTTCTTCGAGATGGGATCGTGTAAACATGACTGATTCCGCTGAGCATCAACAGGAAATGGCTTCTCCGCTACCCGGAATTTTAATGCTACCTTCTCCGCCCCCAGAGGTTCAGACGAAACCTCATGATTTAGGAATCACCAACACTTCAAAGTAGTTGCAGTAGTAGACACTGCTTTTGGTATACCTTAGGATCTCATCTCATGTAGATTACCAGACACTGTCAATCAATCTTTTGTGAAGTTTATAGGCTTTTTCACGAATAACATCATCTGTAGTGGGCTCTTTAACTCTTCCAATGTGCTTAAACAGAACCGTTAAAGGCACTATTCTATCTGAAGCTACAAAATGTGGCCCTAGTTACAAATGTCTGCTTCTGTGTTCGTATTGTACAAACATAGTGAATAAAATTTTGCTTGACTACAACTCTACAACACAATAATTCTCATTTTGATTTAGAAATACTCTGTGTACAACTCTACAACACATTTTTTTTTATCAGAGAAATACTCTGTATATATGAACTCATTTGTTCAAATAATATTCTCATAAGTTACTTAATTTTAAGAACCAACATAAGTAATTGTATTGAAGTTGTTCTTGTTCACTTCCAACTTACATATATATTTTTTTGGTGGGAGACCGAGTGCTTATTTTATATCAAAGGCCTAAGCAAGATTTAAACTTATACCACTTTATTAGAGAAATTACTATCATTTATGTGTCAACTGTCAATTCTTCTAACTTATATATGTGGTAAAGTTATTTTAGTTGGTATGTAAAATTGTATACAAATAAAACTATTTTAAAATATTTTAACTCGAAATCTTATCACAGGATAGTCAAATATACACCATTAAGATCAATAGTTATTGATTAACAAGCAAACAAACTAAACAGAAATTACACCCCTGGCATCAGCCAAGAGAAACGACGAAATAAAAGGAGTAGCACAATCAAAAAATAAAATACCGCCCTCCAACGATAAACCGTGCTTAGTTATTGATAAACAATAATTATAATTTCTATGTATTGTCATTTAATAAAAATTCATTGTTAAATATTACTTTTAAAATGATTTTATAAAATTTATGATTGATTGATAATATAATATTTTTACATCTGCGCATAAATTATTTACCCGAAACTTTTTATAATGCTAAATTAATTTTAATTTCAACAGAATTAAAATTATAATCATAACTTTAAACTATAACTTAAATTTCATATTAAATAGATTTTTTTAAAATAAAGAAGAGGCGACCTTTTTTTTCTCATGAGAAAAATGTAACTGATGAAGATAAAATAATGTTAGAAATAAGTACACGGAATTAGAAAAGGAAAAAAATATATTTAAACATATGAGAAAATCTAATTCAACACACGAATCAACGATAAAGATGAATTACAGATGCAATTGCAATTGGTGTCGCCGTGTAGGGTTCCACGTGTGGCAGACATACATAGAATTGGGACCTCGAACTCCACTGTCAGTGTGAGAAGAAAAAGAAGAAAAGCAGTGACTACTGCAATGAGAGCGGTGGTTCAGCGCGTGGCCTCTGCCTCCGTCGAGGTCGACGGCCGCATCGTCTCCGAGATTGGCCACGGCCTTCTCGTCCTCGTCGGAATCCACGACTCCGATTCCGACGCCGACGCCGATTACAGGTCGTTACCCCTTTTTCAATCCAATTTCTACTTCTCATTACTCATTACACAACTTATCTTTACTTTTTTAATTAACAGATGTCGAAAGGTCTTGAATATGAGGCTGTTCCCAAATGAAAATACGGGCAAAGCGTGGGACCACAGTGTAATGCAGAAAAATTATCAAGTTTTGTTGGGTGAGTAAGTGAGTATTCGCATTTTCAATCTTAATAATATATTGGATGCAAAAATTATAGTTTATTTTATTATTTTGTGCTTTTTTTTTAATAGTGAGCCAGTTCACGTTGTATGGATTCCTCAAGGGTAACAAACCGGATTTTCACGTTGCGATGGCACCTCAGAGAGCCAAGCCATTCTATGCCTCCTTAGTTGACAGGTTTAGGAATGCCTATAACTCTGATGCAATCAAGGGTATGTTATGTTATCTATCTTTCAACTTTCATTTCTCTTTTTCTATAATAATTAATAAATACAGTAAATTCATTTTAAAAAATGGATACATTAAATTAAACTGAGGATGTCACACACAGACGATAAAAAAGGAACAGCATTGAGAGAGGGGTTAATATAATTTACTATAAGAAATGTGATATTTTATTCAGTTTAAACAATTTTCATTGTTAACCTATCTAAGATAATTGTTGAAATAACTTTTAAGAAAGTTATTATAAACAAACTAATCATAGGTGATAACCTTTTTTGTGTGAATTCATACGTGATAACTTGTGATTAGGTAACATAAATATTTTTATAGTGTCCGAGCGTGTATTATTTACCCTATTTTATTTTTATCTCATGTTTGAGTAATAAGAAGGAAAAAGATTTTTTTGACATTGATGTGATAGGAAGATATAGATAAAGATAAAATAAGAATTATTGATGAAATGTTTAAAACAAGTGAACGCTGAAATATTATCACTCTTTAAAGAAACAGGTTCTAACTTACAAGTATTTGACGTAGTGTACGTACATGGATCACGATCCTCTGCAGTTTTTTTTTAAAATCTGCATGGATCGCAACCATTACTTTTACATACATAAAATTTGAATGAAAAATAAAATTAAAAAAAGAATGAAAGGTGTAAGATCTTATTAAACCAGTGAACCCCCTGCAGTTATTTTTCCAGCTGCAGGGGATCCGTATCCGTATGTACATACAGTGAGTTGGATTGGAGTGTTGAACACGTTTTCCTCTGCAAAATTTCAGGTTATTTATGAATCTTGAATCTTCTATCAAATATGTTCACTTCTCTCTCTTCCCTGACAATGCAAAGTTATATGGTAGTACTACTATGTAGTAAGGACTAATATAAAAGGTTGTGTATTGTGGTCAACAAAGAGTCAAAGAAAAATGCCAGTGATGTATTTTCATGCACTCTATGTATCAATTCAACTTATTGTTAATTCAAAAATTTGTTTGACATGCAATGTCCAATGCCCTGCATTCATTCTTATCAACATTGTAACAACCAAATCTTTTGGCTGATCGCTTGTTAAATTGTAAAATCATAATCTTGAAAATACCTAAGATCATGATAACTGTTCAATTTGTTTTCCATGGCCCTGGATATAATTAGTTGCTCTCTGAGACTTGTGAATACTGATTTCCTTCAAGGAGTTTTAGTTGAATTTGTTGCTTTGTACTGATTCATTTTAATTCTGCTGGTCCCCACTCTTAAGCTCCTTTCAATTTCTTATGCAGACGGTGTATTTGGAGCAATGATGAAGGTAAAGTTATGCCCTTCAGTGCCTGTGCAGGGTGCTTTTATTGCGTGACAATTACTAACGCTGCCTTTGTTAACAATCCTTAAACTTGTGATGGAAAGCAGGTAGATTTGGTTAATGATGGACCAGTTACCATGCAGTTTGATTCAAATTCACCAAAGTGAGTTGATGCTGTTACTTTAATTTTGAATGAGAAATGGTCGTCTTTTCTGTTATAAGAATATCGTTAACAATTCATATCATTCAGGAATACAGTTGATGCAGCAGAATCTTGATCAGCGGTTGGTCTGGCTTGATGAAGTTGAGCTTGAATTTTGGCTCTTCCGTCAGAAAGACCAAATGCAAGACATTCGCATTATGTGTTTATTCATTCTAGTTGAAGTTCTTTGACCCCCCAATGTAGTGACCCCATTTTGTAACACTATTTAGTTCAAAGAATGCCTTAGATTGTCCCTGTTCGTTCTGCCATATGGGAATACAGTTTGGATCCCTTTAGGACAAAACAAGCTAATACCGGATGACTACTAATCTGGGTAACTGTTACTCTTAACCAGTTCCACCCAAAATTGTTAAATAACCATTATAAAACCGCCACCATAATGCTATAACATGGCATTTTTCGACCCTTCTGCCATAAGCTATTTGTGAATGGAGGCGGGACGGCACCGTTGGCTGCAATGGCATGTTTATATGATGGAATTTTGGCCTTCTACTATATTCCACTATCTAGATATCCTTGGTTCCACCAATAAAGCTGTTGAAGGTTCCACTCCCTTCTTCCTACCTAAATCTATTGTAGACCTGATCTTGAAACAAGATTTTGGGTTCTTTCTACTCTTCATGGATGATTTTATTGTATTCTTTCTACAAATCTCCTTATAAATACTTTTACTGTTTTAAAGAATGTTATGAAAAAGTAAATGTATTTAATGTTTTGAAAATATAAAATGTTATTAAGAGGACTAGTAAGATGTTCTTAAAAAGATTTAGAATTAATATTGTATTCTAAACAAATTAAGCAATTTTTTTAATAAAAACTGAATTAAATATCGAGTAATTGGATAGTAAAACTTGAAGAATAAAAATCACAAACAATTCAAATTAAAGGAATTTAAACTATAATTGAAACTTTTTTTATTTATCAAAATGAACCAATAAAAGGATGAAAAAAAAGGAACCGTCTATTATTCATAATTATAAAAGATTTATTTTGCTACTATCTCTCGCGGTGTTCACTGTTCAACCTTTTTTGTTGTCATTAATCATGAGTTGGGTACACGCAATCTGCTACACGTTTTCCCCATGGGGTTTTATATTTGATATTAATTTTAATTTTGTGTAAAAATGATTAATATTTTTAAAAATTAATATTTATTAAAAGTTATACATTTTAATAATTACAAAATAAAAATAATTAGACCTACTTTTAATAGGATTCTTGATCCATTTATGATTATGATGAACAAGATATTTTAGTTAGTTTTTAATTTTTTTACTAATTGAAAATTTGTTTCATTGTTGGATAAATAATTTTTTAATAATTAATGTTTTTTGAAACGTTACTTAAAGTTATTAGTTTTAAAATACTAGTCTCTAACTTCTATTTTTTATATTTACTTTTTTTTTATTCTTAATATATTTATCAAATTTTTTCATTATCTTTTCTAAATAAATAATGATGTTACTATTTTTGTCATTTTATTTTTTTAGTTACTTCAATTATAGTTGTGAAAATCAGTTCAGTCATTGATCCGGTCGAGTTAGTGTGTTAGTGGATCAGTGATCCAACCGGTGGACCAGTAATTAGTCTGATTTGATCCGGTATATATTAAAATTCAAAATCATATATGTATCTATTATATATAAATATATAACTAATATTTTTTGAGTAAAAATTATCCATATTCCAAAATCCAAATTTTTTTCCAAAATAAAAGTCAAAAAACTAGCTGTCAGATCGAAAACTCGATCGGATTTGACCAGGTCAATCCGAATCAACTGTATATCCAATTCGAAAGTAAAACCAACCCGATTAGATCACCGGATCCCGGTCTAACTGGTCTAACCGATCGATCCAAACTGATTTTTATAACACTGACTTCAACTAGTTTTATTAAATATTTAAAATTTAATAAATTAACTTTTCAACTTTCAACTAACTTTTCAAATATTTTAATAAATTTTTCAGCTAATTTTACTTATCATAACATATATCTCTAAGACAAACTCACCTACATATTTTATGATAAAAAAAAAAAAACCCTCAGGAAATCTTCACTGCCTTGTAAAGTTACTTTTGAATGAATACTAGACAGGGACACCACAACCAGAAGTATCACAAAATTAACATTGCCAAATCAATTTGTGTCTGTACAAATGCTCTTGCAGTCAGTGTGAAGTGGCTCAGCAAACTTAGAAGCATTTGCTCTCTCTGAGCTGGATAGTGTGTAGGCTGGTGTACTTTTTGAGGGACCCCTTTGCACAGCCCTCACTTTTTCCCTCTTCCATGTGAACCTGTTCTGTTCAGCCCGATAAGAAAATAAGAGCTACGGAATCAGCTCTTGCTTGGTGCAGCCTGTTATAATTGTAACACATTCTTTAATGCTTCTCGACTTTCTTTCTTTTCATAATCTCTGGTCTGGTGGGTGGGACATGCTTCTTTTATTTATCCTTGGCTATTTGTTTAAAGGAAGTAACAATTCCTTTATGCAAAATGGTTTGTTCACCCTATCCTTTTGAATTTGACGTTCTTCTGACTTTCACTCATGTCTCTTTTCTTCTTTAGGCCAATTCCTAACCCTCAATCTTTTGTACTTTTGTTGGGGGATTTTGTCTACAAATTTTTTTTAGGTATAAGACAAAAATATTGAGAAATTTAATGTCATATTAATTATCAACCTTATGTTAATTTTTTGTCTAAATTATAATTTGGATCTCCTAATTTTTCAAATCCACCATATTATTTTTTTGATTTTTAATTGTAATATAATTTATATATTTAAAAGAAATCTAATTATATAGAATAAACATTTATCATGTTCATTGCACGAACTAAAATACTAGTAATTTTAATTTTGAAAAATCTCTTTTAAAACTTTAGCAACCATTTATGTGTATTGCTAATAATATTCTATAATTGCATACATTTTAAAAAATCTTTTGATATAGTTTTATATTTTTATTAGAGTGTTAATTTTTTTTTTCTTTTAGTTAACATTTCTTTCAATTCTTTACTTGAATAATTTTTATAAAGTATAATTTTTTGGTTCAAATAAAAAAGTAAAAATAGTTTTATATTGAAAAAAATTGTCAAAATGTTGTCTGAATAAAAGAAATAAACTGATATATTATGTATTAAAATATTTAATATAAAAATATTCCGTTTAAATAAATTAAATTTGAAATAGAAATATTGAATTATATATAGACAGAGAGAAAATGACAAAAACTATTAAACATTCTTCTGTTGCAATCTACAAACCTACACACAACCTTACATCATCCGATTTCATTCTCAATTAATTATTGCTCTCAGTAACTAGTTATTAGAATATTAGAACACAACACATACTTTCAACTTAAATACTTAATTTTTAAACACAATAGGGCTTACACTTTGTTTGGTTGGTGTGATATTGCATTCTCCACGGCCTTGTCTTATAGTAAAAAGTAAAAACGCTTTCTTACTAGAAAAATTATACTATATATCTAAATGATCGTATAATGCGCATAAAAGCATTCAGTACATACATGAAAATCTTTGTAAAAATGAACTGTACTTTTGCTTAGTGTTAATTAAGTTGATTTCAAACTTTCAATGGATGATTCATAGCCCTCTAAAATGTTGACGTACTAGAGCAATTTGTCCTACGAGAGTGTGAATAGAACTGCAAAAAGCTTCAGTGATGCATAGAAGTCAAATGTTGAATCTTATATTTCTGAAAAGCTACTCCCATTAGAGCTACCTTTTTTTGGTGGAGAACATCCACCGTCAAGTGTATATATGTAATCCTGTAGTTGAATAATAAACAAGCTGTAAGCTACCACTACTGTGTAAGTTAGCTACCAGGAGCATAAAATAAAAAGTCAGTCCATCAATCAATACATGGTGTTCATAAAAGAAAAATGAATCACGTTATATTTATTATAAAGCTAGTAAGCTACCACGACTAAAGCTCCTTAGAAAAATATAAAAAATTATTACAATAAGATTTTATTCCGTTGCCGGGACTTGAACCCGGGTCTTTCGGGTGAGAGCCGAATATCCTGACCAACTAGACTACAACGGATTGTTGATAACATGAATAGATAGTAAAATTAAACCATATGAATAACTTGACGATTATCATTCTCTCACTTGTCAGATAAAAAAGCTCTAATTGGATTTCATATTCTCCGCTTCTGGAGCTTTTTTTTGGGTATAAATAATAACCATTTTGATTTTTGAATATGCATACTTTGTTTTTTGCATGTGCAGCAAAAAACTATATATTGATTTAAGTGAATTGTTTATACGTCTAGATGTGCAAAAACCAACCACAGCAGGTACCTAAAAGATACAGGAAAAAAAAAAAAAAAAAACTAAAGAAACCCGAGGCCACCCCATGCAGTGGCTCAAGCACTTAAATGCAGAATGCGGTGTTCTTTGTATTTAATTGAAACAATAAAATAATTATTTTTAACTTTTTCTTTGCCTTATTATTACTTAACATATCGATCATTAGGTACACAAGTTAAAGAATAGAAAGGTTTGTTTAAAAAAAAACTTATTGTTGGTAAGTCACTCTAATTGTGGGCGGATAGTCATGGGATAAAGAGGGACTGTGTTAAAGTCTCACATTGTTGCAGATAGTTGTGGGTAAAGGTAGTTGTTGAAATCTCAACATTGGTTTAAAATAGTGTTAAAATATACAAGTGAGAAATATTTTATTTGGTTCTATGCTTCCTTTTTTTTATGCAAAAAATTTGGAAGGATCTTGCGGCAAACCACGAATGCAAATGTTAAATGGAAGAACGGATAAATTTGAGTGAACATGCAGCAGGAGCAGGGTAAATGGATCAACGATTGAAGTAATAAGATTGAAAAACAATGTTAAAATGTTGAGTTGGTAAAAAAAAAACTTGGCGTTTAAATTTACTTTTTTCCACTTAAAAAACTTGTGTTTTATTTTTAATTTTAACCATTCAAATAAAATTTAATAATGTATATTTATAGTTCTAGTTTTTCACTATAATAAAGTATTATCGTTTGATATACTCCCTTTTATTATATATTTCTTCAGTCTCGTAGTAATTGTTGTGTAAAAAAATCAAAAAATAATTATTATTTTAGTTTTTAATCTAATATTAATTATATTTTTTCAGTTATATCTCTTATAATATTAATGATGAGCAATAAAATCTAAAATTGAATTAATAATTATAAGATTAATTTTGTTAAAATGTTCTTATTTCTCATTCATTTATATTATTTTTTTTATTTGTGTAAAATAATCTAAAACAATGATTATAATGGAATAGATGGAGTATGATTTTAAATTGTTAGACAAGAGAGTCTTTTAAAGCTTAAAACAAAAGTTTAGTACAAGTTATAATACATAGAGCGATTAGCAACAGTATTTTGAAGACAACTTTTTGAATGAGTGGTAAAAGGAGACAAATAAAATGTGTTATAACCTATGGTTATGTTTATGTATTTTTGTTCTTTAAAGATTTAGAAATATTATGTACCTCTCTTTCATTGATCTGTTTACTATTTCAATATATGAATGAAAATAATGAACAAAATTGACAAGTAGATAAAATATGCTAACAGACTATTAAACAATCTATAGTAGTTTTAGAAATATTATGTACCTCTCTTTCATTGATCTCTTTTTTTTCTTCGAAACATTAGGAGGTTAAGAATATTGATAACACTTTATACAATCATATTCCAACAGACCAAAAATATAGCAGTAAATAAAATCGTCCAGTAGAATTTCATAAAAAATAATAGAGAGTCCATTATTGTCGTACAGAGTGGAACAAAACCAAACTCGACCAACGCACATGAGATATTTGCAATAAGTCTCAATCAGAGTTACATTTGGAGTAAAGGAACTACAGTTCGTGGCTCGGAGTTCTTCTTTTTCCAATTAAAGTGGAGGCCAGGCCAGGGATAGTAGTAGTTTTAAACTTTAAATGCTGTAATTAATTTAGGGAACCGTTTTATAAATGCTCCAGCAACCGCTTACCACATAGGATCCTTACGTGGTTTATTTAAATGGTGATGCATGGGATTGTTTAATACACAATAGTAGTTAAAGTTCTGATCACTTGAGTTCTGAACTCCTCTGCATTCCTTAGTGAGGCTAATGGAACTTCAGTTAATATTGGTGAAATGATACTAGCACTAGCAATGGCCATGATGATGATGATGCCATGGTATTCAGTTGCTGTTGCTGTGGACATTAACCAACAAGTGAGGCAAGTAGCAGCAAATCATAACGTGTCTTGCCTCCTAGTTTTTGGAGACTCAAGTGTTGATTCAGGGAACAACAATGCCCTTCACACCACTATGAAAAGCAACTTTCTTCCTTATGGGAAAGACTTCTTTGACAGTCGCCCGACTGGAAGGTTTAGTAATGGGAGACTTGCCACAGACTTCGTTGGTAAGAAAAAAACTCAAACCCCCTTTTCCTTTGTTTTCATCACTTTTCTATGGCATGAGTAGGTTATTAGAGAACATAAAGAGTTTGTTTTAGAAAACCTTACAACAAAATACGCTATTCGTTTACAATGTAAAGTAACTTTCCATTTGTCATCTAATCCTGACCTTTTTTATATATGGTTTGCTAATTTTAAAATAATTACTTAAAAGTTATACTAATAATACTTTTTTTTATTGATTAACAATGTAATTTTTTTTACCTTAGCAAGTATAATATCATTAAACTTTAAAGAATCTAGCTAACTAATATTCTTAAAAGAAGAAAACATTTATTATAGAAATCATAGAAAAACACAAATAATTATAAATAGATTAATTTTATGCATTTTAATAATAAAAAGATAATCCTTTTTTAGTTCATTAACTTGTGTCCTAAGGGTACTAACTTTTTTTTTTTTACAAAGTTATTTCATTTCATTCAAAATAACATAGGGAATACAACTTGAAATATGATCAAAGTTTTGGATGTTAGCAAAAGAGAATGATGTTCTAGCTAATTTGTGAGCAACATTGTTGATTATTATTTTTAAAAAAATATTTGTATATTAATAGCACTAGTTAGCATTTAACAATTTTAAATTTATTAATAAGCATTTATAGAAAAACTATTAAATAAAACAAATGATATTTTTGTGTGTATATATATATATATATATATATATTATAAAATTAACTTCTACTTCTCTCCTTTTGGAAATATTAGATCAAAGTAGGGGTGGGGTGTTTATCAGTCGTCTTGTCCCACATATTCAGTTTTCCTTGAAGAAATTTTTAACAGGTATTTTTTTTTAAAGAAATTAAACCTAACTATTTTGATGATGAGTTTTTGGTTATACTTTAAATCATTCGAGCTAATCAAATATCATATATTCTTTTAAAATTTATAATTTTTTTAAATAACTAAATTATTGAACAAGGTTTAATTTGTCTAACATGATATTTATATTCATATTGTTATTAATTATTTTAAAATTATTATAAAAAAATATCTCAATTATAGGTTTTTATTTTCTTAATTTAATGATTTAATTATATATAATATTAATATTAATATATTATGCCAACAAAGTTGAATTGATTTGGTCTTGTCCCATATATTTCGGTTGGGTTCTAGTTCAAAAAATCAACCCTGTCAAAAATTTGAGTTGAATAAGAACACAAATAAACATGCCCCACAAACACCCAAAAGACTTTTTAAAAGTTGAGATGTTTTTTAATTTTATTTCCTCCTTAGGTGTTTTGATCAATTGTCACCAAACTGATCTGTAAGGTACCAAGTAGGTATAGGGTCACTCTCAAGTCTCAAGTGAAAAGTCTCTCGCTGAAATTTTTACGAAAAAAAAATCCTTAAGGGAGGGTGTAAATTAGTACAAGTCTCTCCATAATTAATTACCAAAGAAAGATAGAACATGTGGACAAGATCCGAAAAAATGTGTTTATAAAAATGATCTAAATTGACTTAATGTACCGACTTACCTACTTTGCCTTGAATTCAACTTTTAATTAAAAGAACAGAGAGGACAAGGATAGAATTTTAGATTACTTGTCATAAAAGCTCCCATACTACAGTAGCTAGTACTATGTCAATTGTCAAAAACACAGACTATATATTATGTGGTGAAGACATATATCTAATGTATTATTAATGCTGTGTTGCTGATGTATATGAAATCATAAAAGAAGATGGTTTCTATCTAGGTTAATGATACATGAATATATACCTTGATTTCTTTTATAAACATCCATTAATTAAACACGTTTTATTTTTCTTTACTTCTCACCTTTTATTATATTATATTCACATTTATACTTTTCGCTTGGTTTTTTTTTTTCTCTCTCTCTCTCTCTAAAAGTGTCAAATAACACAGAATGTCCATATATCATTATTCCTTTATATATATAGCACATAAAATCATTCAATAGCTTAGGACCTAACTCTGTTCTAGATCTGTGATCGCAAGCTACTTTAATTTTGGCAAGACTAGTACAATAATGATATCATCTCACGAACAGCATGAGTTTCCATAAAAAATAGGCTTCCTTAGTTCCTTTATTCACATCACATGTTTCTACGTTATTTTTCTTCTCATGCTAGAAGAAGCCTATCTTCTATTGCATGTAGTAAACTGAGTATGATGAGTGCATGTTTCCAAACACATGTGCAGCTGAAGCATTGGGGTACAGAAAAGCGATTCCTCCTTTTCTTGATCCAAATTTGAAACCAGAAGATCTGCAATATGGTGTTAGTTTTGCATCAGCAGCCACAGGTTTTGATGATTATACTGCTGAAGTTTCGGTACATACATTCTATAAAGGATTTGCAACATACATATTAATTAAATAAAAAGCCAATGAAGCATTTGAATAATTATTTTTGTGACTAATTAATTGGCTTCTACTTTTGATGAAACAGAATGTTTTGTCCGTTTCCAAACAGATCGAGTATTTTGCGCATTATAAGATACACTTGAAAAATGCCGTGGGTGAAGAAAGGGCAGAATTTATTACAAGAAATGCGTTGTATATAATTAGTATGGGTACAAATGACTTTCTGCAGAACTATTTCTTGGAACCTACTCGCTCTAAGCAATTCAGCTTGCTTGAATTTGAGAATTTCTTGCTCTCCCGCTTCTCTAAGGACGTTGAGGTATTTCCCTCTTTCACCACCTTAACTCAATTACTACATTCACGTGTTATCTTTCACAAAAATATATAGTTGAAATGCTACTTGAAAACTAGCTGAAAATTTAAAGATGAAAATTGTTAAGTTATAAGTGTTATCTTTCACGTGTTATCTATAGTATAAATATAAATAGACATATTTATATGTTACATTTTTAATGTTATTTTACAAGATAATTTTTTTGGATAATCATTTTTTTAACAAATTTTGAGGTATTATATTTTTTATTTAAAAATCAATTGTTTGAATTGCATTTCTTAGTTTTAATCATTATATTACATCTTAAAACATTTCAAATCAAGTTTAAAACAACATAATCTTGTATTTATCAAACACTACCAATTTCAGTATAAAAAAAAAAAAAGCATTACTAATATTGGCCAACCTAATTTCCAGCTAAAAGAAAACTAAAAACTAACTGCTCGCCGAAGTCGTAGCTTTTCTAGTATTCTTTGGCAAGAAAATGAAAATTTGATTCCATTGACTTTAATACTCTGTGCCTACTTTTTTCGGTACAATACTCTCCTACTTTACAGCTTTGCATTTAATTTTGTTGGTACATGGATTATATTTTCTTGCATTGGGATGGGTCGCCTGTATGTCGGAGGCTCCCTACTGAAAATAACACCAATAATAAAGTGCTATTAAGTGTGTGATTAGCAGTTTTAGATAGTTTTGTCAAAAAAAAAAAGTAGTTTATATAGTTTGATGAAGTTACCTATCTAATTGTGCAGTATTACTTGTTGAAGTGTCCTTAGCTTTGACTAATCAGTCTGCCTCAAATATGTTAATGATGCTTATCTCTTTCCATATGTATCATCATAAAAGAGCTGTCCCATTCAATATTTTGTTTTAAAAATGATGGAAGTAACCTGAATGCCTCACCAATGGAACAATCTGAGAGCCTTTTATTAATTGCAAACACATGCTCCTTCCGCATCTTTTAATTGATCTTTTAGAAGAAAACTTTAATTTTTTATTAAAAGTTTAAGATAATGTTTATAGTGAGATTTTTTTCTACAACACAGTGAGGAGAATAAATATTGCCTATTTAAATTTTATCATGAATTATTAAGATTAAAATATATGAATCATCTAAGTTTTATAAAAAAATATAACTTTTTTACGTTATTACATAATGAAAGAAGTGTTGACCTAAGTTTATTTGTCTCACTTTTACATAATAATGACTCTCTTATCAGATATAACTATAGTTTGTAAGTGGAAATGAAATATTAGGAAATTAAGATATGATTTTAATATAATTAAATTGTACTATTTTATAATTAATCTACGAGTCAAGACCCTTTGAAAACGGAACATATGAAGTGAAATGAAATGGAGTATGACTGAATGTAATTCGGTGGCTACAGGCAATGCATAGACTGGGTGCCAGGAGGTTGATCATTGTAGGGGTCCTACCTCTGGGATGCATTCCACTTATCAAGACAATTAGGAACGTTGAAGACTGTGATAAAAGTTTAAACAGCGTTGCTTACTCATTCAATGCAAAATTATTACAGCAATTAGACAACTTAAAGACAAAGCTCGGCTTAAAGACTGCTTTGGTTGATGTTTATGGTATGATCCAACGTGCGGTCGCCAACCCTAAAAAATACGGTTAGTATACCATGTTTAATTACTACTCCTTTAGGTGCCTTTGTTGTTCCTGAAGTTAATTGCTTTTATCATAACTTTTGTGACACATGAATAATGTTATATATTTATGGTTTTTTTATTATGTTATTAGTAGGAAGTGTTTTTATTGATGACTAATTTTTATTAAAAAATTTGATTGATTATCTTTAGTGAAATTTTTTCATTTTCAATTGTATTTTTTTATTTATAAAATTCGAAATCAAAACCTTACTTTAAAAAAATTGGATTTAATACTAAGATCAACTATTTGTTTTAGTTTAAGGACATCAAAGGAAAAAGGATATATTTAAAATTTCAATAATTTAAGGGTGTTTTAGCTGAAAGAGTCTTTAATTAGTCCTTGACATAGTTTTCTAGAAGGCCACTGCTCAACAGAAATGCTTCTGATTATGACCAATGAAAGCAGAGAAAAAGTTTATTATAATAAACTACTTCTACGACTTATAAAATGTTTTTTTCTTTTATGTTCCTCATTTGGGTTGATGGCAGGTTTTGTCGATGGTTCAAAAGGTTGTGTTGGGACGGGGACAGTAGAATATGGAGATTCATGCAAAGGGGTGGATACTTGTTCAGATCCGGACAAATATGTATTCTGGGATGCTGTTCATCCAACGCAAAAGATGTACAAGATAATAGCTAATGAGGCCATTGAATCTTTTATTAGTAACTTCTTTTGACAGCGCCACCAATTTAATATATGATGCCTGTATGTCAAAATTTCTTTGTATCAATGAGGAAAAAGACCCCCTGTAGTTTCAAATAATATATAAACTGTAGGATTTAAATCTGCAGGCTGTGCAATAATTGATTTTACAATCAAATTTCGTTAAATTAAATTTTTAGAATTTCAGAACTACAAATACTATCATAATCCCATGAATATTAATACATTAATAACTTCTGGAACCATGTAACACACACACACACACAAGTCAAAGATCTACAGCTCTAAATCCAGAAATTACAAGTCATCAGATTGATTATGGAATATGATTATAGGGTGTGGATGATACCTTTCTGAAGCCATTATTCTTTGTCTAACAAACCTGCGATCGTCCAATTTTCCGTTCATCCTTTATATGCTCCCAAATTTGAAGTCCAAAGTTGGTAGAAATCAATTATTAGGTAGTTATGTACTATCACATATCCATTATCCAAACCAATTTCAATGTTACAGGCATTTAATTTTTTTCTGAGAATGAATTAATAATACACAATTACATGCTATATATACTTAATTATAGGATTAGTTGAGACTTGGGATCATGCATATTGGTTCTAGACTGCGTAATACTATGTATTTTTTTTTTCAAAGTTGGGAAGGATGCATAGGGTTGAGGGCGGGAAATAAGTCACTTTCGTGCAAAGCCAAGAAACTTATAAGAAAAGAATATTGTTTGGCCTAAGCTCCTAGTGGTCCTCATTCTTAGTTGTGGTTGGCTTGCGTGATAAGCATGAAATTAATGCGAGTTCTGGCTTTCAGCGAGGAAAGTCTTACATTGCCTACTTCAATTATTGGAGTGCGGTTTAGCCTGACATAGAGTTGGAAAGTGTCAACTAATTTAGCTTGACAAATTGAGGGTCCTTCCTGAATCCTGATTCACTGTGTATGGAAAATGTTTTCAGTGGCAATATTGTGAAATACAAGATACATAATGGTTTTAATTGCTATCGTGATAGTGACTCAAGTTGGTGATCCTTATCTTCTTTTTTGGGTCATTGGTGTTGACGAAAGAGATATCTATACCATCTAATTAATAAAGCATACATCTCATCCTTTGTGACTCAAATTAAGCCACTGTGTTGATTATAAAGGCATTAATTGTACTTGGTACCAAACCAGCATCGATCTGATACGGTTTCAACACTTGTTACAACTTGGCCAATGTGGTTTGTCCTAATTTTGACCGAGATTATTCCAATATGCAATTGAAACAACTTATATTTCAACGCGCGTATTTTTGGGTAGTTTAAAGGCCTTGTCCTATGTTAGCGGTGCAGCAAGGGAAAATCTTGGTGTTCTCGGATAAGTCTTTGTTATATTGATGGATGATCTGAGCTCTCTCAAACAATGCAATGAGATTGAGTTTTTCCAAGCTTGTTTCTTTGGTTATAATTAGGAGGAGGGTGTGAGGAGTGGTGAGTCTTGAGAGTTCATCAGGTTTGAGAGAAAAATCATCTAGCCCCATGAACTAGCATTTTTTGCAGAAATAGAGGTTGCGTTAGAGCAAGCAAATGGGTTGAGGATGAAGTGCAGGGTGAAGGAAGTTGTGTTTTTGTTCTTATTCACTTTTTAGGGGAAATAGATGAAAAGAGGGAGGGCTGGTCAAGGAGAAAAGGAAGTGCAGGACTCACTAACATTTAACATTTGTTTGTCACTTATGCATCTGACGTACGTTAACATGCACTTGACATGCGTCTCTTTTAATTAACTCGAGTAAAGGTTAGTAACAACGAGGCAAATTAATTTAAACAAATTATCATATCAACATCTTTCAACGACTAATTTGATTAATCATTAAAGTTTATATAATCTAAAAAACTACTAATATTAATTAATTCTGTACCAGATGGCTACAATCCCATATTAATGGTCACAACTTGTTGCACACATTGTCATACAAAAGGTTTAACACACAGTGCATTATTAATTTATTGGTTTTAATCTTTAAAAAATTATGAAATTACTTTTTATACGTGGAATTGTTATCTATTTAGTTTCTATTGTCATTGACTTCATCTCTAATGATTATTATCTAAATCACTAATCCCTTAATTTTTTGAGGAACAGAATTATATTTAGAGGTGACGAGATATAAGATGAATTGAGTGATTAAGAAAGAATAAAAGAGAAAAAAATTATGGATTTGATCTCCTACAAACAAAAATTAATTACTAATAACTAATATTTATTAATCAAAAAATATATATTTAAAGGTAATAAGCCTGAATTCATGTAGTCCACATAAAGATAGAATATTTCGTGGTACTGGATCTATACAAAAAGGGGACTCCTCCAGGTATTATTTTTTTCTCATCATAGTGCACAATCCAGGGGAGTGCATTTACTCTGAACTCTTCTTTTTGGAGTTCTGATTGGCTTTGTACTTTTAGGTTTTTTTGTATGGGATAACTGGTAAATGTTTTCTTAGCAAACAAATCAAGTTGCACATATATAATATAAAATAACAGCTCAAGTATGATATCCGCATGAACTCTCATAATACTCAATAAAATAGCAAAGTTTACTAATTACGGCTTTTAAAAATAATAATTATAATTTGATTGAACAAATGTAACTTAAATAAACAAAAAATTAAAGAGTAAAAGAACAAGAAACTATTTTTGGTAATTTTTAAGAACATTTGGAATGTGATAAAAAAAATAAGTAAAACAACAATGAATAAAGTGTTGGGATTGACTTCACCAAACTATCTTCTCATGTATACAAATGTCACTCATCTACTTGAAAATTCAATTATTATTATCGATGAACTCACAACATCACCCAAATCCTGATCCCTCGGATGAAAAGAGCTTAAGTCCCTTAACTAATCTAATAATCTCTTGTCTAACCTAACCAAATGACTTGCTTTAAGAACAAGAGTTAAAAGATGATTAATAAGTTTTATTTCATCCTTTGGCACAAAACCCATTAGGTGTTCTTCGATCTCTATTTTTAAGTTCAAAAGTATTTTTCAATAACAATTCAAACCACAATATCAAGCAAAGGGTTATCAAGCCAAAACAAGCATTAATGCATAGAAGAGAACACTTAATATATAATGAAAAATAAACATAGATTAATAACTACAATTTTTACATAAAGATGGGTCAGTTACATCAACCTCCAAAATAGATAAATCTAACTACATAACTATAAAATGAAAAGAAGAACATAGATGAAGGAGATAATGAGAAATGATAAGGAAACCATGGAGAGCAAGGAAGAGCTTCCCCTGTGGTAGGGTTGAGGACAAAATTTTGAAAGTTGGAGAAGAGCTGTGGAGAGAAACATTGCCATTACATGGTGGCTCTTGCTTTTATCAATTACTGGGTCTAAAACCCCACACGTGGTATGAAGTGAAGATATCATATCCAACTTCTGTATGTATAATCATGTCTTCTTTCAGTTCTTTGCAGGGTATCTTTTCCTCTGGAAACTGACATACACCAACTAAAACATACCAGATACCTGCTAGCTTTTCCATACAACTGAAGAGAAACATGTGCTGTTTTAAAGACTGTCACATGCATTTTGGGAATTAAGCACCAGTTTTGCCATGCTTAAGCACCATTCTGTTGCTCAAAATTTGAGTTTATGAAGCATGGGGCTTAAGCCCCACAAGAGCCATGCTTAAGCCTAACATAGAAAGTCATGCTTAAGCCTTAGAAAAGTCATGCTCAAGTCCTAAATGATGTGCAGCTCTTCAAGATTTCCTTGCTTTTGTCCCACCATTAGCTATCACTTTAATCCTCTTACTTCTACATCCAAAATAAACAAAAATTAACATAAGAAATTACTAAAATATGCACCCTAAGGTTATTCTGATTTATTTACAAATTAACTATTAAAAGGAAATATAAGGTTTAGAAGCCTTGAAATACTAAGATAATTGTTTCAAAATTGCTATTCAAATAAGATTCACAAGGTAATTATAGTAACTTGACCTTTTAGAATGACAGCTATTTTTTTAACTATATATCATATTGTACAACTTGTACATATCTGAAATAAATCCTTCCTTAATATTAATAATATGTACTTACTTTGCCTTAAAAAATAATTAACCCCTTACTTTTATTATGTCTTTTTATGCCTAACACATTCTAAATGTGGTAACTCATTAAGGTTGGTCTAACAGTGAAAAATTGAAATAGAATGCATGAGGTCATAAGTTTAAATTTCAGTACAATCATTATACACAAAAAAAAAAAAAAAAATTAATTTGTTCCACATTTTATTTTGTCATAGGTCAAAGATCATGGGTATTTTCCAACTCATCGGATCAGAGACGATTTCTCTCACTAAATAAATTATTCTTATTCATGTAAATGCAGCATGAGCTTATATCACTATATCAACCCTTTGAATTAATTTGGTTCATATATTTAACACATTACTTAATCAATCCTCTAAACTGTTACATGGAATGCTAATCCCTTATGTGATGTTTTATACTCACCATTGACATTCAATGATTTCTACCTCTCGAATCTTTATCTTTAACATTGACGACGTATATATACATCCAATTCATAAATCCAGCCCATATTGCTTTCTTTAGGAGGGAGGGGAGAAGGAAAAAAATACATTAAATTTGGGAGCCCATACATTATATAAGATTATCGATTGGCTTAGGCTCTTAGTGGTCCTTATTCTTCTTAGTTGATGTGGGCTTGCGAGATAACCATGAAATTAATGAGAATTCTTGCTTTCGTTGGAAATTCTTACATTGTCTATGTGCTAGTTGTTTGTATAAACTTTACTTAATTAGTGCCAACTCATTTTAAGATGAAATCTAACATGTTATGTGTGCCTATATAACACATTTATGTTTCTTTGGTTTCCTTATTGTGGAGGGAGAGGAGAAAGAAATGGATGGTATTGTGTAGTCATAAGATGTGTTTAGAACCCATTTGATTGGCGTACGTTGATCACATTTTGATCAGATTTTATTTTGTATATATGCCACTATGGCATATACTACTAGGGGGAAGAAGAAATACATTGAATTTGGGACCCCATAACCGATAAGAAGAAAATGAAGGAATGTGTCTTTAGGAACTAATTATCCTAGTTATTGACAATGAAATCAATGGTGGGCAGGCTAGCCAAGAAGATGTTGTGGTATGTCTTTTCTGTTGGGTGAATTGAATCCCAGAATACATACTTTGATGGATCAAGGCACACATTTGAAAGCTTATTACACAAAATTGATGCTTCAATGTACCCACTTCCACAACAGCCACTATCAACCTCATCAAAGCCTAGCACAAACAAACAAAAAATGTCATGGGATAAACTACTTTGTAATATTTTCCTTTCAAGAAAAATAGTTATCTCAAGCAAGTATTATTACTAACCAAATCTTTTACGCATTTGAATCATATCGGCTATGGATTTATATATGTCAACATAATAGATCTTAGCATCTGGAGTAGACATATTGAGCTGCAATTGCATTGCGTGCAATTCATGTTGAAGTAGTAGATTGTAATCTCTTGCAATGGAGGAATATTTGTCGATACAATCACGCAGGAAAAATGCATTAGGGGAATTCAAGGTGATTATTAACGGTAGGCATCCCATTGGAGGTACTCCACATATTACAATTTTTCGAGCACCTTCTGCCAACAAATCCTGAACAAATTATTTTTGGAACTAGTTAGTTTCACTTCGTTTGGGAATCCTCGTCGTATAGTATGAAAATTAATTGAAACTGCATGATGCAACAGGTGAATAGACAACATATTTGTAAACTGAAGTGATGTGAGACTAACTTATATATATTCATGTAACTCATGTAACATGTAACATATAAGAGTAGAAATATAAGGTTTAATTAAAAAAAAAAGTAAAGAAAAATCGTAGATTTAATCTCTCTTACTAATAAATCTTAACAATTAACATTTGTTGAGAAAAAATAATGTAACATAGAAGGATAGGAGATCAAATGCAATTAATATACAAAGGATTCCACTTGAGTTCTTTTTTTCTTTGCAGTGATTTTTAATTCAGTTAACTTTGTTCTTCGGTTTTAAGGCACTATGTAAACTTGTGCAAAATTTCTAAATTTCTAAAAGCCTGATGGCGTCTCCTACATTGTCAGATACACAAACATGTGTAAAGGGCGAATGCACATATAAGATTGTGGATGTAATAGTTACCACCAGATAAATTTTTATATTTGAATATATTTAATAATTCTTATTTTTTTCTCCCATAAAAAATTAGTATTGTCTCAATAAGATAACTTTTTAAAATGAATTGGTATAAAAAAAATTAAGAGATAAAAAAATAGTACTAATTTTACCATTTATATTCTTAATTTTTTATAGTATTAACAATAAAAAAATATACAACATTTTAAAATAAAAAATATACACAGAGGGTAAATGTAATAATAGAAGCTAACCAGCAAAGTAATAGGTAGAAGCTTTAAGTATTTTTTTTCCTTGTAAAAAAAGTTTTTTTAATTCTTTTATCATAACCTTTAAGTATTTTGTAAAAAAAATGTAATATTTTTTATATAAATATCATAGCAGCCATATAGAGTTTATAAAAATGGAAAACTTATACAAGATACATGACAGGCCACGTCATTGCCTGTGGTCCAGTTAATTACTAGTATTAATTAACCACTTTAATGCAATTAACTTACCTTCACCAAAAAAAAAATACTATTAACGTACATTCTACAGTTCATATCATTCATATATATTGTACAGGTCTCCAGACTCCAGTTCCAAGGTAAGTGGATAATCTTGGTAATAAATGGATTGCACAGTGTTTGGTTTATTTTAACGAAGAACGATGTTTAAAAAAGTATTTTAGATTGGTAAAGAATAGTGTTTTAGAAAATGTTATTACTATAATATTTTTCTTATGATAATTAATATTAAGTACTACTGAGTTGTCTCTATGCTACTCTCTGCATTTTATTTTATTTGATGTTTCAGATTAATTAAGGTATTAGAATTAAGAAATATAATTAATTAGTGTTCTAATCTAAAAAACTAATTTTCTCTATCTTTCATTTAATTAATTTCTTCAAAAGATATACATTAGTTAATTATAAGGGTAAAAAATAGAAAAAATATTGATTATAATTGTAAAATGACATCAAATAAAAATGTTGACCAAAACATTAAACTAAAAAATAAAGAGTTTAATTTAGATATATTACCACTCTAAATTTTTTCACTTTTTTAATCAATTAAAATTTATTGTAAATATAATTTTTGAAACAATTATCATAAAGTTTTTTTTCCACAACATTATCATAAAGGTTAACAAATATAGAGGGTAGTAATATTTTATATTATTAGTAAATTTTAATACATTTTATGGACACCTAGTAATATAAACACTTAGTTAATACTCTATATTTCTCATTTTCTATTATCATGGCTAAAAAAAATATTTTTCTTATCATCATTCTTATTCTTATGACACTGATAAAAAAAAAATCTTATTCTTATCGCATTACATTACGTTACACATTTATCATTTTTAAAATTCTTCTACTTTATTCTCTCTTAATAATTAGTGTGACTTAGGACACGTCAATTGGTGTCCACTAAACATTTTTCAGCGTCAAAAGCAGGGACATGTATGTTTGTACAATGTCTAACAAAAAATTAAATACGATCTTTACGATGGTGCCAACCACTAAAGGATATCCACATTTCTTCTATATACGTATTGTTTTACTGCCATATGCCCATATTCTTGGCACAGCAAGCAATTTGTTTCACCGCGTTTTTTGTTTGTTATTCAAGTGAAGTTAATTTGGTTTCAAGGTTTGTGGGGTTGAGTTTGAGTCTAGCTAATAGTTTTCATATCTACCCTCAACCACACTACCGATTCATATTGTCCCTCTCTTCATTATTATTGGCAAACATTCAATTGTCTGAGTGTCATCTTTTTTATTCCTCTCTTTCGACATGTTGCAGTGTGCTTTTATTTATTAATAGAAGTTTCATTGATAAAAGTAGGTTGTTGAATATCCCTTTTCATTGGGCATTTTAAAATGTAGAAATCCCAATTCAGTTGCCCAAAATAAATTATGGAGAATGTTTATAAAAGTTGATTAAGTAAATAGGGTTTCCAGTTACTATAAATTAATGACAATAATGCGGAAACAAAAGTTAATTAGGTCCCTAATCAACAAAGCAGTGTGACTTCTGGTATGTTTCAAATTTTTATGTGGTAAATTTGTAAGTCTTTTTATTACAATTCTTCAATCATTAATTAAAGTTAATTATTTTGAGACGGGAAGAGTATATAAAATAAATAGTCATTTAATGTATCGCATCATTATAGCCACGTACACTCGTAAAAAGATTCAAACATAAATACTACTAGCACATGGAAGCTAAACTTTGAAATAACCAAAAATAATAAATTTGACGAAGATATATAGCGAGGGAGTACGTAATTGAAGCAAACCTGTATAAATTCTCTCACGTGTTGGATTAAGAACTGCTGGTACGCCAGAATACCGTAGCTCTTTCTTCGTAATGGTAGAGCAAAATAATTAAGAACGAAGTCATTCGTACCGGCACTGATGAAGAACGCTGCATTCTTCACATGATTTTCAATTCTTCGCTTACCCATTGCATCCTCCAACCTCTTTCTGCATGCTCTGAAATACTCCAACTGCTTTTCTATTGGAATTACATTCTGAAATAAATAGAGAATTTCTCATTAAATTGTATACATCAGTTTGATCTCCACTTTAGTAAATCATAGGAAAAGGTAATACACTTGAGGAATGATATATACATGACACCTATATATCACACCTATTGCAGGCATTTGCTCTGTAACTTGCTATAGTTTGACACCTATATATCATTAACACCTATTGCAGGCATTTGCTCTGTAACTTGCTATAGTTTGTCATCCCTTGCGGCAAACTGTTCTTATTAATATAATATTTTTTACTGTGCAAAAAAAACTTATCATACCTACTTTTTTTTTCTTCTATCTTTCTTCCTCATGGTGTAAAATAATATTGAGGTGTCCATAAATCTTTTATTCTACACTTTTTTTTTGGATATATTTTTTATTATTAATTAAAATTTATTAAATATTACAACCTTCTTCGTCATAATAAATAAAATTATGTATCATTTTTTTTCCTATCACTTCAGGATATCACATGTATCGTATCTATAATATATATTTTTCTGTTTCTTGATCACTAGGTGTAGAATAAGATAATGGGTGTCCAAATATATGTTTCCCAGAAAATATGACTAGATGCATAAAGTAGGAGAGAGTAGGAGAAAACTAATGGTGAAAGAGACTACTTTGGACCAGCATTACAAGTCTACAACACAAAGAAGTTAAGAAAGAAAGTAAGTGGAATATTACAGTAATGCTTGGTGTAAGTGGGTCAAAGCCAGAACCAGCGGAGGCAAAACTAACTCCTGTCATCAGCTCCTCAATTCTGAGGTTTGGGTCCAAATAAGGTGGAAGAACATCTTTCTTGAGACCTACGTATGAAGCTGCAGTGCATTTTAAACACATCACAAAAGTTACTCAATGTAAGTTATAAGTTTATATACATATCAAAGAAAGAAAGCTTATTAATTGATAATTAATTACCAATGTAATCAGTGGTAAGCCTCCCATTGGTAAATCTCCCTGTAGGAACTTGGTTGGAAAAGTCCCTTCCGTACGGTGGAAAATTGCTCCTAAAAGGTGTTTTTATGTAGTTATTGTTTCCTGGGTCTACCGTGGAGTCTCCAAACACATAAAAGCCTGAAAGCTTTTGGTTTGAAGCTTCAACTTTGGCCATGAAACATAGCAACCATAGAAGGAAAATTTGCACAAGAGAAAGAAACAAGTGTGTATCAGAAGTCCCCATGCCAACTAAATGAGGTTCAAAATGAGAATCAATTTGGTTGAAGATGTTTTTGAACTTTGATGTACGAACTTTGGACTTGGATAGTGAGATGAATGGCTTTTAATTTATAGAATTATTATAGGTCAAGTACACAACTGGACAAGGCTAATTTTCATGACCAAAATAACCCTGTGAAGTATGATGTTTTATCTGTAACTTTTTTTAATATAAATTTAGTGTGTGCTTTAGTTGGGAAAATGAATCAAACATTTCCTTTTATTAATGTCACAACTTCTTAGCTACCCATGATATTAATATATTATAATATCATATACGGATAATAACGTGGAGACAGATCACAAATAGCTTAAAATTTGAATAAAATAATATAATATATAGTCTGTCTAAAAGGACGATTTGAACAATATTTAGATACGATTAATTAATCATGTTCTTCGATTAGTGAAAATAAAATTGCAACACACACTATATATCAACTGGTTTACTTCAGAAATATATAACCGGATTTTGACCAGCATCAACTTACGTATGACAAAAAAATATATCCCATATATGATTTAGCTATTCGTTTTCATCAAAGCTAGCTTACAGCATAAACATCAAATGATAGTTCAAATAAAGCAGATATAAAAGCATAGCTAATGTAATGTAGTTGTCATAAACAGCACGATCACTTATATAGCGCTTCAAAAGCATCCACCTATAAATGCACTTGCGTGCTCTGTTGCACGTATAACGTGATTATAGTACATTGGTTTCTTTATTGATAAAAGACATTGGTTTCTTTATTGATAAAAGGTTATGATTCAACTTTCCCTTTTTACATTCTTAGCTCAAATTTTTAGCTATATTAATTGCACCTATTTTAAATATAAAAAAATCACTAGACTGACAAGTGTCAAACTATATGTGGCCTTCAGTATCGGTTTGTACTGTTTGATATCAATTATGCGTACATACAATGTTATTTTCTTATTATATCTTATACACGTGTGTATTGTATACACATCTTAAAAGAGCACCCTAAAATCAAAATAATAACCTTTTTGTCCCAACTTTCTGTTAAAAAACTTCACCCTTTTTCACTAAACAATGCTTTTTGGATCGACATCAATACTATTCGATCAATAGCCTATATTTCCTGAATATATGTATGATCAATTTCAGATAATTAATTAGGTAAATTTGTTTTGATTAAAAAATGGTTATTAAATAGTACGAGTATAATTTTGTAAAACAACTCAAAAATGTTATATATATATATATATATATATATATATATATATATATATGTGTGTGTGTGTGTGTAGACATTCCAATAGTACATTGACACTTTAATATCTTTTTATATTTTTTTATTACATTATATCATCGTATCTATAAAAAAATTCTCTTTTACTTTTTTTGTATTTGTCTGAGTGTAGACTAATATTAGATATCATCAAACATTTAAAAAAAATATATAAAAAAAGGCCTCTATTGGCAAAACGCATGTACAAGATGACATGAAATGCTCTCGGGGGACTTGCTACACTCCTATATAGGTTGTCCTTTGTACTTCTTTTTTTGAGTGTGCTTATTTTTTCTCTTTTAGGTTATACTGAACTTGCATTTGTTTAAATGAATTATATTGTAAAATAATGGTGGTACATAGATGTAAATTTATTAGAGACAAGGAGAGGTGGAAATATGAAGAAAAAAAATAGAATTTGCTACCCTTGTTTTCCTATACACATCCAAACTTCAATAAGGATACCGTTTAGCCAACAACTCAAGCAGGAAAACCTATAATTAAGAAAAAAACATGCATTAAAAATTGTACTTTTTTAAAATCTTATATCATTGAGAAGGGGGGAAAAATATATATATATATATATATATATATATAATATTGACACTAAGCACTGAAAGAGAGACATGTATTCAAAACGAAAAAAAGAGGGACCTCAATGTTTATTAAATTATTCTGCAACATCGTCTTACTTTACTTATATGGAAAATATCAATTGCTTTTGATATTTTCAAAACTAAAGGTGGTAGGATACTAAGGTCTGTTTGGGTAACTTTTTTCAGAAGCACTTCTAAAAGGAGAAAATAAAAAAAAATAAGATGAGTTTTTTCATAAGTAAAAATAAACTCTCAAAATTAGCTAATTTTTAGAAGCTCACCAATATAGTTTCTCTAAAGGATGAGATAAGATGACATCTACAAATGAACTAATGGAAAACTCATTTTAACTTATAGAAAAGTTCATTTCATTTTTTTCTTCTTATTTTTTTCTTTAAAAAGTACTTCAAAAGAAATTTACATCCAAACAGGCCCTCAATCTAATGTGGGTCAAGCTGATGCAGATTGCATGGTATAGCATGTCGAATTCAGAAAGCTTAAAATTAATTTGGACTTCTAAAATGAAGCTAAAACCCTATAAAAACTTAATTTATTAAGAATTTTAGTAGATTTTCTTATTCTAATTCATCGAATTAGACTACAAAAATTTGAATTTATTTCATACTCAAAATTTAAAATTCAAGATCTATATTTCATCAAGTTGGTTCGGACTAGTCCAACTCGTTTTGTTACACTTATTCAAAACATTAAATATATTTATTTTTTGTTTAATATATTTCTATAAATTAATAAAAACATTTGTAAGAGAATATAATATTATTCATGTTTTCATTACTTTGACATTGATGTCTCTTCTTGTTGGGATAGCCACATATCGTTTTCCCATTGGGTACATACAAAGGGCCAACACACAAAACAAATCCAGCCCAAGTCTATTAGAAATGTAGTCCATAGGAATAGGCATTTCTATGTCAAAATCACGCAACCTGGAAATATGCTCAAGTCAATGTTACGAAAAATATTCCTGAAAGTGGTAAGGTTGATTCATATGAACTGATTGACCCTTTTTGAATTTCTTTCACCAAACACACAAATTTGCAAAGCACCTGTGCCAAGGTTCATCGAATCAAGAGCCCAGCGCCGCATTTGCATTTTGCATACACCAACCAACAATTTGCTTTAGTGCTAAGAAGCCTGCCTCTATAGCCCTCCCCGGTTCTGGCGTTGTAGATATCAATTTTTTAAGGTCCAACCGTGTGCATTGTTTCGTATTTCTTTAATCAACCTTCCATTAATCCATCACTTCCTTAATCAAACTCACTATTCTTTCGCCCCAAGAAATTCTCATTGTGGATTCCTTCACGCCACCTTGTTTTGATTTGGAATAGGTTCGTAGTACTGTTGTATATCCGCTTGGATTTATCTTTCAAAGTCAAATAAATTAAGCTTAGACAATAATACTTTTACCAATGGACATAAGAAGTGAAGTAAACCTCATGAACAACCGGGAGGAAAAAGTCATGGATTTAATTAGCCCACTAGTGAGATTTTTAGATCCAGAAATTTTGCCAAGAGGAAGAAGGGTTTAATAAATTTTATTATATCGAGATTTGACTAATTTGAATGAAATTAAATAAGATAACTCCAAACAATAAAGCTTTATCTTTTAGTTTTTAAGGTAACTTAATTTGTTGGTGGGTTGATTTACGTGATCAATACGTCAAAAATAATTTAATAATCTCTGATTTTGTCATAAACAATTAAGTGGTAATAGGTTGTTTGACTATCCTTTCATACCTTTACTTTTTCCCTGATACTCAAGTAATTTTCAGCAAATTATGTCATGATTTCATACAAGGACTATTATTATTTGCTACATTGAGCCTAGTAATAAGTTTCGTTTAACTTTGTTTAACCTGCATCCCCTGTAAATTAAATTTGGGCAATCGGTTTTGGTTTGACTTACCAAACTATTAAATTAGTTCTACCAAACTTATAATGGCTCCAAACTTCAATAAGCAACAAAGTCCACCCATGCCAGCTTTCAAATGCTTATGCCTCTCTGTTTCGTAATGTTTGATCCATGAATTGAAGTAACGTATTCCAATACAACGCACAAGGTATACAAAATCAGCATGGGATGAAGTCCCAAATGATTGAACAAGTACACAAGTCAAGAAGGAAGCAATAAAAAATGTAACCCATTTTTATTAAACGTGTCATGGGGTTGAAAATCCTGAAATCCTCCTTAAACATAGCTGGTAAGTGCAATAATGCACAAGTTTCCAATTGTGTTTCCATTCATTTATCATATTAAAGCGAATCTGATGAGCTGTCAAATTGCCTTTCACATTGCATGAATGCATGTCTAGTTTTATATAAGACTCATAATATCACTTATTCCACCCTTCATTACCAAAATGGATATTCATAGTAATCATGGTGCAACTTCTGAAGGGATTCTTGAGAATGTGTGGGCCAAAATTATGAGCAGTGATGGAGCAGATGGAAGAAAAGGTAATGCAGCAGAATCTTCAAACTCTTGGGAAGAACTTCCTAACCTTGATGGAAGAGAAGGGTCCATGGAAATTCTACAAAGGCTTCCAAGTTTAGGGAGGTGGATATCAATGGGAGCTGATTTCTGGGAAGAAGTTTTAGATGGTATTATTCTACCTAACACATGCAATATAGAAGATTCTAGCCATAACAACTTGGAAATTGGAAGTGCTAATGAAACTCATAACAAGGTGGAAGATGCTGTGAGAATAGAGAAGGCAATTACAAAACACTACAGGGGAGTTAGGAGAAGGCCATGGGGTAAATATGCTGCAGAGATTAGAGACTCATCCAAGAAAGGTGCCAGAGTTTGGCTTGGAACATTTGACTCTGCTGAAGAAGCAGCTTTGGCTTATGACAAGGCTGCTTTGAGGATTAGAGGTCCAAAGGCAAACCTTAATTTCCCACTTGAGAGGGTTGCAAATGCTTTAGCATGTGACCACAAAGGAACTCATCATCTTGCTTGCACATGCATAGGGAACAAAGAAAAATTGATCAACTCCAGGAAGAGAGCATTATTGGAAAGGGAAGCATTTGATGATATGATGAATGAACAACCTGCAACAAAAAAGTTGGAATGCATGGTAGAAAATGAACTAGGTGTTTTTGTATTTCAGGACCTAGGAAGTGATTATTTGGACAGTTTACTGTCTTCTTTTTGACAGAATACTCACAATTAATTACAATAGTTTATTAGTCTTTAAGGTGGTCATGTATAGAAATATTGTAGCCATTTTGCCACATTTTGCCTATTTTTTTTGCTGTATTTGTCATCAAACTGCTAAGTTAATGATTTGGCAGCAAAAAAGAATATCTAAAAAGATCATGATTCATGTGTACAATAGCATTTCAGAAAACTGAGTTTTCTCATTTATGTTTCATTCCTTATTAATTAGAGCTCAAAACTATTTTCTAAATTATTTTCAAGGTCCAGTAAAGGGATAAAAGAGCGTTAAACTGCAAAATGACGGTAATACGGTTATTTGTTTATAATAAAATTTGTACACTAATGTGGTTGCATTCGAGTACAATGATAATAATATTAATATCAAACTGAATTATTATTATTATTATTATTATTATTACTCTGGCTGGTATGGATTTTTTTTTTTTGCATGTTTAGGTGGGCCTATAGTCTTGTCACAAAATGGCATATGCAGTATCAGATGCTGTGATGTGATGACAGATGTCGGGTTCTTTTAGCTCATGTGCATAAATCTGGCAGATTAAATTCGGGTAGAGGTTTTATGTTTTGCAGAAGAATTTTGCACCGGCTGGTGTATTCATGTATGTTTTTTTGGAGAACCACATCTTGTGGTAGACCCAATTTTTATTAATAATCTTTTTTTTTTCTTTTTTGCTGAATGAATAATATCTTTCTTTCGCCTCTTCAAAAAAATTAGTATTATTAATTACTATTACTTGTCAAACTGAATTAAATCTGTGTTGATCATCGAGTAGTTTTTCAAACATTATAAAGTAGTCCTTATTCAATTTGAATTTATTTAAATTACTTAAAAATTACTTATATAGTTTAATTATTTCATAAAAAAAGACAAAAATAATTGGAAACATTGATTTCAAATCCTGCGTATCTTTGTGATTGGACTGTCCAAGTCCAATGCAAGCCTTGGACTGGTGTGAAGACCATTGCAGTACTTTTTTCATTTTCAATGAAGGACCACAAAGCATGGCCCCAGTTCTATATAACCTGTTTAGTTTTTCCTGATCTCGGTGCAAGGACACACAAAAGTTGAGCTATTATTTTACAAAAGTACCTCTTGCAAATGTTGAGAAGATTGTTCTTTCTATATAATTAATTAATTAATTTCTGCTTTGATTGTAGTTTGATAGTAAAGCTATTTGAATTTTTTTAACTCGTTGAGGGAGACTTTAATTTTGTATAAATCAAGGAGAAATGATTAATATGGGGTATTTTTTCCATTAATTACCATTTGGATCAATTCTGAATTATTGTCAAAAAATAGATAAATTATAACATTTGTCATAATTTCTAAGATGAAAAGATATGTTATGAATTCTAATTTTTTATTTTTTAAACTTGAAGTTCTAAAATATTTACAACTTCAATTAATTTCAAAAAAATATAATTTTAAAGT
>PYAF01006211.1:69485-81429 GCA_007407185.1 Glycine tomentella | reverse complement strand
ATTTTAAAATATTTTTTTATTTAGTTGAAAATTATTTCTATTAACTAAATTAGTTTTGTAAAACAATATAATTTTTTTAAAAATCATTTTGAATAAAATATGGTATTTTGAATCAGTTTTAAATTGATTAAAAGAATTAAATCAATTTTAAATAGATTTTCTAACTGTATTTTTATTTTCAAATATTTTTTTATTTAGTTGAAAATTAATTTTATTAACTAAATTAGTTTTGTAAATTAATACAATTTTTTTTAAAATTATTTTGAATAAAAATTTGTCCATTATCATGGAAAAGTGGAAGCAATTATTTATTGGAAAGCGGGAGTAGTTATATAATATACGTAGTTCGCTACTCCCTCAAGCAAAATACGCTCTCTCTACCATGTCAGCATACCGTTCCATAATTCGTTGCACAGAGTAACGAATTATGTGCATGTGTAGTTCGCTAGGGTGTCTAACGAAATATGACACGTGACAGTCTGGTAATATCTTTTAGTCTCGTGGTATTTGGATAAATTTTTTTTTCGTGGCCGAATGGTCGTTGTCTCAAAAGAACCGGCCTTTTTTAAGAGTAGACCAAGCTTAATACATGACGATCGAATTCCCAATTTTTCATGTGAAAATTAGAGCAGTCAAATGGACCAGATATAATCCATTTGACTTTGGTTTGGTCCATGTGGATTAAAAGTCAAATGGGTCACATATAAAAGATACATTATATAAATTTTTAATACATTATATGTAAACAATGTATTTCTAAAAAATGTCTTTCGCAGTTTGTTTTGAATGGATTGACGAATCCATAAAATTCTTATGGATTCGCTCATTTGTATGCCTTTTTTTTTAAGTGTGGCCCAATCCGTATGAAATGAAACTAAACAATTATCTTAATTGATAAAATGAAACTAATATACCTAATTAATAAAAGATAAAAAAATTAGATAAACTAAATAATTAAAGATTTAGATATGTATATTAAATATACATTAAAAATTTAGTGTTATATATAAAAATATTAATTATTTTTTAACATAATTGATTTATGAGTTCAGTTGATTGGAGTGTAGTATTAAACACATTCAATTCATCAATCCGTACAAAGCAAACTGCTAAGAATATTTTCGAAAGTACATTGTTCACATATAATGTATAATATGAAGTCTTCAAAATAGGCAAAAAAATTAATATTTTTTTTTTAAATTACAAATTTGAGATATTTTTAGAAGTATTTACTAAGTATTGTAGTTAGTGGCGTCCCCAGAAAACGCAACTAACTACAGTACTTCCATAAATACTTATAAAAATATCCCAGATTTATATTTTTTTTTAAAAAAATAATATATTAATTTTTTTGCCCCTCAAAACACAGTGGGACAGAACTGAATACTTCAAATTAGGTCTCTTTGCAGCGTCGACGAAATGAATCGCCTTCTTCTTTTTCGTCATCCTCTACTAGCTCTATCCAAGCTACCATTATCACCCTTTTCCCAAACCTATTATTATTCATACACGCCGAGACGGTAATTTCCTCTAATTCTGTTTCTTCGCTTTCTATCATTGTTTTGTTCCCTTCATTCACTGATTTCACTCTGTTACGTTTAGAATGAATTCTGAGTTATATAAGATTAAGGACCCACATGGAGTCTCTTCTGCTCACACAAGATCTACATTTTGCTCTACCAACAAAGGTGCGTCTACACTCTACCTACAACATCTTTCACTGTAGGCGTTTGATAACACTTGTTATTACTATCAAATTTTATTTTTTTTCAGACTTGTCAACTGAGAACTGTGTACCGTGCAATACAAAGGACTTGCAGCCCATGACCGAGGATGCAGCACGCACTCTGCTTCCACAGGTTTATGTTATCCTTAAAATATTCAACTCAAATGTTTTAAATCCTTGATAGCAGCGAGATAGCAGAACAGCAGCTATTTTTAATTTTTTTATGTACTAGTTTAAATAATGTATACTATATATATGTACAAATTCTAAAAAAAATGATAAAAAAAAAATTAGTCAAAATTAATGACATTCATATGTTCAAAAGGCTTTTTTGGAAGCAATATATAGCTCTGCTACGGCCCTTATTATTCAGCCCGCAATTTGGTTTGCTATGACCACCACACTAAACTACTCTGCTACGGCAGCCCCTCCTGTTGCGGATAGGGGTGGCTATTTAAAACCCTGATTCAACTTCTGTCGATTTAAGATCTATGTTTTTTGTTACTAACATTAAGTGATCAGATTGCCCAGTGGAATTTGGTTAATGAGGATGGTGTGTTGAAATTGAGGAGATCATGGAAAGTAAAGACTTTTACCAAAGGATTGGAATTTTTCAGGATAATAGCTGGTCTTGCTGAAGCTGAAGGTGTTGTTTTCTGCTTCTGTTTCTACTTCTTTCACCCCCACCCTGTTTCTATTGATGTTATGGGGAAAATAGAAAGTATAAATAAGATGTTTATAATGTAGGTCATCATCCTGATCTTCACCTTGTTGGCTGGAATAATGTTACTATAGAGATTTGGACGCATTCTGTGGGTATGAATATTTCATTATATAATCAAAGTTGGTTTCTGAGAAATAAAAACATCACAAGATTATGTTTAAGGCAAAATTTACCTATATTGATAAGCTCTTTATGGGCTTAAACAACCCCCCAGTTCGTGTTTTCAAATCTGTGCCATGCTCTTCATTCTTTTGGCCTTATAGCAGCAAAGAGTGACCCTTCTCTTTTCATCTTACTCACGTCTACATTCATGATGTTCATTTTATGTTGATAACATTGTAACTAGAAGTTCCAGTTTAGAAACCTATCAACTTATCTCAGAGCTTCATTTCATATTCGTCATAAAATACCTGAACCTCTACACTACTTGGGTATTATTGAGGTAGTTCTAGTTCCTAGTTCCTACGTCTATGGTGATCGCCTACTATTTCAGAGACTAGAGCAATTACATTTGTGAATTGCATCAAAGAGCTAATATGGCTATTTCAAAGCCCCTGCCTACCCCATTGGTTCCTGGACTGAAGCTATCAGCTTTGGGTACAAATTAAGTGCTTGATCCTTCTCTTTCATGATTAACAGTGAATCAATTCCTGAGTCTAGCTTGGACAGCATCATTGCATTTTTCCAACTCTGTTTACATTCGCCCCAAATTTCCCCTTCTTTGTTAGTTAATGTGTTATTTTTCTTATTTTTTTTACATCATACTTAATTTGTTTATATCTACATATGGGCATTTTCTGAATTCTGAAGTAATCCATGTTTATGTAGGTGGGCTGACACAGAATGATTTCATTCTAGCTGCTAAGATCAATGAGCTTAATTTGCATGACTTGCTAAGACGGAAGGCTTCTGACTGAACTATCAAAGAGGAAATTGAAGAAATCCAAGTGTTAGAAGGGTTTTTGTTTTTCTTTATAAGTAGGCCATGAGCTATCCTTCTAATAATTTGGATGCTCTAGTTTGATCTATTAATTTTCTTCTACCATCATCTGAGATGTCAATAACATCCAACGTTAGCATGAAATTGACATGATGGTAATTGTCAAAGAGAACCATTAACTAGGATGTTTAAGACAAGGAACAAAATAAACTAGTCCAAGCTTCTGTTGGGAATGAACTCATAAATCAAGAGTTTATCTTTTTGTTGAATGCAACAGCCAACAAGATTGGTGCTGAAATTTGGCTATTGACTGAAGTTCGGTTTTGAATCTCCTGCAGCCCTTGCTCAGAGTTATTGGAAAGCCTCTTAACAGTGATCTCTCTCCCATTGGAAAGTACACCCTGATAAAAAAAATTAAAAAATTGTTTGGATTATATAGAAAGTGAACAATATAATACTATGGTGTAACATAATCATGTCAGTAACATGGGTCCAAAGCCATCTTCTCCCAATTTGTTGTGTCTATAAAAAGCCATTTGTGGCATAAAATATGGTTGATTCATGAATTACTGGAATATCAATGCCTTCCATCTCCCTTCTGCGAATGCATTCCTTCTCACAAATTATTTTCAGTATCCCCGGAAGAAAATTTACTGGGAATGATTAAAAATATATCAGAATTCTAGAATTAAGACAGAATCCCAAGCATCTGGAGGGAATTCTCATCAGCAGTGGGATAAGTACCTAGACCGATTAGGTTACCTGGGTAGAACAGGTTTTCCAAGTCTCCCAATGAGGCACATTTAAAGCTTATTTATTGTTAGGTTGGTCTTGGACTCATGGAATCTAAGAAACTGGTTTTATATGTGGTTGGTGATTGTTTGAACTCTAGGAAGGAATTGAGGTGTTTTGTTGCCCTCACTGGGGTTCCAGTTGCTAGTACTTTGATGTGTCTAGGTGCTTATCCCACTCCACTGCCGATGAGTATTACCTCCGAATGCTTCGGATGCATGGAACTGTTTATGATAATTATGCTGTGCATAGGTGTTATCTTTTGCTTGTATTTAAGGTAAGGTTTTATGACTGTGTCACTGAGAAGGCTGAGGCTTTTGCTAGTAGGCTAATTTTGTTCACACTGATATTGATTCGGCTGTGGGCTGAGGAACAGGACACAACTTGTGTAAATATTAATCATGGAATTTTTCGTGATGTCTTGATCGAATAATTTGTTATACTGTTGTATTTAAATAAAATTTTATAAATAATTAGCATTTTAACCCATCTTAAACCAATCTCGCTTCAGGGGCAAGAGGCGATCAATTGCATATGTTATTATTCATATTGAATTAAGTGTTATTCAAATGAGTTTATGTATTTTTTTTAATCCCTTTATCCCATTTTTAATTTAAGTAGAATAAACTTTTTTATGCCGGTATTAAAAAAAATGACCGCCTAGTTCTAAGAATTATATATTACATGTTGCCTCCGCTATTTAGGCAACCCATGTGTAGATCAGTGGTTTCTTCTTGGCAACGCCTTTTGTTCCCTTTAAACCATTTTCTTTCTTCCTTTCATTAGTGTTCGAGCTGTACTATCAATAATTCCAAGGATTTGTAATAAAAGAGGGTGGAAAAATTTAGCAAGTTTCTATTGGCTGTCAAATCACGGAAGATCAATGATCCTTGAAGCAAATTAAATGCTAATTGGAAAGATGATCAAGGAATTTCATATAGTTTAGTTGTTTATAACTGAAGGCATTGATAATAGAAACCCAATCCTCCACCGCTTCTCAATCAGGACTCCAAGAAAGGAACAACATAAATATGCAGTTCCATAAGGAGTACCTGGATTTGATTTTAGTTCCATCCGGGTTGCTGATCATGTTTGTTTATCACCTCTTCCTGCTTTGCAAATATGTCAATCAGCCTCACACTACAGTCATGGGATTTGAGAACAATGACAAGAGAATTTGGGTTGAAAGAATTATGCAGGCAAGTATAATATCCTTATGATCCTTTCTTTTATTTGATCGAAAATCCCTTTTAATTATTTTCCTTGTTTTTTAACATTGGTAATGACCAGGCAGAAAAAAGGGATGTTAGCACAGCTCTGTCTGTTATTCAATCCAACACTACAGCTGCTACATTCCTGGCCTCAGTCTCTTTGACTCTTTGTTCCCTTATTGGAGCTTGGATTGCCAACAGATCCAACGTTTTCTTCCAGAGTCAATTAATCTATGGTGACGCCAGTCCAAACACTATTTCCATCAAGTATATTTGCCTATTAACCTGCTTCCTCGTTGCTTTCTCATGCTTTGTTCAATCAGCAAGGCACTTTGTTCATGCAAACTATTTGATAAGCACCCCAGATAGTTTTATCCCAGTGAGTAGTGTGGAAATAGCAGTCATAAGGGGAGGTGATTTCTGGTCACTTGGTCTTCGTGCCCTCTATTTTGCTCTAGATTTGCTGCTTTGGTTCTTTGGGCCAATACCCATGTTTATTTGCTCAGTGGTTATGGTGCTGGTTCTCCTTTATCTTGACTCTAATTCAAGGCCTTTGCATTATAATCAGTCTCAGGGAAACCAGTTTCAGATGGCGAAGAGAGGAGGCTTTAACTTGTGAAGTAAGATTTCTAGCAAGGAACAAGCAATGGTTGATAATGAAGCACAAATTCAATGAGATGTATGAATGCAATATATTTCAGAGTAATGATAAATATGCACCCTTTTTCTTTGTATATGTGGGTGGAAAGAAAGAAAGAAAAAAAAAGAAAAAAAGAGAGAAAATAATAAATGTAACAAATGATACTGATAAAAAAAATAGAGTGGAAATAAGATGAAAGAAAAAGTAAATGCATGTTAAATATTTTGCTTATCTTTATGATGAATTAATATATAATACTAGATAGGAAAATAAAAAAGAAAAAGAAAAAGAAAAAGAAAAGAGACTACAATTATATTACAAATCGTATAGCTACCATCCTATAATATCAAATACTAGTACAAAATAGTTATAAATCACAAAAACAAATAGAGAATATATAAGATGAGTATAATTTATATGTACCAAAATTTACATGACTATCAATCAGAAATTATAATATGATTTTTTAGATAATTAGTATAAAAATTAACCAACTTACCATGTAAACAAATTAACAATATAAAGCTCTTTTATATTATTTGTATATGTACTATTTATTCTATACACAATTCAAATTCAAAAGATATATGTTAACTTGAAGTGCAAGAAAGAATATGCAAGCATGCTAGGTTGTAACAAAGTTGGTTGGTGTACCTAATCATATGGTTATCCAACATTAATTAGTGAAGATAAAAATAGATTGCTACTCACACAAACTTTACACAAAATCTTAAGAATTCAACGATAATTTCACATTTTTTAAGGATTTTATGTAATTATTATCCTCGATTTTAACTTATATGAGCAATTACGATTTTTTTGTAAAAAAAAATGCCAATTAGACTATTGAATAACAAGGAATATGTTGTATTGACAAAATAACAAGATTTTTCTTACAAGCAAAGCTTTGTTTTTTACTTGTAATTTGCAAATGACAATAGCGTGGCAGCTTGATCTAAAGTCCTGCATGCCACATTTATGACTAATTGCCTAATTGCTTTTGGCACAAGTGAGTCACTTGCTTGCACGGAATTGGATAAGAAGGCTAAAATCATAAATAAATATGCAAATAGTGTAACTTTCCTCTCACATTCCGTAATTGAGATTAGCGACTAATTTAAACGAGTAGCTTAGTGTGTATGGCAAAAGGGGGTAGAAATATATTAGCGTGTCTGTTGTTGCGTCTTACGGTCAACGGTGGTTTAATTTATATTAAGCTTAAGTTAGTTATATTTATTAAATTTAAAAACAACGGTTTATTTATGAGTTAATTTAATTAGAAAGTTCAGGCTTTGAGCTGTTAAATATCTTGTAGCTTAATTAAGTTGACTTATTTAAGTAAATAATAATAACAATAATAATGATGATAAATTGATAATGATGAATATATCAATAATAATATAATTATTATTGTATTAAATTTATATTATAATGTCTTGAAATTAATTATATATTTGGTACTCTAGTTAAATACTTAAGTTTGTTAACCTACTCATAATTTTAGGTCATTAGCTTATTTGTAACTTTGTTTTTACCTATTTAAGAGGTTTCACTATTAAATAGATTTTTAGGCTATGTTAAACTTTTAAAGATCTTATATCTGATAAAAAAAAGACAAGCATAAGACTTTTAGATTAGAAAAGTAGATCAAGCTTAAACTTTATAAAACCTAACCAAACTTTACATAAGCTTTAAAAAGAACACGCTTGGTTATCGCTGTGTCACAAATATTAAAGTTTAATCAGTGACATGTAAAATTATTGGCAAAACTAATTTGGTATTTAAATTTTTTAGCCAAAGATCTAGGATTTAATTCTTCACTTAAGCATGAAATTGCTACTAAAAATATCAAAGCCTCCTGAACACACACAAAAAAAGAAAATAGTTTAAGTGACAAATTAGTTTTTTAAAAATTTAAAATGATCTTATTCATTCTTGTAAGAGAAGTAAAGTATAGTAACACAAAAATGACAATTTGACAACATAATATATTGAATTTGGTGATGAAATGAATTTTCGAGGGGTAAATCTTATGGGCACAACTTTCTGAAATAATTAAAGAGAAAATATTTTATATATTGAAAATATAAAATAATTTTATATCATTATTCAATTATAACATTTGTCAATTTTTATAATAGTAATTTTAAAAATATCATCCCATAATTTGCAATTAAAAAATAATATAAAATTATTTTATATTTTCAGTACACATGACTATTAAACTCATTATTAAAAGTATTTATTTGTATCATTATAAATTTGGATCAATTCTAGTTGTTTAACCCATACCAAAATAAATTAGACGACCTATATATTATCAGGTTTCTTTATGGGTTTTAATCTAAAAACTATCCTTATAAAAATTTAAAACCAACTAGTCAAGTAAGAGACAAGTTAAAACAGGTTTTAAAAAGATAAACCTCTCTCACAACCTATTTTTTAATTTCAATACTTTAATTAACTAAAATTTTAAGTTATTTATCATTTGGACATTAATGAAATTGATTTACGTTAAACAAACATGACACGACATTTTTAATCAGAAATGTAGAATTAAGACCTTCGAATTAATATGTCCAGCTTTTTTTCTAATTAGAACAAAACTGTCGCTTTTCCCCCCATAATTGCGCTATGGAACTCCTTCTAAAGTCTAACCCAAATACCCAATTGAGTCCTTGCCTGCCTAGCTAGTGCCTAGTCATTATGGGCCTTGTCCCTATTCTGCAGTTCAAATGTCAGCTCACTGGGTTTGACACTTTAGGCTAAATGGACCATGGAAATGAGTAGTAATATTGACCTACTTTTCCAAGTAACTGGATTAATACTACTACATTTGATTCAGCTTATAAACTTTATAAAAAAAATCATGTATTTTTTTTATATCAGTTCATATAATCTGTTCGTTCAACAACCTAAAAAATTAACAAAAACAAGTGATTATTTTCTAAAATAAATCCAGCCAAACACACGTTATCTGAATGATTGGAGTTCTGTTGAATTCCAGTATATTCATTCTTGTTGGTCAGACTATTTCTCCACAAACCTATTTTATCATCTTCATGAGAGAAGTCGTTATCACTTTAAAATAATTTTGATAGAAGGATTTGATGGATAAAAACAAGCATGCACTCAGTATAGTGACTCCGGCCATTTTTTTTGTGTTTAAACTTTGAGATGTTTTGGTTTGTAATAGTATCTTTAATTTTCAATAAAGATTTTGAGCTCAAAATCTGATTTTCATTAGATCTTTCAACAAAGAAGTTGAAAATATCTTCAATATAGAAGATGAATTCTTGTAAAAGATCTCTTAAGATCTGTTAAAAAAATTTTTTTTTTCTATTTTTTTTAAATCTTAAAATAAAATATATCATTAAAGAAAAAAATAAAAAAAATCTTAAAAAATCTTTAATCATATTTAACACTATAAAATTTATTAAAAAATAGTCTAAAATCTTAATTTAAAATCTGATCACTAAACTTCTCTACCACCATGTTAAGAGCATGTATAACAATTTTCCTTTGGAACCTAAATGTCTTCTTAAAAATTAATGATAACATGCGCGCACGAGTAGAAGATAACTTATTAATTAAAAGATATAATTATTTTCGAATATTCGTTTTGTCTTGAGATTAACAATTCTTTACTTGACACATAACCAACATGATACTTTTTTACATATTTAAAATATAAAATATATGTACATTATCTAGGAGAAAGAGAATGAGTAAGATATGGTGATGATACTCTTTTTATTTAGAAAAAGTATCACGTACTTCATTTATAAGCTAATAAATTTCATGGTCCATAGCTTCGAAAGAAGTGAGCCAGCCTATGATCATAGCCCCTATTCAGACATGCGTGTGACGTAGACTACTCAAGTTCCAGAAACACAAATTAATTATTATAATTCTGATGACTGCAAAAGCTCAACGAGTCCATTGAAAACGACATATTCTGTTTCTCAGAAAAATTTAACAGCATAAGAATACAAGTGCCACAGCGAGAGAGGGACCCATACCACAAACCAATCGGGAGAAAAACTGAGATTCGAGGGTGGGGCGCCAAAAGAAAGAAAAGAAATGCAACAACGTCATATGATAAATTATTGATATTCAAGGAACTTGATAATTTTTTCATACAGTTAAGCTATGAATCAATCCATGAGTTCACAAAATTTAACTAGCAAAATGGACTTATTAACATAATTAAGTTTCCCCATAATATATATATATATATATATGTATATTTTGTTTAGTCATGTTATTCACATTAATATTTCTCTTAGTAACTTAACAAAAACTATATCAGCAATTTTTTCTTCTCAATTTTGTTGGCCAAAATCAATTATACATTGCAGACCACCTCATGTGAACTTCGTGAGAAAAAAACAATGCACTTTTATACAAGAAAAAGCATTCTCTGATTTGACATAATACTTTTTTTTAGTAAAATTTGACATAGGGACTTGACAACACGGAAAATGGATTATTTTTTCAATTTCGATCAATTTTATCCTTGATTGCTTTCATTTGCATCTACATAAAAATATGAGTTTGAACTAAGTTAAAACTCAAACTCATATTATAAAATAATATCTATTATATTATTCACACAACAAATTTAAAAGTATTGGACAGAGGAGTATTGTGTTAAAAAAATTCAAATTTTACATTAATGAAAGATAAGATTAAGATGAAATATATAAGTAAAAGTAACCCCATTCTATAAGTTAATTTTTAAGATTAAGTTAGATTCCAATTCACCTTTTAATTAATAAAATAAAAATTATCTTCTAGGTTAATATGAAAATTTCAATTCACAATATAAATAAATATATAAAATTTATTAATTAATAAATATTATGTAATACGTATGCTACATAAAATTCTCACTAAAAAAAGAAAAAGAAGGATAGATTTTTGTTGACTCTACGAGGACACTGACACACATTGTACATTGATCAGAGATTCCAGAACATGTTAAGAAGTAGTAGTTGCCCTTTTAAAATCATGTTTTTCCAATTGAAGAAAAAAGAAAGATAAATCATTTCCAAGTGCTGTTTCTACTTAACATAGGAACGAACTGGGATTTTTTTTTTTTTTTTACTAAAAAGTATGCTGACTTTTCTTAAAATTTAACTGAATTATGTGAAAGAATTTTCTCATTGTAAAAGTTAATTCACTCTGTTTAAAGAAGTTTGTTTTAATTTTCATCACTTCTTTTAAAAAGAGAGACGAATGTATAATTTATTATAATTATTTGACAAATGCTAACCTTCAAGACAAAAGAGCAACAAAAATAATTATTTATTAAAGTACGTAAAATACAAAAAACATGATACTAGTGCACTATTCTAATTACTTTTAACTTTTCTTACAACATCAAATTATCGTGGTAAGAAATACCACACAGAAAAATTCAAATTTAATTACTTCTGATTACCCTGACAACAAGACCACCTATGCCGCTAGACCCCTAGCTGAGCCTTTGCATTGCAGTGTACTTCACTCTATTTTCCCTATTTGAGCCAGCATTCAATCTTCTAAGACCAAAAGAAGAATATAACTGTCAATGAAGAAATAAATAATCTTATATATAATGAACCTCCTATTAAATACTCAAATATAGCGATAATACCTCATCTTTTAAAATTCTCTTAAAAAACTGATAAGGTTAAATGTTTTTATCAAAAATAAATTAAACCAAATCCACACTAATAGCTCAGTTTGTCACTTACATCATTTTCAATAAATTAAGTTAAAATTTTTAATAGGTGTATAAAATATGTGACAATGAAAAATAAGTACAAACCAATGTTTTGTATGAAATAAAATAGAGAGAAAAATATGAATAAATAATAAAAGAATAAAATAGAAATAAAAAAATGTAGTTTAGATGAATAGAAAA
>PYAF01006211.1:30532-57331 GCA_007407185.1 Glycine tomentella | reverse complement strand
AAATTTAATATAAAATTATTCAACACAAAAATTATCTGTAATTATTTTAACTCAATAAACTTTAGATTCAGATTTAAATCCTTAACGTAAAGTAAAACATATAATTATTCATTTTAAACTATGTTAACTGATATTTTTTAAAAAATTAACATAAATTAAAACAGACACTAATTAAAGCCTTACAACTTTTATTGTTCGGCGTAAAAAATTAAAAGCCTTACAATTACTGATTCAATAACCATCCATGCTCCATTAAAAAAAAAAAACCCATAGTTATTTTATTCAAAAATAAAAACCATAGATTCATTTGTATAAAACATGCGTGGATAAGGATAACGATTGGCAACTTGTTTGCCTGAAAAAAAAAAAAGAGGTTCCTATTTATATTTTTATTTTCACTTTTTCTTGTTTTTTTTTAAAGTTTGTATAAGGAAAAAAAAACAAAAAAATAATTTCACAATTTCTGCTATAAATTAAAAAAACAAAACTAAAAAGATAAAAAAGTTTTTTCTCAGACGGATCAATCTCTTATAATTTTTCATTAATTTGTTAAAATTTCACGTTCATTTTTTGGGTGATTTCTTTTTTTCTGTCTGTATCCCTGACGGTGGAGGCTGCTTCAAGTCGGTGTATTACAGTTACAGCTGCCTATAAGTTTGATACCCAGAAAAGAGCTCCAATAATAGCCAAATAAAAAATCTTAAAAAGACGTTCTTCTCAGACCAATATATATACTAGTGATTAGTGCTATTTCATAGCATCTTCAGTCACAGGTGCAGAAAATTCCCTTCACAATGATATGGAACTTCTCAAGAGGTGGTGCAAGTACTTTCACTTCAACTGCAACGATCTGTGTGTGAGCATAAAAGAATCTGAGTTCTAAACATATAATTATATTAAATATTATTTAAAATATTAAAGAGTTAGCATGAAAAGTGTAAAGCAAGCTGTTCTAAAATTTGAGGTCTAAATATATAACTAAATTAAATATTTAAAAGATTTTTTTAAAAGTGTAGTAAGCAATTTTGTTTCTCTTATAAAGTATGGGAGGAAATTTTGAACATTTTAGGTAAAATGTAAGAACCTATCGTAAGTCGTTCAATTATTTAAATTTAAAATAGTTAATTTTTATCATTTGTTATAAATTTTTAATTTACCTAAATAATTGAATGACTTACGATTATTTTTACAGTTTACTTAAAATAAATTATTGAATTTTTTTTCCATTTTAATTATTAATTTTTTATTAATGATTTGATTTTTTTTAAAAAAATCTCATTTAATAAACCAGAGAGACTAGTTCAGCTAGATAAGTTTATTGGGATTTTTGATTCCCATGTAACAAAAAAAATCTTACTTAGCATTACTCAAATCTAAAAAAATTATATCACACAAAAAAAATTGTGTAAAAAATCTAAAAAAATTATATTGATATTTTGCCATCAATCATCCTCGCCCATGAAATTTTCCTCTCTACCATCTTCGTTACATAGTTACCGTTACTTATTACGATGATCATAGATTGAAAACCCAAGATTCATTAATTGTGTCTAAAAAGAGTATATGTTTTTAATAAAAATTAGTGCTTGCTATCTGTATCTTCCAATAACCATTTGATTTGTAATGTAGATATTAGATATGTGTAAGCATCTCTCTCCATAGATCATTTTCTTCTGTCTCTCCCTTTTATTCTTTTTTCACCACATAACGGAAACATTCCTTGCTAACTTACACAATGTTGACAAAAATGTAGCGCGTGTAGTTCAAGAAATCTTAATAACACAACACTTTGATACGATTTTCAAATTCTTTCTTGATCAATAATTCCATCTAACAGTCATCCGAAGTGACTTCTTTGAAACAAACAAGAACTATGTTGACAATAGACATCTCCTTTAAAGTGTCTCCTTTGAATCTAAAGAGCTATTATCCTACTAGTACTTTACGTGTAACAAATTCTTTTAACATATGTCATGTAGGTAATTCTTTAAATATAAATATCCCGTAGACAATTCTTTAATATGCATATGCATGACCTTTTAAATTTCAGGCATAGCATTCATGGCTTGATCAATAATATATTTAAGTGATATTGTCATATTGTAGTTTTTTAAGAAATGAAAAAACCATGTTGATAAATATAAGACAAGAAATTCTGTCACGATTTATTTATTACTCAGGTAGCTTAATAAAGTGTTAATAAAGAACTTTTCTTCACAGTATGGAGACTAATGATTAAAGTAATATATATATATATATATATATATATATATATATATATATATTATGATCTAGGCTACAAAGCAAAAAGCTGTTCATTAATTTACCGGTTGCATAATTGGTTTGGCAGAGTGATCTGGATTTGTCATTACTTTTTGTCTAAGAAAACAGCTAATAATGATGATAGGACCCTAATGGCAAAGTCAAAACTTGGGTAGGCAAAGTAATTGGCCGTTTCTAAAGCGAAAAGATGAATGCTTAAAACCATTATGCAACTTTCTATATAAACCCCCTTTGTCTTTCACTTGTCTTTGTTTTTTGGTTAATTGTCAACATTAACCACCAAAGCCTGCCAAATAGGAGCAATAATAAGGTGCACCTATAATGATTCAGGCTCAACGGGAAGCAAGCAAAATACTTATTCTACACCAATGGGATCTGAATGTTATTTACCAAATGAGTTTCACTGACATTATATTGAGATTTTATCCAATATTTTTTTATTTCTAAATCTTTTTTTATATACATATTTTTAAACGCATTTTAAAATTCGTTATACTTTTAAACGAAAAGCATTTTAGAAAAAATCCACCTATATCACTCATAAATATTTTAATTTAATTAAAATACATTGATAATATCAATGTTTTTATTATTACTTAAATATAAATTGTCATATGATAAAGATTATTGATTTTTTAATATTTACTTCTAAACATATTTAAAATGTTTTTCAATTGATTGATAAATTTTTTATATTCAGTAATATTTTGAAATTAAATCAAAAAAAATTTCTAATTATTTATAGATTGTCATTGAATATGAATTTGTTCTAAATAAAATTAGACTCAAATTTCTTAAATAATATCTTATTTTTATAAATTTTAAAAAGAATGATTGTGAAAAAATCAAAGATGAATCATTAGATTTATCGTTATCAACAAAATCAATAAATGGGGATAAATGTCTCATGTTATAGCATAGATTGGAGAAACATTTTCAATTTGTATCCGACAAAGGCACAACTAGCTCGTAAGAGATGCGAACAAAACTCACTTAAAAAAATCATTGTCATGTTTGAGCTGCAAACAATTTTCCCTAGATCGCAATTATTCAAAAGTTTAGAAGTCACTAGAGATTTTTGAAGAAACTTATCTATGAAACAAGTTAAATGACGTCATCAAAACCATACTTATAAAGAGGAGAATGTGAAAGTTTGTCTTTTGTTCTTAACCATTTGTGTTAACAGTTAACATGTGTCTGATATCAAATTTGCATATGGCATAATGAAAAAAAAATGGTACAAATACTGGTATTTTGGCCTTTGAAGTCCGTACATTTAACAGTGTACACGTACTAAAGTGGTTGGAGAATCTCCGTAGACAAGGAACTATATGGTGGTCAACAAACATAATCTGGAGTAAAGTCGTCATATGGGAAGTGAGATCTAATAAGCAAGTTGTAAGTTGTAAACATAACAGGAGGATGATGATAACCAAATTTAATTGAAAGCTTGGCTTAGGAGAAGCAAGGAACGGAAGAGCATTAAGCAGAGAGGGATAGGTGTGAGATTTGGTGAAGTAGAAGGGGACAGAATAGACATCCGCCCGGAAATAATGGGATACCGTACAGTCTTAAATACCTTTTATTCAGTTTGTGATATTTTTTTATTGGTCTTTAACCTCACAAAGTGAGGCACTATCACTACTACAGTCTTTGTTCTTGTAGCCTTGTTTGTTTGCACCTCTCTCTCTCTCTCTTTCTGCCACACATCAAACCCAACAGTCTCAGCATTGCAGCAGCAACTGCACCACTGCTCCTGCTGCTTCAGCTCTCAGAAGACCAGCAAAAGCACCCATAAAGTAAAATAAACCAAGAGGGGATACAAAGCTCCCATTTTTATGTCACTAACTTAAATCTCACTGAAAGCTTGATTTGATGCTACCCCAAAATACACACCTTTCTCTCCTCCATACCATAACATAAAAGTAAAAAAGAAAAGAACCCTCCAAAAAGAAAAAAAAGCAAAAAAAATAAAAATACAGCAGAGAGAGTGATAACTCATATCATATAGAGTAGTGAGCGAAGAGAGAGAGAGAGAGAGAGAGAGAGAGAGAGGGTCTCTTTCTTTTTGGAGTATTGGGTCACAGCCTCTTTTAGCAATGCCAAAGGTACTCAACAACACCTCACGCTCTCTGAAAATGCTAGAGGCATGAAACCATTCATTCCAACCTTCACCTCCTTCTTCCAAACCTCTCCTTCACTTGTTAGATTTGTTCACATTGCAAAGAGAACTTTGTTGCTATGGGGTTGATCGATCTGAACACCACGGAAGATGATGAAGCTGCTCCATTATCTGCTTCTTCTCCAGCTTCATATTCTTCTTCTTTTTCTTACTCGGGGATAAGCACTTCTGCTTCAACCTTGGTTGTTCCTCCTACTCCTCCTTCTGTGTGCTTGGAACTGTGGCACGCGTGTGCGGGCCCTTTGATCTCTCTGCCGAAGAAAGGAAGTGTTGTTGTGTACTTGCCACAGGGACACTTTGAGCATGTTCAGGATTTTCCGGTCACTGCTTATGATATACCACCCCACGTGTTCTGTCGTGTCCTTGATGTCAAGCTCCATGTAAGTGTGTTGTTCTTCACTTTTTTTTCCTCTCTCTCTTTCATCGGACAAAACAAAACAAAACCAATGTTGTCGGCTCAGGATTTCCTCTCTTCTTAAATTTGGTTTCTTTATGGGGTTTTGTATCTGTGTTTTTTGTTATGTCTGCGGGCTGAGAAAAATTCATGTTTCCTTGTCAAGTTTAACAATTTATGAATGAAGAAACGAACATCCCCCTCCCCCCATTTTGTTCCTACTTCTGGTTCTTTTGGATTATTGGGGTGACCTGTTTTGGACTTTACATGAAATTTTGATGTATGGTTTGTGCTTTTTCTGAGCAGGCAGAGGAAGGGAGCGATGAAGTGTATTGCCAAGTGTTGTCGGTTCCTGAAAGTGAGGTGAGGCTTATCTATGATGTTAATTTTACTTTGGTTTAGTTTGGGTTTGGGGGAAGCTTGCAGAAAGATATCTCAACCTATCTATGTTTTAAGGGTCAGATAAAATTTGACTAAACGGACTAGTTGTAATGGATTTGTTTGATTGAGCAGAATGTCAAGGCTCTGGAAACCAAAGGAGAGATAAAGTAGACTATGTGGTTAACTCCGTTTTCTTTTCTTTCTATATCCATGTTACTAGCCCTTTCGATATGATGTTATCTGGGAGAAATAGATGCACAGAAAACTCTCGTATTGTTATTTTATTGTAGGAATGAAAAGGAGAGGAAAGAGGGGTATTAAGTGATGAAGAGTGTCTTTATTATCTTATTTTAGTTTTAATTTTGCTTGAACTTGGACTTGATTATAGCAAGTGGAGCAAAGCTTGCGGGAAGGGGAAATTGTTGCTGATGGGGAAGAGGAGGATACTGAAGCTATGGTGAAGTCAACAACTCCCCATATGTTCTGCAAGACTCTCACAGCTTCAGACACCAGCACTCACGGTGGATTCTCAGTGCCCCGTCGAGCAGCTGAAGATTGCTTTCCTCCCCTGGTAATTATGAAGCATTGATTTCTCGCCATAGGAATTGTTTTCTAGTGTTTTGCTGAATGTTCTAATTTGCTTTTCCTATTTTGATATTCTAAATTCCAGCCTGATCTTGTAGATGCTTTGAAATGTGTTTGTCCATGATATCAAGATCTTGGAGTATGCTTTGGATATTTTTTTTTTTTTTTTGTAGTATTTTTAATTTATAGTCCATGGTTACTTTTAGGATTACAGTCAACAGAGACCTTCACAAGAGCTTGTGGCAAAGGATCTTCATGGCTTGGAATGGAGGTTTCGTCATATATATAGGGGTATTTCACTTACTAACATTAAAGATCTAATACATAGCCAGTTGAATACTTGGAGTTTTTATTTTTTGACTTTATGTGAGTGAGCAGGCCAACCACGGAGGCATTTGCTCACAACTGGGTGGAGTGCATTTGTGAACAAAAAGAAGCTTGTTTCTGGAGATGCTGTGTTGTTTCTTAGGTATCATTTTTGGAGTTCCTATCTAATATGAAGATGAGCTAGTATTCCTAACATTTTATAATTTAAATCAGGGGCAACGATGGAGAACTGAGATTAGGGATTCGCAGGGCAGCTCAGTTGAAAAGTGCTGGTTCCTTTGCAGTTCCCTCTGGTCAGCAATTGAATCCTGTAACTCTCACGGATGTTGTTAATGCATTATCTACAAGATGTGCTTTTAGTGTTTGCTACAATCCAAGGTATTTTTTTCTTTATTCACCTGTACCTTCCCCAGGAGTTACTGAAGGAAACCCGTAAATTTGTCTGTTCCTGTGCACAGTTATTATGGAGTTTTTTCTGTTTGTATAAGATGGGGATGGGGATGGGGATTCTGAATTCTGAATTGTGAAAGTTGATTAGTTTATAACGTCTAATTGAAAATTTCCCATTGCACCTCATCTCTTCTATTTTAAGGTGCTAGACAGGAGATTTGGTTTAATAGAAGAAAACAAACTGCATTGAAGTTCCTAGTTCCTTCCCATTAGTAATTGCATATTTTAATGATTTTTTAAAATTCCCGTTTTCTCTGCATGCTTCGTATGTTTTGATTTGAGATAGACAAAAAAAAGAGTCAAGCTAACAGTTTATCCGATTACCATGGTATGTGATTGAAGTCTTATAATTCACTGTTCCTTTATAGGTTCAGCTCTTCAGAATTCATCATACCTGTTCAGAAATTCTTAAAGAGCCTTGACTGTTCTTATTCAGTTGGAATGAGGTTCAGGATGCGTTTTGAAACTGAAGATGCAGCAGAGCAAAGGTTTGTCAATTATCATGATTGTTCCTGCTACATATTGATCACCTATCAATAACTTATCTGGGTCTAACTTCTATTGGCAGATGCACTGGATTAATTGCTGGAATTAGTGATGTTGATCCTGTTAGATGGCCCGGATCAAAATGGAGATGCCTACTGGTATGCCAGCTTTGGTGATTCTAACTTCCTTTACTATTGTTAATGTTCATGTGCACGAGATTGTGTGGGGTAAGCTGTAAGGCTTGATATTGTAATGCTTATGATCATTTTCAGCTTATTTTGGAAAGATACAGTCCATACTCATAGGGAGATTTGCAGCTCATGATTATCTAGACTTATATTATTTCAACACTTTTACATTTTTGTGCTTTTCACATTAGTTTTGGATGGAAATTTTGCAGGATAGAAGCAATACTACTTATAACTGCTTTTTCCTCGTTATAACCAACAAATTTCATATTTTAGTTATGGCACATTTTCTTGTTCTTATTTTAACTTTTCTGAAGAAGCTGTAAACAAATATCAAATCCTTTATAGTTCCATCTGTCTTTATTTGATGCTATTTTTTTATTGATAGATATTTACGCATGCTTCTTTCTTTTGATTTTCCTTCTGCGTCAAATTCAGTAAAAATAATTCCATGTATGAATTGGGTTTACAAACTCTGAAGGATGTAAGAACTTCTGTTGATCGGCCTTTGAGCATACGTGTCTCAAATCAAAGAAAAACATCAGGAAAGAAAATACATATATATTTATTAAATTACTCATTTGCATATTTAGTAGTATCCCCAACCCTTTCTGTTGTGCAGCCTATATGTAGGCTATCTTGACAATTATCATTTTGAATAAAAATCATAGTTCACATCATTTTTTTCGGCCATAATTCATAATGAATTCTATGGAAAATTTAATTATCGTGTACTTTGGCTATAATCTGAACTTATAGATTAAGTTGTGTTCCGTGCTTAGTGATGGAATACAAGTTTGATAGGAATTGTTTCAGCCAAAGTTGGCTTGTCTTTGAATACTAATTAGTTACTGAAGAGCTTATTTGCTTTTCTCCTTCCAGCTGCCAACAACATATCTCTTTTTAAGTAATTCAAAATTCTACTTGTGCATATTCTATATTGCTGGTCAATGATTATCATCGTTTTTAAAATTGTTAATTCTGCTTAAGTTTCATGCACACCGTTGTTTTGTATGTCAACTTATTAAACTACAAAAGATTTGATTGTATTCATTCATAATGGACGCAGCGGTTCCTATACCCTATTGTTGATTATGATTTATTCTGAGATGTCATTTCTATAGTACTATGATATAATTGACTACAGCCATATGTTCTTTATCATTTTTACAGGTAAGGTGGGATGGCATAGAAGCTGCTAGGCGCAATAGGGTTTCCCCATGGGAAATTGAGCCATCTGGTTCTGCTTCAAATTCCAGTAACTTGATGGCAGCTGGTTTGAAGAGGACTAGGATTGGAATGACTTCAGCGAAGCTGGAATTTCCCACTCCCAGTAAGTCACTAAGCCTATGTTCTTAAAAGAGAAATGTTTTTGAGCCATGCTTCCCCATGCAATAATATTGATAATTTCATTAATTTGTTACTCATGCATGTCAGATGGGATTGGAGCATCAGACTTTGGGGAATCGTTAAGGTTCCGGAAGGTCTTGCAAGGTCAAGAAATTTTGGGTGTTAATACTCCCTTTGATGGTATTAATGCTCAGAGTCCCCGGTTATACGAGTTAGGGAGGTGCTATCCTGGTTCAAACTGTTCAGGGATTCCTCCAACAGGAAATAATATCAGAATGCCGCATCCAGCGTCTGATTTTTCCTGCAATGGCATAGGCTTTAGTGAATCTTTTCGGTTCCAGAAGGTCTTGCAAGGTCAAGAAATTATTCCAAGCCAACCATATGGAAGAGTCTTATCTATTGAGGAGGCTCGAGCAAATGGTCACTATGGACTATACGATGGCTATCAGTTGCTTAACTCCAGAAATGGATGGTCTGCAAAGATGCATGACAATGCTCCATATTTGCATGCATCTGTTACACCTGCACAAGTATCATCTCCATCATCTGTGTTAATGTTCCAGCAAGCAATTAATCCAGTTTCAAACTGTGGTTATAATAATAACAAACGTAATAAGGAAATGGAGGGTAGAGTCCATTACCAACGTTTATATACATCTGAAGTGAAAGGTAGAACATTTGCATCTTCCTCATCCGACGATCTTATTTTATCCACGCTAGCTCCCGAAGGTGCTAGTTCTTTAGGTATGTTTGATGTTCATAACCAGTTGGGTAGTTCACGGCCACATGAATCAGTGTCAGCATTGAGAAGCAGTCAAGAGTTGGTTTCCTCATGTAAAAGTAGTTGCAGACTCTTTGGTTTTTCATTGACTGAGGACATACATGTTGCAAATAAAGAGGCATCAGCCTCTACCATCACTTTACCATTGAGTTCTGGACCTTCCTTTACTAGACTCGTTGAAGACAAGTTCCATCCCGGCCATTCGCTTCCGAGTAAGGCAGTTGGAAGTAACTGCACCAAGGTAAGTGATCCATTTATCCTGTCCTAGACATGCGGGGTGTAATTGTTCAACTCATGCTTCACACTGATTGTGGATAATTCTTTCTACTGTTTGCAGGGTGTATTGCAGTATTGAATTTAGAATCATGCGTGCGCTATATATGACACTGGAATGAGATCAGCCGAAGAACGCGTCCATAGTATGGTCTGCTTATGTGCTTTTTTGCTATAATATCTCTGAATTCAAGTAAGGAGGAAAATTGTTATTATTTGTGTGCCATATTTGTTGGCTATGACCAAGTTGAAGTGCTTGTGTATTAATGGTTTGCTCATAGGCAATGTGACCTGTAAGAGATGCATACTCGTGTAAAAACTAATTCTGTAATCCTATGCATATTAATCCTCCATTTGGCACGTAAAGTTGAATGTATTTGTTAGACGCAAGATGTTAAAATTTCAACCGAAAGGCCATCGATCCTTCTTGAGGATCTCGAAACACTAGGGAGAACGTTCTTCAACTGAACTTCTCAGTGATTTCTGGACACTGAAGTGGTTAGTATTCAATTAACAATGATTAGTTTGTTTCTCTTAAAAACTATTCCTCCTAAGTCTTAATATAATACATTGACTGTGCCGGTTTGATCACGTCTTTAAGTCGAGTGTGTTGGTATTCTTTAACTGTGCAAGTGAATTAAACTATTTGTTACCCTTACTCATTAAATGTTTGATCAAGCTAGATTTTAAGTTTGATTGCATAATGAGTGAAACTCAAGGTTTTTTTTTTATATATATGGAAAATGCTAATTTTATTAGAGAATTTCCTCTTCTTTTTTTCCTTCATGTGTTGAACAATTGAAAAAATTGACTTCAATAAGATAAGGTTTTACAGGGCTTGTTCCCTCACTCCTATTCCTAACTTTAGAGTAGGGTAACTAGATAAGTGTTCTTTTAGTTACCTATCCTCCTTACCTTAAAGTTTATGAACCGAAAAAGAAGAGAAAGTGAATGTAACAATTCTGGTGAAAAATAGTGAAGCAGCGCAACATCTCTAATTGCCTATCATATCGTACATGTAAGTAATGTAACCATAAACTGAATGGTGTACTATTATTAGCATAACTTTCGGTTGGGACTTGGGACCATGTGTCATAAATGTTGCAGTGATATCCCCCCTACCTTTTTTTCTCATGTATTTCTGTACATGTATTTTAGTCCAAATTTCAAATAGTTATGTTGAGTGATAACTAGTGTTTTGAGTGAAATTGAATTCAATTTTTTAAAGTAAAGTCTAATTTGAGTGTTTATAGATAAAAAAATATGATTACTTTTTTATTAAAGATAATCAACTATTTTTTTTAACAAAAAGTAATAATCGGCAAAGTAAACAAATACTTGTCACGCCCATAACATGCCAATAAAAAAATGCTACCTAGTGTATACATTAGTTAAAGAATAAAAAATAACAAAAATTAACCACTAAAAATAAAGTATTTATTGCCTTTTAAATATAAATGTCATTTAATGCTTACTTTTTAAAGTAGTTAAAGCAATTTAATAGAATGTATTTAATGCTTTTTAATCAATATTTTTAAGAATACTTGTTAACAAAACTCAAAATTTATTTAAATTTTTAAAATAAACAAAGTGCAACTAACAAGAGTTTAAGAAAAAAAATAGTATATATCAGTTCAATTAACTTAGAAAGACATGTGGCGGCACTTTACATTTAAAACATGCAGTTTTTTTTTTCAACAATCATATTGTGAACATTGAAAGAGATAAGAACAGAAGAGAAGTATCATGATTAAAATAAGGGAGATATAGAGATAAAAAAAATGAATTTTAAAATATATTGTGAAAAAAATGAAAAACTATACATTTTTTGGATCCAAACTTTAAAAAATAAAATAATGACTTACAGGTTTTGAAGTGAAGTTCTGAGGGCTGTTACTTTCTGCACTCTGTAGGTGCAGGATAAAATTTGTGGAGTGTAAGAAGTAACTCCCAAATTCTGAGCTAAAGGAGAAATGAACAATTTATATTTCATTTTCCAAAATGCACAGGGGCGCAACAGGAAGTAACAGTGAGGGTCAGGAAGTTTTAGCTCCGCCTTTATTCTGTTTTATTGACCATGGTTGTTGTGACAAATAAAGTAAATATGACATTTTTTCTAAAAATAAGTCTAGGAATCGAACAGGCACTACAATTTTTTTTTACAATTTTCTATTTTAATTATGAATAAAATATATAGGAAATTTGTAGCTGATTAACTACATATTAACTATCATATTTATTTTCCTAGTTAATATTAAAATCCAAATTAAATATTATTTATCTCTTTTAGATTTTTAGGCTTCGGGGTTTCACTGTTTCAATGGTGTCACTCTCAGTCTCACTCTCGGGCCTTTGGCACCCGACGTCGCTCCCTCGCTCCCTCACTCTCTCGAAACACACTCTCTCTCTAGCCCTACCTCTGCTCCGCGGCCACGGAGGTTGATTTCAGCCGCCATAGGCCTTGTCTTCTGATTTTAAACCGATAGAATCTCTCATCTCATCGATCTCTATAAAAGCCTCAAAAAAAATTCGCCCAATCCAAGCTGTGACCATAAAAGCCATTTCTGCCCACCACGGTAAGTATCTTACAAATCTACTCCGATCTAAGCCTTCCTTGTGTCAACCACAACAAAACCTATCTACTTTCCTATAATTTTGGTCACTTTTTCGGTAACTCCTAATTTCAAATCTCGTCCAAGTGCTACACTGAAAGTTCGTTGCAAATCTCAAATCTATTAGATAGAACTGCTGCTGTAATTTTTATTTCCATTTATATTAAGGGATTGCATGTTCTTTGGATTTGAGATTGTGTGGATGTACTGTTGGTATTCAATTTTAGGTGGGTTAGCGCTAATATGTTTTGTTTCCCTTGCCTGAAAACACAATGGAAATTGGTAGTGATTTAATATTTTTTTTTCTTGTTTTAGCTTGCAAATTATCTGAAAGATATTGGTGTTGTGAAGAAGGGAGATGCTATAATTATTTTTCTTGTTTCAGCTTGTTTAGTCATGTCATAATCACCAGGTTGCTTCTTATGTTTCACTTGTCTTATAAGTTAATAATTTTTTGTTTTTTGTTATGTATATAGTTCTGTCCATGAATCACAATCAGTCTATATACTGCAAACCGAAAACTGGAATCCATACTAGTATGAGGATGAGGGATTTATTTTAGGAAATAGGAACAAGGATAGCGTATCAGTGCTTCAGCGATATAAAAGCTATCTTTGTAGGGTTTTGTTTATGTGAGGAGAAATTAGCCACAGTAGTTAAATATGATAATCGATAGTTATTGTTAGTGTTTGATGGTATCTCAACTCTCAACTCTCATCTCTATTTGTGTCTCCTTATCATTTAGGATTTCTTGAAAAGGCGTGTTTATGGCATCTTTGAGACCTTTTTTTTTTTTTTTTTAATGTTGAGTTTTTGTTTTGTTTTGTTCACAGATACATTTCATGAGGTGAGAAGGAGACGTGAGCGAAAGGAGGTAAGCTTCTCCCCTCCCTCCTTACTTGCTTTGCTTTTATATTTCAGTTGATTTATTACTGCTTCTATGTGTGTGCGATTGGATTTCAACTTGTAATTGGTTCCTAGATTGATATTTCCGATTGTTTAGGTTTTTTGGTTTTGAATCTTGTTGTTGTGTGCATAGATCTAAGGGATAAACAATGAAATTTGAGCTTGATTGTTTGTGATGTTGTAGTTTGTTTTGCCAGAGTAAATTTCCTTTCCCTATGGCAGTAGTTACATAAGTTCTAGCTCGTCAAGAAGCTATTGGCCAAGCCAAACTGTCTTGGCTAAGTAAAAGTCTCTAAGTAATATTTTTACATTGTAAGAAAGGTATTTTCTACATACTTTTGCCACCAGTTCTGAAACATGAAATTGTCTCACTGTTCAATCCACTAGTACTTTTGCTTTCAGGTACTCACTTTTTCTTATATTTAAGTACTTTGGCCAGCAGATTATTGCATTGATATTTAAATTTTGTAGAAGAAAAATGAGAACATATGCTAATTTATGGTTTTTTATATATTATTTTAGGAGTCATATGACACCATAATGTTGGAAAAGTATGGAGAAGACTCTTCAAAGCATCCATTGGTTGATTCAACAGTATGGGCAGATGTGTCAGGTTCAAAGAAACAAATTTTTGGAACTATGGTTACTTCATCTTCAAAGGTCATAGGTCCCTCCCACATATCAATTTCTACACAAGGAAGTGACTAAGGAAGCTGTAAAATGTTGCCATGACTTCTTTTGTTCATAATCGTTCGATGCCTGGGTTGGAGCCCGTTATATCTTTCTTTGGTGGCTCCCAAGCTAGAGTAACTGAGGATCATGAGGACTCATAATGAATGTTGGTGCTCCTTGGCAACATAGTGTTAGAGCAAATTGGACCTTTAGGCACAAGATTGTTGATTTAGAGAAAGATTACTGATGACATTAATTTTACGTTATTTTGCAAAAAAAATGGACCTTTAGGATTTTCTCATTTGTTCTCTTGTGACTTTCTAATTTTCATATGTTGCAAAAAAAAAAAAAATGTTTTGCATGATTAAGAATATGGTTCTTCTTTATCTTACATGTTTTGATATATATATATATATATATATATATATATATTAGCTAGGAATTAACTAGAAAATAATTTTTAAATTACTATGGATATAGAATAATTTTAGTTATAGAGTAGCTACAAATTTACTATGAAAATAACATAGCTACATAGCTAGGAACAAAAAAAATTGAGTAATGTATTACTACAAATTAACTAGAGAATAATAACTATGATTTTTTAAAATTAACTACAAATTAACTAGGATTATTTTTTTAAGTTAATTAGCTACTTGTTTCATGCTGCCAAAATATTGTAGGAATTTTGTAGTTAACTCTTTTTACTAGAGATTAGCTACAAAATAACTACTTTTTTTTTAGCTAATTTCTAAATGTTTGGAGAATTGGTATGAATTTTGACCAACTCAAAAAACTAGAAATTTTGTACATACTCTCATTGTAATATAATTGTCTCCTAAATAGTAAATGTTTAAGATACAGTAAAAATGATCATAATAAACATATGTTACAATATTAATTATATGAAGGTAGAATGAATTTAACCTGAATTTCATATTTGATCAAGAATATGCTGATCTTTGTAGCTTTATATTCAAGTTAGCGCATCTGTCTTAAAAGGGTTAACCTAAGGAAAAAACAATTAAAACTTAAGTTTAAAGTTTTAGCCACAAACAAAAAACATTATTATTAGTTTTTATAAAATAAAAAAGGTCACATACATTAACAAAAAAATCACATTTTTTTTAGTAAAAAGGTTTATCATATAACTCTCTTATTTAAAGAAAAAAATTCTTTTAAAATTTGCTTTAGATTTTACTATTTGTTGGACTAATCCTGTGTCTTAGTTATATGATTTTCACTCCTGAAAAGATGTGTGAAACCATGTGTTGACAAGTAATAAAGCTACTAATTCCTGTGGTTGATTGTTTTCATGTACCTTTTACTCTTCCGTAATTTTAATTTGTTGGATTACGCGTCTATTTACCCTTCTAATTTCAATTATTTTGGTTAGTCTAATATCTTATGCTGTGGCTGAGTAAACGTCACACCTGGCGCAACATGTGAGAAATTGGAGTCAAGTCATGCCTTGATAACAAAGTAATTAGTATTTCCATATTAGACGACTATAGTCTATATATATAGCTAGTTTGCATAGTAGAGAAATAAGATGGCTAATGTTTCAGAGACAACTTTAGAGAACACACCAACATGGGCTGTGGCAACAGTTTGCTTCATAATGATAGTCATCTCGATTCTTATTGAGCATTTGCTCCATATATTATCCAGGGTATTATTGTTACTTTCGGGTTTCAACTTTTTCTTCAGGCACAAGCCACACTTAATTAGAACAAACCCACACACCGATCATGAATTCATGCTTCTTTCTTCACCTATGCCAAGTAATTAATAAAGGGTATCTATATCTAATTAATTCTTTTATGTACTTCAGTATTTCAAAAGGAAAAGGAGGAAATCCCTCAGTAAGGCTCTTGAAAAGATTAAAACAGGTAAGCTTAATTAATTTCCAGATCACATGCATGAAGCTAGCTTAGAGAAAAATGAATTGGAATTAATTAGTTTTTCCTTTCACTCTTTAAGATAAACAAAGTGATAGTATTCGCCTATTTTCCGTGTAGAATTGATGCTTCTGGGTTTCACATCTTTGCTGCTAACGGTGAGCGAAAAATCAATTGCAAATATTTGCATTCCAAAGGGTGTAGGTGAAACTCTTATTCCCTGCGCAAGCATAACTTTTGACGATGCTGAGGAAGAAACAAAATGTGCAGAGCAGGTAAGCAAATTAATATATAAGCATATAAGAGTGTCAATAAGTGTGTTGTGTGTGTGCATGTGTATCATCAATGTATTCTTGTAATTGGAGGTTGGTTTTCTAGTTTTCTACTTGATGATGGAACTTCGGTTTGGAAACTTTAGAGAAAGGCACTCAAGTTAGAACATCACATAAGGCATGGTTATTGGAAGAGAAAACAAGTGGGCCGGGTTTGAGTCCTTTTGTAAATATAATTTTTTTGCTTTATATATCTGAACTCCTGAAAATTTTACAAATTCCTTTCAGCCTTACATAGTTACATTTAGATAATTTTAATAGGAGTGCTAATTATTAATTAACAAAATCAAACATTTATTTACTTCAAATTTATTAAAAACTATAAGATCATGAGTGAAAACTTTAACCAACTTAACAGTAAAATGTGTTTTTAAAAAGAAGTGTATGATAAACTATGTAGGTGACATTTTTCATATTTGAATGTTTTGGGTGGTGCTGCATGTGTCCACAGGGAAAAGTATCATTGTTGTCGAGGGAAGGTGTCAGAGAGCTGCAATACCTCATCTTTCATTTGGCTGTGTGCCATGTTGTTTCCTGCATTCTCACCTTTGGTCTTGGAATGGCGAAGGTGACTAATCTTTCTTTCAACATTTCTTTTTCTCCCTCTCCATTTCTACACCAAGTTGAGGGTTTAATTAAAGCTAGGAATCTATATAAGCTAGACCACTCATTTAATACAAACATGACCTAATTATGTTTCGTTCTCTGAACCAATATTCCTCACAATTAAGGGGATATTGGACTTGTGTTTGACAAACTTACTTTAATTTGGTTGTGTCGGTCCTTGGAGGCATGCAGATGAGGCGTTGGAAGTCTTGGGAAGGAGAAACTAGAACATTGGAATATCAGTTTGCATATGGTAAGTAGTCTTAGCTAGCTATCTCATTAATTTCTTGTAGAAAATTTTCATTATACTTTGGTTATGATTTGTCAAAAAAGAAGACTAAATCATCATGACATAATAGATGGTATAATATAACAAAGCAAATAAAAAGCTTATACAATTCAATGATTTGAACATTTGTGGCGCTGTTTAAACTATTTTTTATTCGACCTTTCAATTTACTACAGTGAGATAGCAATGTATGCTACCTTCTTGTGATAGGGAAGTGTCCTTGGGGTGCATTTATTTCCTTCGTTTGTCATATTTATATTTTCTTGTTGCCACAGGGGAGGTATGCCTTATACCATAGTCATAACCTGTATTCTTTTTCTTTGATTTATAAAAAAGAAGAAAAAAACGTACGCTATTCAAATACTTTTTTTTGGCTTATGTCCATTTTAATAAAATATTTCAAAATTTCCTTTTCTTTTTGGAAAAAAAAGGATATTTCAAATTTTATACCGTTGACCGTTCCTATATAAAATTATTCCCCTCAGTTCAGTTAAAACTTAAAAGCAACCGTGTAGTTGATACCTAAGAAAAAATAAAAAAATCGTGTAGTCGCGCGTGCATAGTTATGATTTATGAAGGCTAGAGACGAGTAAATAGCATTATCTTTAAGCTGATAAAAAAAATAGCATTATCTTTAAATGTTTTCTCTTTATCGTTTTATCCAATAAATTAACCAGCTAACTAACGTAAATAGTGGTAAACCAAGTTTGATATTATATGTTAGAGAAGTATCCATTTAACATCCTACTATGTCTTGAATAAACTGCTTTCAAAAATTGGTAATCGTAAACCAAATTATTGTGGCATGTAGAAAAGAAAAGAGTAAATAGTGAAATTCATCCAAAAAAAAGTGTGAGCGTTAATAAATTAATTTTGAAAATGAAAAAATTAATTTAATTTTTAAATGTGTAAAAATCTAACAAATTAGTTATATAGATAATTTAATATTAAATTGGTGTTTAAATTATGTAATTTAATATCAAATTAATTTATGAAAATATATCTTATCATCAAATTAGTCTTTAAACATTATAATTTAATGATAAAATGATCTTATAAATTTTAAAATATGATTAATTTATCACACATTTAGAGATTAAATTTATATTTTTTATTTTTAGGAATCAATTTATTATCATATTACATTTTAATAGACGAATTTGACTATTTGCCAATTAAACTCCTTTAAAATTACTCTCCTCGTCTAATAAGTGTTACAGTTGAATTTTTTCTCTCCAAAATATCCATAATGAAGACCACTAATAGCTTTTTCTTTCTAAATTTCTAATATAATTAAGTGAATTTATACTTACTATTATTTCCTACTCTTTTAAATAGTGTTGAAACATAACTTCAAAGCATTTTGGAAAGTTGAAACACTTCAAAAATTTAAAATACCAAAATCCAGGAAACTTCATTAATTTCATTACTTGCTTTGGAAGTGTAGATCCTCGGAGGTTTCAGCTCACTCGTCAGACACCATTTGGAAAGCGGCATCTTAACTATTGGAGTAACAATTTTGTAATGTATTGGCCTGTACGTTGAAAAAGTTAAATGGTTGGATTTATAAAATTTTATTTTAGCTATTAACTAATCTATCTTCCACTGTCTTTATTGACTGGTTCTTTTATTTATTTTTCTATCTTTACCCTTTTAATTTGTCCAGGTCTGTCTTGTTAGACAATTTTATAGATCTGTCCCCAAGGTTGATTACTTCACTCTTAGACATGGATTCATCGTGGTAACGCTAATTTTTCAATAAACTAGTTTGGGTTTATATCATGACTTTTTTTGGTAAGATTGGTATTATAGGGTGAAAATCTAATCATTACACTTTGTTGCTATACTATTATCCTAGTCCCATTTTTCAGAAGAAAGTAACTTTGATTTCCAAAAATATATAGAACGGGCTCTGGAGAATGATTTTGGAGTTGTCGTGGAATTAAGGTACTAATTAACTACCTACCATGACTTGAATAAAAACGCGACTGAATTAATCTTAACATTTATCAGAAATATAATTGTATTTTGTGAGCATATTGTTGCAGCTGGTGGATTTGGATCTTCTCTGTACTTTACATATTCTTCAATGCAAATGGTATGTATTAAACTGCTATATAATTTATGATAAAAGAAGATTCCATGATACAAATAAATGAGCTATGTTACAACTAATTACTTTTTCTTTTCTCCCCTTTTTTGTTCTGCAGCATTCTACAGCCATTTCTGGCTGCCTTTTATTCCGCTAATGGTAAGGATAGCTTATATGTAATGGAACCTATTTTTTTTTGTCATGGTACTTTTGTCATACATAGGATATGGGTGTTATTTCGTTTTATGTTTTGTACAGGTGCTTTTATTGGTGGGAACAAAGCTACAAAGCATAATAACAGATATGTGTTTGGATAGTCATGACAAATCCCATATGATCAAAGGAACTTTGCTTGTGAGGCCTAGTGACCACTATTTCTGGTTTGGATGGCCCAAGCTGCTGCTTCATCTCATTAGCTTCATATTGTTTCAGGTTATTCTTTAACACCATACATTCTTAATTCCTATTCTTGGAAAACATGTATTTAAACTCATTATTAGAGTGTTAATTTGTATCATGCAGAATTCCTTTCAACTAGCATTTTTCACATGGACTTCGGTAAGTTCCCCATGTTATTCGCTTGGAAAATAATAATAAAAACATTGACAAATTTGTGTTCTTAAAAGAGAAGTTAAAAAAAAAAGCGAGATGGAGAATGAAGAAAATGAAGAGTTTATTAAATGAAAATGAAAATACTGTATAGCCAGAGCCTTTTTGTCAATTTTTTCCTTCCACAATGAGTTAGAATTAGAATTAGTACTGATCATTGGATAAATAATTGGTACTTTTTATAATTTATTTAACAATTACCTTTTAGCTATGCAACATTACTTAAAAAAAGGAGAATATAGCAAAAACAAATGGAGGATATGAAAAAATTTATTCTTTGTTTCGGAATAACTTAGTGTTTTCTGTGAAGTACAGATCCGATTCGGCATCAGATCATGCTTTCATCAAGAAATTGAGAATATCATCATAAGGGTAGCTATGGTTGTTTCAGTACAAATTCTTTGTGGCTATGTAACACTACCACTTTATGCTTTGGTAACTCAGGTACACAATCAAACCGTAACTAATTATAACTCTGATCACTCGTAATAGTGCAATTAATTTCCACAGCATCACATATTTATCTGTTTCTTAGAAATTCTATTACTACGAATTTTAACATTATTTCAGGTTGTTTGCTTCGTATTTTCTACTAATGTTTTGTTACATAACATGCAATGTGTAACAGATGGGTACCTCGATGAGCAAAGTTGTGTTTAGAGAGAATGTGATTAGAGGCATCCAAATTTGGCAGGATAAGGCCAAGAAGAATATGGCTCTTAGGAATCCATATTCACAAGGCACAAGCTTAGACACTTCGATTTCACTTGAAACTTCACTAGAGGCTTCGCCTTCTTTCAGGCTTGGTGCATCGGTCTCCAATTATATGGATCGTCCATGAGATGTTAACAAGCACATGGATGTTAATATTACAGAAGGAGAAATAGTGAGTGAACAACAAGAATCCGAGAATCAGGCATCAAATCTAAGTTCATTTCAAGGATTTGACCTGCAACTTTGAATAGCATTTATAAGCTTTCTAGTTGGTCATGATTATTGGAACATCTGTGAAATTATTATATGGTCTTGGAATACATGTGTTTATATTTTTAAGTAAATTCTATCTTTGATTATGTTCAACAAAATTAGTTGAAAAATTAGTTAGAAGTTGAAAAATTAATTTATTAAATTATAAGTATTATATAAAACTAATCGTTGAAATAACTGAAAAAAAAATGTAAATGATTTGAAAAAATAATTAAATCATGATTTATTTTAAAAAAGATAATAAGAAAAATAAATAAATATATTGAAAATTAAAGTGAAAAAATATAAAAAAAACTAGAAATTAGAAGCTAATATTTTACAAATGTTACTTAAAATATCATTTAAAAAATATTGAAAACTATTAAAAAAAAACTTATTTACTAAAAAGTCAAATGAGCTTTGAACTAGTAAAAAGGTTGAAAATTAATTAAAATATCATATCACACATATTTTTAATCAAATTTTCTACTTTATAAAAGAAAACTCAACTACTTGTTATATAAAAATTGATTGGATCATTTTTATCAACAAATATTAATTATTAATTTTTATTAGTGGAAATAATTTGAACTCAAATCTCTCTTTCTTCTTTTTCCTTCCATCATCAAATAAATCTTATAATTCTTAGAAATTGATTGGATTATACACACATGTCACCCTCCACCATACAATACTTTCTCTTCTTAGAAGTGTTATATCTTCTCCAAGTGCCCTGACATATCTTTTCCGGATACCCTCAAAAGATTTCATTAACTTTTTTAAAAGATTTATGTTAACAAGTAAATTTTCATTTACACACATGTATATATTTCTTTTCCATTTGGTTGATAATATGTAAATTTCACCGTAAATCTTCACTAAAAATAGTGGTATTCTCTCACATATTTCAAGGGACATGTAAATTCTTTGTTAAGTTTAGTGATCTTCCCTAACATTTCAAGAGGGTGTGCCTTCCCGTCATCTAAATTAAATTTTTATTGTGCAAAAAAAAGTAAGTAGATGCCTTAAGTTTGGTTTCTTGTTTAACAAAAATATATCCTTAAAAGTATTTTATAAATTTAAAGTTATAGCCTCTTGACAAGCATTTTTAAAATTAAAAAAAAAAAATAGAATCTGATTGAATTTGAAAGTGTATAAATTTCTCTTTACTTGTTGAATTGGCAAATTTAATTGCTATATATACATAAGTGAAAAGGTGGTGAAAATATGGTACAGACAAAGGAATGACATTATTGGCGATATATAATTATATAGATCGTGTTATGATTTTATCAGCTTCGCTTTCAGGTAGTAAAATATTAAATATATAATGGAGACTTTCATCACTGGATACGTCATCAACCTCCAATATAATGACGTGCATAAAAAGTGGAGACCATATGCGGGATGATTTGTGTGCGCCACCGATTGGTGTATATTTTAGTGATTACCCAATACCCATTTCAAAACCATTTGGAAAGTCAAATTTTGCGTACAAAGGAAATTTGGAATAATATAGATATTGGATTGTGTGGTCCCTTTGGAGATTCTTTATAAAATATGGTGGTCGAGGGTAGCCTAGGTTGATCAGTACATGGTTTTAACTTTACATGGGGCGAAAGTGATTGAATGGAGAAGATATAAGTGACAAATGATGAAATACATAGACTATACTATTTTATTTGCTTCCATGCTTTTGCTGGCTAAAGACTTGGAAAAGCAGACAACTGTTGTCTAGCAAGAAATTCAATCAACTAGTTAGCAAGGACTTATCAACAACAGTGATAATAGGAGCATCCATTGTGCCACCTAGCATTTCAGAGTGCACAATTCAAAAGGTTTTTTTCTTGGTGTGAATAGTTGTTGATACATACATAAACCGGCCGTACATTTGGAGGTTTCATTGTTAAGAGCCAAGCTTAATTTTCGTCATTAAAATGAAAATTTGGTTTAAATATTCACATTCCCTCTCACCAGTTAATTTTAATTAACTCTAATAATGATCATAATAAGATGAAAGAAGTTTGGAATTTTTCCGGACAGAGAAGGCATATATATGTATTCAAGTGTCAGATATGGAATACAAATAGGAGCCATAAGCTGCTCGATCTGAAGAGGTAGAATAATTTTATATACTTATATTTTTACTTTTTCATCTAATACATACGAAGATACTCGGATTCCACATCTATAATTAATATATATATATATATATAAAAGTATTAAGTGATATTTTTTTAAGAAATAAAAATATAAATATTTGAATCATATAATTATATATGAATGATCAAAATTAAAAATTATTAGTTACATAACCACTTTAAAAAATTAAATGTATTTTATTTTTAATTTAACTATTCAAATAGAATATATACTCTTATTTTCACAATTAAAAATTTGATTTGATGTGAGATGAAACGTAATTGTCATATTTCTGAATATTTCATTTTTTTATTTAACTTCTTTTTCTCTACCTGTACACTCTTATTTCTTATTTATTTTTAAAAAAATGTAAAGAGGCACATAATTTCTTCCGGTATATATAAAGAAAGGGGTCGAGCGTGGTGTAGTCACGCCAGGCGTGTAACGTGCACACAATGTAACAGTAAAAGTAGCATCTCCTTACATGATTGATTAGATTATGAGTATATTTGGATATAAGTTATAAATAAATATTTTTGAGAATTTTTTTATTGTAAATATAAAATCTTTTTCAGTGAAAAGACTTTTAAAAGAATTTTTAACCTTTGTATATTTGACATTGTTGCTTCCATTCTGTTGTTATTTTCTCTTTTTGGGGCGTGGGGTCTTTGATGTTTATTACGATAGAAGAAAATATATTTGCGTATAATTTTTGTTTATGAGAAAATAGAATTCATGAGAAAAAATGTGTGTTTACTTGGCAACTTCTTTTGTGGCGCGCTGCTTTATTTCATTTTGAGAAATGAATTCAAGTAGGAGGAGATTTATAATTATTTATTAGTTCAATCAATTAAGTTAATTAAGTTAGATCCCTCATTGTTTGGCCCCAAAAGAAAAAAGGAATATTACTCTCTATAATAAAAAAATCATACAGACTTATAAAAATTAAAGTTATTCCTTGTTTGGTAAAGAGAAAATAGAATGGAGAGAAAAAAAATAGATAAAAAATAAATTAGGTAAAATCTAGAAAATAAAAGATTATAACAGATAACAAATCAAGTTTGAGCATTGATTTTTTTAAAACAGAATAAGCTTATTTAGAAAAAATCTCGTTAGGCCTAACCTATTTTAATACTTACGTGCATACAGATACAGATTGATAAATAGTTAAATAGTTAGTGATTGTATATAAGTATAAATACTTAGTTGTCAAACAATTTAGCCCAAATCTGCTCCACCTTCCTAACCTTATTGGAGATCCTGAAAACTGTACGTTGACAAAGGAGCGTGATTATATGAAAGGAAAAACAAGAACAGTCTCATTTTCAAATTTGAAGAAATGAATTTTGTTGTTAAAGGCCAATTAACACACCACAAATAATTTTGTAATTTTAGTTACTAGTTGGATTCTCGGCACACTGTTTTATGTTTTTCTCCAGTCTAAACGACATTAATTAAGATGTATATACATTGAATGGGGCAACGTGAAGAGAGAGATATTTACCTTGTATATATGACTATAAACTACAAAACATCACGTTCAATTTTAGATTAAAAAATATCAATGGCGGAAACATGTTACTACCTAATAAAATATTTATATGATATTCATTTTGGGTATCATTTCATTTTCACTTATTATATGATTTAGTTAATCACATTTTTATTGTATATCTAGTTAAATGTTCAGCAGAAGCCTTCAAATGATGATTTGATCGAAGATTTTATTTTTCCAAGTTCCAGCCTAACATGTTTATAAGGCTGTACAAACTTTCTGTTTGTGCAGTATAGAGAAAAATCTCAACCAAACAAATGAGCTACAACTAACTAACCTCTGTATGCAGAGCAGCAGAGGGTGAAATTTAAACTACACTGTTATTTTTTTGCAAAGTACGTTATATATCGAAGTTCAAGAGATGAGAGGCAAGGAAAATGACAATAACATTAATGAACTTTATGTTGAAGTCCAAAGGAGAGTAACATATGCCTGCTTAGATAACACGGTGTTATAATTGAGTGACCCCATAACGTGTTATAATTCATAAACGTTTGGTGAATGACAAATGAATCTTATCGTCAAGTTCAACCGTGTGAGACCATTTTATTTTATTTGTATTAAAAGAATAACGAAGCTCAAGAAAAACGTGTAGTGGAGATGAACCACCCACACTAGACCCAGTTTTCGAAAAACGACAGCTCCGGAACATGTGGACGGCGACGATCACTCTGGTTCCCGCAACCACGTGGCCAGCGAATGGAGTTCGTGCAAATGGATAACGACGTAATCAGAACGCTGTCGTTTTGCTGCACCGTCCTTTACTGTGAGTAGAACAAGACTTGCAGTAGTAATATCCGTGAACTCCGCTGTTTATGCTTTCACCAATTTTTTTTTTTTACTAATTAAACTAGACTTTGTATGACAAAAAATGACAATGTTAAATCACCATACATGATCACTTAACATTTATATGACTTCACTTACTAGCTAGAGGGGTACGGTAGCAATTGGACCAGAACATAACTCATAAATATAACTAGCAAATTGGAGAGAGAGAGAGAGAGAGGAAATTATTGAATAATAATAACTTGCGTATGCAAGCAAGTTAGCTAGCTCACCTCCAAAATAAGAATTTTACTATGATACTTAGTGAAATAATGTAGGACAAAACAAAACATGAGAGAGGAGCATCTCAGCTCAGCATTAATTTTCATCATGGATGTAACTTCCAGGAATGTGTTGACCGCGTCGGTGACGCAATACCGCGTCACCCACAACAGCGGTGACGTACAATTGCGTAACTGCCGTTGACGTTACAGCCCCACCCCACTCCTCCCCCTTATTTATATTTCCACCTCTACCCTCCACTAATCCTCCCCTACTTGCACACTTCTCTCGATCTCCACCATGCACCAAGCTATTCCCTACAGAAGCTCCGTCCCGACAGGAACACGTGACATGCCACACGCCGGAGGAATCAAAGAATCCAATGGCGCCGATCCATCCAACGTTGCCACAATGGTTTCGGAGAACGCGGTGGTAATCATTGGGAAACGGGGGTGCTGCATGTGCCACGTGGTGAAAAGGTTATTACAAGGTCTGGGAGTGAACCCTCCCGTGTACGAGGTGGACGAGGACCACGAAGCCGCCGTTGCTAGCCACCTGTCCCCGCAGGACGCCGAAACGGTGCAGTTTCCGGCGGTGTTCCTCGCCGGCAAGTTGTTCGGAGGGTTGGAAAGAGTTATGGCCACTCATATCTCAGGTGAATTGGTTCCCATCTTGAAGGATGCTGGTGCCTTGTGGCTCTGATTCTTACTCTAGCTGCCTCCATCTTTTTTTTCTACATCTGCTCTTTTTTTTTTTTAACCTAATTTCTCTAGTGGGGAATTAATTAGATATAGCGAAATTAATTTTCTTGGGTTCAATTCCCTCCTTTTTTGTGTTTTGTTTTTCTTTTCCTGCGTCTCTTAACTGAGCAAAATGAGAAACTGCGTTGTTGTTAACAACTCCCTTGTGTTGAAAAGCCGGGAAGAGAGATGTTAATTGTACATTGTGTTTCAATTAGTTGATGTTGACGTACAAGTTCATCAATTGGATCTCAAGAATTTATTACAAAACAATCTCTAATTATGCTTCCAGTAACGTTTTTCTCTTCTCGATTAATTGTAAAGGGAAATTAAACTAGATGGAATTAGTGTAATAAAGAGGTAAAAGATGTGTTGTGTTATTATATTTGTATTATGACTTTTAATTTTTGGACTTTTTGTTATTGTAAATTCACTGTTATAGTTTTTTTTTTTTTAATTTGTAAAAGAAGATGAATGCTAATAACACTTCTCTACAATCATCTAATACTCCCATATGATTTGTTGAAATTTATTGAAATCATAGTTTTTTGATGGATTTTATTTCTAAATTACGAGAGAGGAAAATTAATAAGAAGTGAGACACAAAAATTAGTAATTTTTATATATTTTCACAATCATCAACATTG
>PYAF01006211.1:11809-30432 GCA_007407185.1 Glycine tomentella | reverse complement strand
ATTTCTAAATTACGAGAGAGGAAAATTAATAAGAAGTGAGACACAAAAATTAGTAATTTTTATATATTTTCACAATCATCAACATTGTTGTTAGCATTCTTGTGTAAAATAAAAATTAAATTGTGATTTTGGTATCTTTGAATTTTAATTGTAATATTTAATCTTTTTAGTCTTATAAATTAATGACTTTAGTCATTCAGATATATTATTAAAAAATAATTATAATAATTGAGTTATTAAGTTAATTATATATCAATCAAAATGATTAATTATTAAAAAATAAACAAAAAATTATTAATCATACTTTTTTTATAATATTGTGATTAATACTCTTTTGTTTAAGATTTTTAATGATAAATAATTTTTATTTAATTTACAATTAATTTAATATCTCTAATTATCAAAATTATTAGTTAATAATTTATCATATGATCAAAATTATAAATTTATCAAATTAGAAAGATTAAATATTACAATTAGAAATTAAAGAGATCAAAATTACAATTTGGTCTAAAAAAATAAAATATGAAATTAAAAATTATGTGTCTTTTTTTTGGGGGATTTATTTTTTGTTGCTGAACCTTTTTTTTTTTTGCGGGGGGGGGGGGGGGGGGGGGGGGGGGGGGGGGGGTTGGATGGAATATGTTTCAATTAATTGATGAGGACAGCAAGTTCATCTTGGATCTAAATCACTTGGAAAGCGATGTTCCAATTAAGTTTTGAAAAACTTCTGCTCTTGGTTTGGAATGATGAGGTGAGTTCCACGTTGTAGTTGTTAGAAACAGGTACATAGGAGAAAACCAGACTAACTCAACCTACCCCAACTGCATAGATCCCTTCTGCTTCTTCTTCTTCTCTCTCTCTCTCTCTCTCTCTCTTTTTTTTTTTTTTTTAAATTTTCGGTGGCAGGAAAGGGTGATATTTGGTTTTTCCAACTACTGTACGATTAAGAAAAATCACTTTATATTCACACAAAAAAATCACTTTAAAATACTATACTATTATGTTCTCACCTATTTATAAGATGTTATTAATTAATTTATACATATTAACAAAATTATTTAATTTAAATATTATTAGCATTAATTTAGTCTATAATTATAATATTATTGAGAGTCTATTTTTGTTCTTCGATTTCTATAGTTTATATACATGATAGAAAAAGAGGCAATTCAAAATAATATTTAGCTATGAATTAAAATAAATACAGATATTTTAGTAAAAAAAAAATTTACACCCAATGCTAAGAGATAGAAAGAAATATCCGTGTCAACCAGATGTTTTTATTTATGTGCGTAAACAAGTCAAGACTCTTAAGTAAAAATATCATTGTGGAACTTGGTCGTGTCATCATCCAGGGTAACCTTTTTCTCCTACTCGTGGTGGAGCTTCTCCCAAGTGTTACGGCACGCGACATCTAGCGTCCCCCAAATGCTACAATTGAGGGGCTAATGCAAGTTTCATAACAGAACTGGTCTTCAATTTGAGTTGGAGAATACCCCTTCGAGAAAAGACGAGGAAGAGAAAAAATAAGGAGGAAAATTGGGATCTAAGATCTTTTTTTTTCTTTTTTGCTACTGATTATTCATTTCTTTCTCGTTTTTAAAGGCTAGCAAATGCTAACAATATTCCTAGTCTCATGGATTAGTTCTCATATGGCCAAGGATCCTTACAGTGCTAACAATATTGGAATCTACCGATCGTTGTAAATTTTAAATAGCAATAACAAAATTTAACTGAGTTATTCATGTATTCTTTCTAGAAGATTACACAAAATGCCATAGGGTTGTAAGGATACCATATCCTTCTTCAATTTTGTGAACGCTACATCTGCTTGTGGTGTCCAATTAAATCCTTATTTCTTGAGTAAATTTGTTAAGGAGCTAGCTATAGAGGTATAATGATGCACAAACTTGCGGTAGTACCCTGTGAAATCCAAAAACCCCCGAAGGGAGGTAACCGAGAGTGGAATTGGCCAATCTTGAGTGACTTTTATTTTCTCAGGGATCAGCTGCCACTCCTTCACTAGTAATTATATGGCCCAAACAAGTAACCCGATTGACTCCAAATTGACATTTCGAAAACTTACCAAACAAGTGTGAATAGGTAGCAACTTAAGTACTTGGTTTAGATTACCTAGGTGAGATTCCCAATCCGGAATGTACACTAGAATCACCAAAGAAGACTAAGACAAACTTGCAAAGAAGGGAGAGGAATACCTCATTCATGGTAGCTTGAAAGGATGATGGTGCATTTGAAAGGCTGAAGGGAGAGGAATACCTCATTCATGGCGAAGAACTCAAAATGGCCATCAATTAATTCATCCACAGTTGGAATAGGAACCTATCCTTGATAGTTATGGCGTTGAGAGCTCTATAATCAACACAAAAATTCCAAGTGCCATTTTATTGCAAACTGAAAGAACGGGTGAGGAGAAAGGGCTGACGCTAGGTCAAATGATGCCCCTTTTAAGCATATCTTGAACCATGTGTGTCATGATCTCCTTTTGATAGTGAGGGTAACGATAAGGCTTGCTATTCACTGGGGTGGAGTCAGGCAGTAGGTGAATGTGATGGTCCTGTTGTCCATGAGGGATGCTGAAATCTGAATATGGTTGTAAATTGCTGAAGAATTTCAGCTAAAGCAGGGTCCAAGTTAGTGGTGTCAAGGTTGGTAAAGGGGTTAAGGGAAGGATCAATGGGGGGATATGGTAATGCTGTGAACTGAGGCTATTACATCGGTGAAAAGAAAACGGTTGAACTGGGCCAGTGTGGCTGAAGTAAGGGTATTGGATGATGAGCCAATAAGAGTAATGGGTTTATCTTGGTAGAAAAATTGAATGGAAGGTATGTTTTAGTTTGAGAGAAATTCCCCTAGTGTTTGTAACCATTGCACCTCGAGGACTAGATCTGCCCCATGAATTGGTAGGATGAAAAAAGGAATCGGAAACACTTGTTCAGAAATTAAAACTGGCACATCTGAACAACTCCCTTCACATTTAATAGAAGCCTAATTTCCTACAACAACAGAGAAGGGATTGACTGCCAAAATTGACAGTTTAAGGAACTTGGTAACCCGAGGTTGCATAATATTATGAGTGCTTCCAAAATCTATGAGTATGGTAATAACCAGCTCATGTATTTTGCAATGAATTTACAAAGTTTGTGGTAAGGGTGGCCCATTAAAGGCAGCTTAGGATAGTTGAAAATGCTCCGATGAGGGAAGGATGGGACTAAATTCGGTAGAAACTACAACCATTGGCCCTGGATTAGTAATATCTGTAGCAGAGGTGTTGGCTTCTTCCTCGTTAATTGGGTTTTCTTTGGATTAAGGGTGGGAGGCGCATGTCTAGGGAATTTATGTTGAGAAGGTTTTATGGCTGTGAATTTGGCTTCTAATAACTTGGCTAAGCCAATTGCGTGTGACAGGGTTTCAAATTACCTTATTAGAAAGGGTTTCAAATTGTTTCTGGTACTCAACAACCGTCCCTTACTAGTGGAGCTTGAAAAGTGAAGCTTGGTGGTTGTCAAACTCAGCTGGACTAAATCTGAGTTCTAAGGCCTTAGTAAAGGCTTCCCATGTAGAAATTTGGTGATTGTTGGTCATCCACTTGTACCAACTTAGAGCTTCTCTCTTCATGAAAAAGGGAACATAAGTCATACGCTGATTATGAGGGATCTGGGTAACATCAAAGTATTGATTTGCCTGGAACAACCAATCTAAGGGATTAGACCCTTCAAAAAGTAGGAGATAAATTTTTAATGTTGGGTGGTGTATATTTGGAATCAACAGAGGGTGATGTTTGTGTGGCAATGTGGTCTATGACGATGTTGGGTAATTGGGTAGAGATAAATTTATGGCAGGTATCATGTTGTTTTGTAATGGTGTCAATGTTGATTTGCATCACCTTCATGTGTGCCATGGGTTCCTCATTAGAGTTCTCGTGTTTTTCAGGCTTGGGAGGCATTGTGAGAGGCAAATAATGCAAGTTTCTTAACATAATTGGTCTTCAATTTGAGTTGGAGAATACTCCTTGAAGAAAATATGAGGAAGAGGAAAATTGGGATCAAAATCCTTTTTTTTTTTTGGCTACTGATTGTTCATTTCATTCTCATTTTTAAAGACTAGCAAATGCTAACAATATTCCTAGTCTCATGGATCGGTTCCCAGGTGGCCAAGAATCCTTACAGTGCTAACAATATTAGAATCTACTGATCGTTGTAAATTTTAAATAGCAATAATAGAATTTAAGTGAGTCATCCATATATTCTTTCTACAAGATTACAAAAAATCCTCGATCCTTTTTTATCTGTCTCACACGTCTGGGCCTATCCAACATTCCACCCTTTGGCCAATGTTTTCATTTTGTGACGTTCTGTGCAATATTGGACTTTAGTTGTGTATCAGGTGCTCAACGACTTGATTGTCATCGCAAATCTAGTTGTTACTGTGTGGCTGTCCTCGGTGACAACCTTCTGGTGGTGGAGCTTTTCCATGGTTAGTTGTTTATCAAAAGACATGGAAACTTCTAAAATTATGCTTACAACCATGCTTTCAAAAATCCAGTTATAAAACCTCACATGTGCAAATCTGTGAAGACTTAAAAAGAGGTCACGTTGGACTAATGTTGTCCCCATTGTTTCTCTTGCCAATGTCTAAAAAGGGAGGATAATGAGTGTATTGACAATTCGCGATGCATGTCATCATTCTATTTTAGGTTTCAACTTTCCCCATCTGTCACCCTTTTAATCACATTTGTCTATTATTTTAAAAGACGGATTTCCTAATTTTGTTTAAACAAAATACTCTTATATATCAAATCAATTTAAATTTTGATGGAATACTAAATATAAGTGAAATAATTAATTTATAATAATAATATTTAAAATAATTAATTATTTTAAAATTTGAAATATTGATCGAATTCTAATATTTTTAATGAAAAATAAAAAGAATAATTAAAATAAAATTTTTAAAAATAAAAGATTAAAATAAAATTTTTAAAATTTAATGTCTAAAATAAAAAATTTTAAAATTTAACATAATAAAAGTTTCAAACTTAACGTAATAAAATAAAAACACTAAAATATAATATAATGAACAAAAGTAATATTTAATCAGATTTTTAATTACCTTAAGACTATCTCTAATGCTATATCCAATATATCTTCAAAGTTGTTTATTTGATTTGACGATTGAAGAAATCATTTTTTTTTTCTTAATTGGAGGTGATTTATGTGACAAATTAAGCACCACATATATAAGCTCCTACAGCTGAGATGCCTTAAGTTAGTTTGTGTGATTAATTAAAAAACGAAAGTAGGTTAAGGTAAATTGACTGAGTGGTCCTGGCGGGGATAACACGTTAAGGGAACCGTCAGAACAGTACAGGGTCAATATGGTCATTCGGAAAGTTTCCCTCTGCAAGTTTAAACGTTTCTCTGCTCTTGTTTCCCCGGTTTTCAACTCAAGATAGGGAGCCAGAAGTAGAACAAGATGATAAAGTATTTCAATTTCAATCGAGGAAGGGACAATGCCGCCGATGCCTCACCGGCGACGACGCCTTCTTCGTCGCCGGTGACCGGTCCGGCGAGGCCAATTCGCCTTGTCTATTGCGACGAGAATGGACGGTTCCGCATGGACCCCGAAGCCGTCGCCACGCTTCAGCTCGTCAAGGAACCCGTCGGCGTGGTCTCTGTGTGCGGCCGTGCTCGCCAGGGCAAGAGTTTCATTCTGAATCAGGTTAATTTTTTAATTGAAGTCAATGAATGATTCTTCCTTTGGACTTTAGGGTTTAACAACTTATAATTTATTTATAGGCATTGTAGTATTGTACATTAGGATTGTGGAAGAGCGTTTCGTGCTGTTAGAGGCACTGAATACGTTTATTTGCCAGGATTTTTAACGCATGGATATTGATTCAGGGATGTAATTTAAAGTTAATCACTGTTTTGTTACTACGTAGTTATGGGGACCGTTTTTATCTACCTAATGAAACGCAGTACGTAGTGGATGTGTCTGTGCTTTGTAAATTGTTAATTTGTTATTACCTATTGTTATAGCCTATTATGGTGTGGAAACGAAAAAGGTTGAGAACTCTTTGACATTGAGGTTGAAGTGAATAAGAGTGATGGTTTTTAATTTTATATATTGGGTTTGGAGTTTATGCTGCTATTCTGTCTGTTACTGTCATGAACTATAAGATCAAGGAAAACAACCTCTTGTTAAACCATTTTAGTGGTGCCTTTAAGTAAATATTTTGCCTCTTCAGAAAATGTTATTAGCTCTAATGCTTGTTTTTTTATCGGTATGAAATATGACTTTTCTTCTGGCACTGCTTTCTCCTCCTCCCTTCTTGAATATGTTTATTAGAGTGAAATGCGACAAAAGAAACTAGCTAGTAACAGAGAGAAAGTGTGAGAAAGTAGAAGAAAATATTGGAGAGAAATTGAGAATGAAAAGTGTTTGATGTTATTAATCTGAAAAGTTGTCCATATATCATACAATCTTCCTATTTATACATCTGAGAGATTAACTTCCTCTATTACACAATCTGACATGTCAGTTACAGTTGGCACACTAGCCAACTTTCTAATTAACTGGCCATATACTAATTGCCAGCTGTCATGAAACCCAGTCTCATTTTGAGTAACTACTTTGTGCACAGATTACTTAAACAGTCTTGTGATAAAAAAATTGAGACTGTGTTCTCATTACCCTAATCATTATTGCAGCTTTTGGGGAGGACTAGTGGATTTCAGGTAGCATCAACACATCGACCATGTACCAAAGGACTATGGTTGTGGAGTGCACCGTTGAAGAGGACTGCCCTTGATGGAACAGAGTACAATCTCCTGCTATTAGACAGTGAAGGAATAGATTCTTATGATCAAACGGTTAGCTTGGGTTCTCTAAGTGAAAGACATATGCGTTCTTCAATTTTATGATTTTTTGGTGTTCTAATCACTTTGGATTTTAGATATTGATGCTAGCTACTGTAGTAATACCATACTACTTTCCATATTTAGTTTCTTGTGTATATGTAGCTAGCCCATTTCCAACCATTGTAATGTTCTTTTCCTCTCTTTTCTCAATGTACAGGGAACATACAGCACCCAGATCTTCTCCTTAGCTGTCCTTTTGTCTAGCATGTTCATTTATAACCAGGTTGGGGAAGCTTATGGAATCCGATATTTAGTCATAATTGAGTGTGCTTTTACTTCTCCATATTATTTGATTTTGAACGTTCAGTGACCAGTTTGTGGGTCCACTACTGAGCATACAAATTTATTCCCTCTTCTCTCTTGTCTAGATGGGTGGTATCGATGAGGCTGCCCTTGATCGACTTTCTCTTGTCACTCAGATGACAAAGCACATTCGTGTTAGAGCATCTGGAGGCAGGAGTTCTGCATCTGAACTGGGACAGTTTTCCCCTATTTTTGTTTGGCTTCTAAGAGTATGATGTTTAGAAACCTTTTGTCACTGTTCTATCACATATTTTGGAAATTGGAGATTCTTATTTTTTGATCTTGTGCTTTGAGCTTTTGATGGTATCTTAGCTTACTTCTTGCGTCTAGTTTCAGTCTTTGCCATATTTTTTGTCTTTCCTCTTGCTGGCAGGATTTCTATTTGGACCTAGTAGAAGATAACAGAAAAATAACACCCCGTGACTATCTGGAAATTGCTTTGAGGCCTGTCCAAGGGAGTGGAAAAGATATAGCTGCTAAAAACGAGGTATCTTTCTACTTCCTATTTTAGTTCTTTATTTTTTCACAGAAACTACTATTATCAATTCACAAGGCTTATCCTTCTGATCACGATCCTTAAATAAATTGGAAATTCTTTACTTGATGATTTTGTTGAATGCCTGAGAATAGGATAAATGATTTTCCTCCAAGGTTTTCCCCTTCACAAAGGGTTTCCCCTTTCTTACAGACTTTTTAATTCCCTTAATGAAATGCTGGAGTGAAAATACACCAACCAAGACATATATTTATGTACATTTCAGAATTAATTACATTTAACTGTAAATATAAATGGAATTCAATAAGTACACAATACAAGCACTATGCATTAATCTGAACATTCATGAACTGATGACTTTAATTCAGCAATTCCCAATGGATAAAAGATCCTTTTGTAACACCTTCCATCCTCAATGTTTATTTAACTGATATGTTCTAACTAGCTGCTGTCCTGCTCTAACTTTCTCTAACTGTTCTAACTGTCCCTAACTTACAGTTCTAACTTTCCCTAATTACTTTTCCAGTCCCTTCTCTTCCGTGCTAACATCTTGAAAACTGAAGGCATGTTTATTTTCACGTTAAACGTGCTCAAGCATCCGTTCAACTCAAAGCAACAAGAAACATGTTTTCCGTTGCGGTGCATTGAAAGCTGTGATAACTCTGAACCAAACCCAAGTGTCCTTACAAATATAGACCATACTCGGTTTTTGCTACATCTAAAAATACATGGAACAATATGGGAAATAAAATAATCAGATAGAGATGCATTAAGGAAAAAACCTAGGGGTTGTTTTATAGTTATTTTTGGGGCTATTTCCCAATGAAAATACAACATGTGTAACGATTCAACAACATCAACATCAAGCAACACCTTTAGCCCAAGTTAATTGGGGTCACTGGTAGATAAACCATTATGAGATGGTGTAACGATTATTACAGATTTTTTATTTTCATTGATGAACTGTTACACTTGTGTTTTCATTAGAAAATAGCACCAAAAGTACCTATAGAACATCACTTAAGTCTTGTTCATGAATTTATCAGGAAGGTCAATCTAGTATTACCCTGTCTACTTTCCATTTACTCGAATCCTTCTGTGGCTTATTTTCTTTTATTGTAGTGCTTGCTCTCATTATAGTTGTGCACTATGTTTTAAACCAAATCCATTTTGTAAGCTTTTATAGCATTATTAGCAAATAGCAAATGATGAACTTGGTTTATTCTTCTGAGTTGCTAATTTTCTGACAATATCAATCAGTAGATTCGAGATTCCATTCGGGCTTTATTCCCAGATAGGGAATGCTTCACTCTTGTGCGACCTCTGAACGAGGAAAATGATCTACAGCGACTTGATCAGATATCGGTGGGTGACTTACCAGCTACCATATTCTTTTATCATTCATTTTGTTGTCTCGTGACTTGAAATTTTTATCTTCAATGTGCAGTTGGAAAAATTACGGCCTGAATTTCGATCTAGCCTTGATGCTCTGACGAAGTTTGTTTTTGAGAGAGCAAGGCCAAAACAAGTTGGGGCAACTATGATGACAGGTCCTGTGTTGATTGGAATCACTGAATCTTATCTGGATGCTCTCAATCATGGTGCTGTGCCTACAATTTCTTCCTCCTGGCAGGTCAGTATGTCCATCATTAAATCAAGGCTGTATGCGAGAAGATCATATCATAAAAAGAAATTTTTAATGTTATTAAACCATGTTTCTAATTTTGGCCATACATGGCAATAACTAATAAAATAATAAATAATATAATGAATATGTTTTCAAATACATTAGTGGCTCATTGCATAATATGACTTTTTGACAGCTGTTGTCCTGTTTTACATTTTACCATCTTTACTTTTGTTTAAGATTCTCATTATACTTTTTTAAGCTTTGGCCCAGGAATTCAAGATTCTGGTTTCTCCCACCCAAATAAAGGCCTAATTACAATGATTATTTATTTAGCTTGTACAATATCCCTCCCCCTTACCAGCAGATAGCGTGGAGCCTCTGGGTAATAGGATGCAAAGAAAAAAGAAAAAAAGAAAAATTTATTTAGCTTGTACATGTGTCATATATTCATTATTATACAGCCTAATTTAAGATTATACGGCCAACTCTCAACATACAAGGCCTAATTAACAGGGGCCATCCTAACACACTGGTTATTTATTTAGCTTGTACATGTGTCATATATTCATTATTTTCACAACCACCAAAAAATTCATTTGGAAGTTGAAAGTTCTGCTGTGAAATTTTTTCACATCAATTGTGTACTGCATTCTATGCCCTTCCTTTTAATGTGAATGGTTTTTTTTTTTTTTTGGTTTGTGAACTAATACCTGTGAGGATTCCATATGTTACCATGTATGTGTAATAGGATTCACTAATGGAAGTAAAATATAAGTTGGGATGAAAATTGTTTCAAGCATAAATTCCTTAGTTTTGGTTTGCGTTTGTTGTTGTTGAGTGTTGACTTGCAGAGTGTTGAAGAATCTGAGTGTCGTAAAGCATATGATTCTGCTGCCGAGATTTATATGTCCTCTTTTGACCGTACTAAGCCGCCTGAGGAGGTTAGTTATTCAAATTCAAATTGAATGTTGATTATATATTTATTTTCCTTTCCTTTTCTAATTACAATGCTTCTAGGTTGCTTTGAGGGAAGCACATGAAAAAGCAGTTCGAATTTCAATGGCAGCCTTTACTGCTAGTGCTGTAGGGGTTGGTTCCGTAAGAACAAAATATGAAGGCATGCTGCAGATATTCCTCAAAAAGGCATTTGAGGTATTGAATATTCAAAATTATTTGAGTGCAATTAACTGATTAATCTTTATTTGGTAAAGTTATTTGCATATCAGAGTAGATATAATATTTTTTTTTTGAGTCAGGTATCTTACAAACCCACGATTTAGTCTGAGATTTTGGATAGGGAAATGAGAAAACTGAATATACAAAAAGCATGATCATTTCTGTAATGTTTACTGAATGGAAAACAGAAAAAAATAAAAAGAGAATTCAGCTTCCAAGGGTTTCCCCTTCAAATGGTTTGCCCTTTTACAACGGTGCTTCTAATTAGCTCCTCAAATGCTAATAATTCAGAATGAAACCTCTTCTACTCTTTCCTATTACTTTAGTTAAGCCCTTATTCATACAATGCTAACCACAATCAATTTTGTAGCTACTCTTAATCATGCAACTATGTTTTTGTAGCTGCTCCAACTGCTTTGCATCATATTTCTTTTATTCTTCTATAATTCTTTGTCTTGGGTTATATCAGTGCCATCTCCTTGAAGTTTAACCTTGTCCTAAAAGTTGAAATTGGGGATTCCCCCCTGTATGAAATTTTATGTTCATCTTTGCATATAATGCTTCTCCCACTTGAGTTTGGCTAATCTCCCTGTTATCAGGTACTTGTCATCTGCTAGACTTCTACCATTACCAAGATTGTAATCTTCATACTTTTTTTGGGCATTTGTACATGGGACTAAATGACTGGCCACAATGAAAAATGTCACTTCTTCCTGTCTCTTGGTATTCTCTTGATAAGGAAGCTTTTGTGCTCCTGCGTTTCTCTGCTTCATCTGCTCCTTATTGGGAGCCTGGCAGGGTTTCTGCTAGTTTGCAATTCGAATCTTGAAGTAAATATGTTTGCTGGTTGGTGCTACATAGGATCGCTTGTGTGGTTTCTGTTCTAAATAGAATGTTTCATATAGGGCAGATAAAGTTTTATTTTGGCTATATAATTGTGTTCATTAGTAGTCCTTCTGTTTCTATTTTAATCGGTAGAATTTGGAAACCAAGCAGTTGCTCAGTTTTGAAAAGAGACCCTTGGAAGGAGAATATTCTCCTTTCCTGTCAATGAATTACTCAATCAAATTAGATTTATTCTTTCTTGTTGGTCTGTGACAGTCGTTTAGATTTATTTCCTTTTCTTATTGGCAAGCATCATGTGGTGCTACTGCTTCTGTTAAAAATTTAAATACTTATTAAAATGAATTCTGGTTTTTGACCTTTGACTAACCTAACTTGACTATAATTATCACACTAGTTTTTTTTAATGGGTGTGCCATCTTTTCTGTTTGGGGAGTGGCCTAATATTGTATGTCATGCTTCTATATTATTGACTCTGGACAGGATTATAAGAGGAATGCGTATATGGAAGCTGATCTACAATGCTCCAATGCCATACAGTCTATGGAAAAGAGGCTAAGGGCAGCTTGTAATGCTTCCAATGCAAAGATAGATAATGTTGCCAAGGTAATTGTTGTTTGGCTAACTGCAAATATTCATGTTAGTAGGGTGGCTTTATTGAAATGACAAACTGACTTGATTATGTATATCTTGTGCAGGTTCTTGATGCTCTTTTATGTGAATATGAAAAATCCATTCAAGCTCCAGAGAAGTGGCAAAAACTTGCTGTCTTCTTACAGCAAAGGTTTGTCTGCTGAAATTGTTTTCAATTGTTTCTTTTAAAATTGACTTTTAATAGTTTACTTGTTGGTGACCCTAGTTTTGAAGGCCCGGTACTAGACCTAACCAGGAGACTGATAAATAAAGTTGAATCTGACAAGAGTTCTCTCAGTTTAAACTATCGGTTGACTGAAGATAAGATGGCCCTGCTTAATAAGAGACTGGAAACCAGTGAAAGTGAAAAGTCTGAGTATATTAAACGCTATGAGGATGCCATCAATGATAAGAAGCAACAAACTGATGAATATATGAATCGCATTACTGAACTGAGGGCTAGCTGTCGCTCATTGGATGGGAGATATTCTAGTTTATCAAAAACATTGGATTCTACCAAGCAAGAATCCATGGATTGGAAAAGAAAATATGAACTAGTTTTATCAAGGCATAAATCTGAGGAAGACCAAGCTAGTTCTGAAATAGCAGCCCTCAAGTCACATAGTAGTGCTGCTGAAGCAAGGTTGGCTGCAGCAAGGGAGCAATCTCAGTCTGCTCAGGAGGAGGCTGAAGAGTGGAAGCGGAAGTATGACATTGCTGTTAGAGAAGCAAGAGCTGCTCTAGAGAAGGCAGCAATTGTGCAGGAGTACACAAACAAGCAAACACAATTGAGGGAAGATGCTTTAAGAGAGGAATTTTCTAGCACTTTGGCTGAAAAGGTAAGCTCTCTGATGTTCCTACTCTGCACTTTTGCAAATTGCTGGTTACCTAGAATTGCTGTTGCGTAAATTTCAATGAGCTTATTAATGTTGTATATGTTGAATGGGATGGAGAATGGAGTTCTTATTCATTTCTCCTTGTTGGTTTATACAGGAAGATAAAATAAAGGAGAAAACTGCCAAAATTGAGCATGCTGAGCAGTGTATACCAACTTTGAAATTGGAATTGAAGGTAAGATTCATGCCTGCTAAGATTATTCAAGAAAACTGTTTTATATACTCCTTTGGTTTCACTTCCACCTTCATATCTTTTTCATACAGTTATACAGAGACTATTTGTCCCACAGAACACTTCAAGGGCTCTCAGTAATGACAAGATTTATCTTGTGCATGTTTATAATGAATTTTGTTTTTTATTTGATACTCTGACCTATCTCTTTCACCCTCCCCCTCCCCCATCAATAAAAATAAAAAATCAAACTGATGGTTGGAGCTGAGAGTATTAGGAATTCTTAACTTGATTTTGTTAAGTGCCATGGTTGGTGTTTTAACTGAGTAGCACTTGATTTAAACAACAATGTACGGCAGAGAAACTCTTTTGATACCTGAAGTCAACTTGGATACTTTTGCAATTGATTTTTTTGTGTTGTCTATTGTACACATGTTGACCTTTAGGGTTTAAATACCATGTCTGATGCTAGAAATGTGTGCAGGCTGCTGAGTCAAAAATAAGAAATTATGAGTCAGAGATATCACCACTGAGGCTTGAAATTAAAAAGTTGACTGAGAGATTGAAAACTGAAAATGCTAGGGCTCAGTCGTATGAGAAGGATGTAATGGTAATTCAACAGGAGATTAACCATCTAAAGGAGAAGTACAACACCGAGTGCATAAAATTTGAGGAATTTCAGGAAAGATGTCAAATTGCTGAAAAAGAAGCTGTAAGGGCTACTGAAGTAGCTGACAAAGCTAGGGCTGAAGCCGACTTGGCTCAGAAGGAGAAGAGCGAGATGCAGAGGCTTGCAATGGAGAGACTGGCACATATTGAGAGGGCTGAGAGGAAAATTGAAAATTTGGAGATGGAGAAAGATAATTTGGAAGATGAATTGCAAAGAGTGAGGGATTCAGAGAAAGATGCACTTGTTAGGGTTTCAACACTAGAGGAAAAGGTGGGACAGAGAGAGAAGGATATAGATTCACTCTTGGAGAAAGATGGAACACACAGGCGAAATAGCACACAGATTCTTGATCAACTTTTGGAAACAGAACGTGAAGCATGTGCTCAGGCAAATAGCAGGGCCGACTCTCTCTCTCTCCAGTTACAGTCTGCACAAGCAAAAATTGATTCTCTCCATCAAGAACTGACTAAGTTTCGACTGAATGAAACAATATTGGACAGTGAGCTAAAAACTGCCTCTCGTGGAAAGCGTTTGAGGGTAGATGATGATATAGGTGTAGAATCTGTTCAGGACATGGATTCGAGCCCTAGAATCTTAAGGGGAACTAAGAGATCTAAGAGTACATCTAGTCCACTTAAGTTTACACGTCTGGAAGATGTTAGTTCCATTGGGGGTGAAGACAACTATAGTCAGCAAACTAACGAGGATGATTATAAAAAGTTTACAATCCAGAAGCTCAAGCAAGAGCTGACAAAACATAACTACGGTGATCAGCTGCTTGAGTTGAAGAATCCCAACAAGAAAGCTATCCTTGCTCTGTACGAGAAATGTGTTCTTCAGAAGTCATAGGCAATGGCATAGCATGTAATCATGTCCACCAGTAGAGGTCTCTAACATGGGTTTGGGCCATACAAATTTCATTTATGTCAGGGGGTGGCTCGCATCTAGACCAAAAGTGTTTTGTTAATTCGATTTTTCAGTTTTAGCTTCATTAATCATTATACTACTGTATGTGTTTAGTTTGGCTTGCCAGTAATGACTCCCGTTGGCCAAAGAGATGATGGTCTCATCTTCATTTGTTAAATTAAATGCTCGAGTTAGTTGTATTCAGTAGATTTTGTACAGTTGTATTCGGTGTTCATTTGTAAGTTAACGTTACTAACAATGGATATTAAATTAGTTTTAAACCATTTATTTAGATTAGCCTTTTAGTTGAGCATCATCCCTTTTGTTTTTGAAGATCGGATTAAAAAACAATTAGTAAATGTTTTGTAGTAAACTTTCAAATCATGTGCATAGTTGTAACTTGTATGCTTGAGTTATTTGTAGGTCAATCAATTAAAAATTTAGGTATGAATTAATAATCATTTTATATATTTTATTAAATTTACAATACATGATCATGTGATTAGATAATGTAAAAAAATAATATGATTAAACGCTAATGTAAAAAAATTACATTATATATTTTAGTTAAATTTATATTTTTTTACATAAAATAAAATTAATAAACATTAAAATGCTTGATTCAGCGTAAATTTAAGGTTAAAATATAATTTTAATTTTTTAATTTTATATATTTTATAATTTTATTTTAAATTTGAGATATTTAATATCAGTTTAATTACAGCTAAATTAATGAGAAAAGGAAAAAAAAAAAGGAGGAGAAGAGCAAAAAATTAGGAACATTTGAGTGATTTGGTTACAATGATTTGTGAAGAATTAAAAAAAAAAACTGTGGGACCCACACGTTTTGTTTTCTTCACTCATAAACATATATGAAGAGAAATTGTCACTGTGCATCTCCTTCCAATCTTGCCCTCAGCCTCTGACACGTCTCTGCTATCTCTCGTACTCTCTTCTGTTGCTCACTCTGACTTCGCCGGCGATACCCACCACCACCACGCCGACGACCTTCCATCTGTCATCGCCAACCACACCATGAAAAACATCCTCTCACGCCTCTGTGCTCGACGCCACCGGCACCGTCCCTGGATTTGCTGGCCTTGTCAACATCGCTGACCAATTTTTATTTCAATTGTAGTTGCTCTTGAATTGTATAATTTGGTTTGGAGGTTTGATATTTGAAATGAATGAATTACTTTCTGTGAGAATTTTGTTGATTTTTTAGTTCCTAAATATAGATTTTTGTGGGTTTGAAATTTAAATTTGGAATGGATTCAGATCTGTGATTTGTATGGTACGCGATATGTTGATGAACTTCCAATTGCAAACTTGTTTTTTTTTTTGGAAAATATGTAAAAAATATATTAACCAAAAGAAGGATACAAAATATACAGGACATACCACAACAAGAATCTCATCTGAACCACACTTGCCCAAAAGAAGCAAATGAGGACCTACCGCAAGTCAAACAACAACAATAACTCATTTGCTAATACAAGTGATTCAGGTGAGCGAACCTGAGAATTCTGAATTTAATTCTACCAATTAAGTCATACAAATTAAATCTATGATTATCAAATAAAATACTGTTCCTGTAGCTCCAAGTACAAAACACCATAGTTGCCAAAGCGATACAGCAGATATTTCCCTGAATTCCCGTAGATGCCCGACCATGAACCATACTGTTAAGGGTGCCCTAAAGAGAGACATTCCTTCTCGGAAAGTTAGCCCAGTCCCTGATTTCCGCCTAGGCTTTAAGAATGCTAGGGCACTTAAAAAATAAGTGATCGTTAATTTCCATGTCCCTTTTACACAAGCAGCACTGCGATTCCAATTGCAAACTTGTTGATGCTTATGTTGTTGGTGAAGAAATGTTGTAAAAGGGAAACAGGGGATGATGGTGGGTGAGAGACAACAGAGGAAACAAGAGAGAGAAGGGAAGGATAGAGTTTTGTTGATAATAAATTTTTTATTATTGGGCCTATTCACTTGGATCATAGGATCACAACCAATTGACAAAAGAAAATACGATCGAAACCGGTTAACAAAAAAAAAAAAAAAGCATCAGTGAATGATTAAAATGACTAAGTGCTTGGTGGTGTAAATATCCTATTTTAAACAGGTTAAAGTGTTCATTTACTCAACTTCAATATTTCTTTTTTATTATTTTATTATTTAATAACTAACTTTAATTCAAAAATTTCATTCTATTCTCCTATATTTCTTAAGATTCTTAATTCTTTTCTTTTTTCACCTATTCTCTTTCCTCTTCTCCTCTTCCTTCCTCACAATCAAACAACCCCTTAGTCATCTTATTTTAAAAAAAATAATAATTTTAGTCTTAGAGTCTAAGGGAATGTTTTGGATTAAGATTTTAAATTATAATAAAATATTTTCCAACGTATCAAACCCATATGCCTAAATCCTAATATGTCTAAACCTTCCAGTGAGTAGTACACCGACAGATAAAATTGCATGACTGGCCTCCTTTTGCAATGACTTTTGGTTGTGTCTAGGTGATAAACATATGAATGGAGAGGGTACCTGTCTCACATTACATTTGTATGTGTTGCTTCTTGCGGTAACTTATATACTAACATGATTGTGGTTTCTTCACAGAATAAGCAACTTCCACTCGACAAGCTCACAAAGTACCAATTGCAAAGAATCTAGCAAAACTACAACATTAATAAAATGAAAACCGTCCGTAACAAGTTTCACTCCTTTCCACCATTGGCGAATTGAATGCCAGACCAGGAAGCCTTAAGAGCAACTTTAGTGCAAGATCTTGAGTAAGGATCTTGAGCTCAAGATTTGGTCTTCACTAAATCTTCCAATAAAGGAGGTAGAGAGATCTCCAACATGGAGAATGAGTTCTTGTAGAAGAACCCTTAAGATCTGCATATTGTTAAAAAAAGAATAATTTTTTTTTTCCTCTTTCTCTCTCCCTAAGATCTCAAAATAAGATCTACCATTAAAGAACAAAATAGGAGGGATCTTGAGAGATCTTCAATCCTACATGGCACTATGAGGTCTACCAAAAAGTGGTCTAAGATTCCAATTTGAGATCTACCACTAAAGATGCTCTAACTAAGTTGAAAAGCATGCATAGCGTATATGTACTATTATTGTAACTAATCCAAAATCTTAAGTTAAGGCTCAGATTTATAAGTCTTTTTCTCATTTATATAATGTTCAACTTGTTTATTTTTATCCGATGTGTGACTTTAACTCATACTTGTACTCCAACAATCTCCTCCTCAAGTGTGAGTCTTTTTCACATGATAAACAAACTCTCCCTCGAGCGAAAATCAAATCTTGTACAGTTGTAACAATACTTGCAAGACTCGTTATCTGGCCTACACATGCATGAACTCACTCGTCATAAAAACTTTGGATACAAAAGATCTCACACTTGTACTCCAACACATTGTTAGGTTTCATACATGTTTAAAATTTGTAATCCATTAACTTTTTTTCATAAAGAAAATAGACAACTAATGAGAGAATTTTGAGGATTGATATTGAGATTGGAATCCGGCCAGTAAACAATCACGGAGTTTGTTTGAATTTTAAAAAATAATTTTAAAATAAGTATTTTTTTAAAAAAATGTTTTTTTTAAATAGGTATGATTTACTTTTTAAAATAAACATATAATTATTTATTTTAAGTAAAAATAGTTTGAATTAACAAACGCATTAAAAAACATAAAACAGTTTATTTTATTAAAACAACACTTAATTTAAAAAATAAGTTTAAACAAATTCACATATTAATGTTAATTACTGTTGATTGGCGTAACTCAGTTTACTCGTACCTCAGTAACATTTAAAAAAAAAGGAGAATAGGTTATGAATAGTGTAAGAAAAATTTATATTATCATCTAATCACATATATGTATGATAAATTTGTTATCTAATATAATAATTATTTTAAAATTCATCAATAATAAT
>PYAF01006211.1:0-11709 GCA_007407185.1 Glycine tomentella | reverse complement strand
ATATAATAATTATTTTAAAATTCATCAATAATAATTTTTATTTAGTTGACACTATAAAAAAATTTATACTAAAATTTCATAGATATTAAACTTAAAAACTAATGTAAGATAAAAAGTAATATTAAATTGACAATGAATAGCCAGAAAAGCAATGACAACATGCTTTTCATAAGTTTGTTGGATTAACATTCAAATTAATAAATAAAATTATATATTTTCATAATAATTAAAGAGATAAATAAAAACAAAAAATAATAATGCTTTAAAAAATATCACGTAAATTTATTGTATACGTAATACGTAATATAATTCATTAAGAAAATTTTGTTTTTTTAAGAACATTAAGAAAACCTTGAACTTCTGCAATGAAATGATTTCTTTTCCCCTTAGTTTGTACTTAATTTCTGGATTGGTTTATTCTCGCTGGACGTACGTAGTACTAGTAACGTAGTAACCTAGGGGATATGATCATTGAGGCAGGCACTTACCAATTATTTATGGTATTCAAAGTTCCACATTTTCTTTTCTTGTCGCGTACGCTTTTGGTACTTGACCTTAGTCAATAAGTTAGTGGATAATATTTCAATTAAGATATTAACGGGATAATTTCTTAACTAGAATGCTTGTGGGGAAAGAAAACAAGAAGGTTCTAATTTAGAGCACTCAATGCAATGCATGTAATTAGTAATAACATTAAATTTAATTAGGATTTCTCACAATATAAATATAAGTTTTTTATACTATTATTTAATTAATATTATTATATAATTTTTTTTAGTTTTCATAAATTTATTTTAAAGTCATATAGTGATTTTTTATAGGCTAATTATATATTTTTTTATAACATTATTTGAATAATATTAAAGCAACTAAAAAAGATAAAAACAATAAAAGCTACGTTCTTCCACAGTAAAAACATGAAAATCATAAATTTTAAATCACAGTACACAACTACAATTGCGACAACGTTTATACAATAATATTATTGTTGCAGCGATGTCTACAAATGTCCACAATTGTGATGTAAATATTAATCACATAAAATACTACAACTAATTATAATTAAATCATATTAAAACCGCAACGAAACCTTAGCACCATTTTATTTCATTTTTTTGAAAATAAAAATAAAAATTATGATTTTAATCTTCTATTTTAATTTCTAAGTGTCAATAATTGAATGAGTATAACTATATAGGATGTTGGGAATATCAAGTCTTGAAACAAATGATAAATTATGTTATCTTATGAAAAAAGATATAAATAATTATAAAAATATTTTTTTATATTAAGCAAACAAAGTACAAACATATAATAATTTCACGTTATAACAGCCGTAGTCCGCATCATAGCAGTTGGAAACGCGATTTAGAATCATAAATAAGAAAAATCTACGATCTTGACGTTATTTTACAATCAACCTTTCAAAGAAAAAGAAGGTTCTATTGTATCAACGACCAAATGAAAGAGGGGAAAAAACTACAAGAGGGACAAACTTGAAACTTCCGAGCAAAGTTGCTGAGATATATAGTATAATAATAATGAAACATCTAAGCAATTTTTTCAGGATTGAGTGGGTGAAAAGTTCAATTCTAGACAAAACATAGTATATAGACTGACATAGTTCTGAAGAGTAGTCAATAAACGATAACCCTACCACGTATTGTAATATCTATAAAGTATAAACACATTTTACGAATATACATGTACCCAAAAATTGAAATCAAATTAACTACAGTACCGCAAATATATATACCTTCTTGCTTGTCTCTCAACTTCAACCAGGGTCAATTATGGGAAAGTCCATCATGCCTGCACCATATTGGTCTCAATAATTCAAGGAAGCCAACCTATATTTTTCCAACCCTTGGAATTCCTTCATTTTTATCCCACATATAAATACTATTACTCAATTAGTAATGGAAACAATATGGAGGACATGCATGTAAATCATTGTCACTTCTGCTCTACCTAGAAGCTCTTCCCAGTGTTACTTTCAAATCTTGCTTTCTTTGCATCCATTGTTGAGCGAATATACGAGCCAACAACCTGAACAACCGAGCTGGGAATAATTAGTTGTGAGGAACTTTCCCTATTATGACTCGCATGGACATGATCATAATCTATGTAAGGAGCATTGTAGCAATCCAAAAGAGGTGCAGTAGTTTTAGGTATTGATGTATTAATGTTGTCTTGGACACTTCCACCATTCAACATTTTTTCGTACGGGTCCTTTATGATAATGGGATTACCACATTGTCTAGGTTGTGTTTGGTAGAAGACTTTTGAAACAACTAATTCTCCATCTTTCTCTTCTTCAGTATTGCCAAGATGGTATTGATGCATCACCCAGTTAGTTTTCTCTGGCTTCTTTTGCCTTCCATAGTTGGTGTAGAGTACTAGTATTTTCTTAAAACCTTTCACTGCACCACCAGATGCAAAAACTGCTCTAGTTTTTCCCGTTTTGTGCCATCTTGTTTCACTTCCTTCATCATCAGTGTGAACCTTTCTTCTTTTCCTTGTTCCAGTTGTGTATGCTTTTGAGGGCCTGTGAAAGAAATGGCGGATCTGCCCGTCTTTGCTAACTCCTGCATTGTTTCATATATAGAACAATTTCTTATATCTCTCGCCTTTTAGAGGAATCTTCTGGTTATGAGATTGATATATATGCATAAAACACAACATATATAATGAAAGGAATTGTCTCCTCTGAAAAGAGGAATATGTAAATACGTAATTTAGTTGTTGATAAGATAAATATCAACAATTAATTGAGGACTACAGTTTATTCTCTGAAGTAAGACACTCATTTCAGAGGAGCCAGATCCATAATAAAAAAAGAGGAATTATTAATTGTGTAATTAAGGAAACACTGTATATTGAGGAATGTTACTATGAAAAATGATGAGGGGACACACAAAGTTAACTTGATACCTAGAGTGATAAACTGAGAAAAGAAAAAGTATGATAGTTAATTAATATGATATGAAAAGAAAGAAAAAAACAAATATTTAGCATTAATGAAGTGGTTGAAATGCTGAGCAAAAAAAGAATGAAGTTATTGAAATAATAAGGTATTCATTATCATTATCTTATTAATAATTCAAAAGGTTATGGAAAACATGAGAAAGAAGAGGTGTACATATTAATTAAATGAATCGTTGCATTATGTATGTATCAGTACTGATGAATTGCTAGCTCTACATCAATTAAACATAAAAAAAAAAATGGTTTGTATTAGTCGATGACTATTTGAGGGTGTGGTTGAAGAACCACATATAGAAAAAAAATGGTTTATTACTAAGACTTGGAATATATATATTTTTTATTTCTTTTAGCTCTCGCATAAATATATTAAAGTAAAAAAAATAGTAATTAAGTTTATATGGATTTTTAATTTTTCATACTCATTTTTCCTTACTTTCCTTTACATCTTTATTTTTCTTTCTTTATAATGGCATATCTTTTATTTCTCAACTTCTCTCTCTATTCTACCAATTCCACATCCCACAAGGGATGCCATAAATAATTTACCCTTTTTAATTTGTGATGTTTGGGTATTGAATCTCATAAAAAAGGTGGGTATTATCCAGTAGGAAAAATTTAGACATATATCCATTTGTGAAATGTATTTAGATGAAAAGAAGAGAGATAAAAAAATAGGTACAATAAATGATATGTAAGTAAAAAAAAAAGAGAGAGAGATAAAATTAAAGAAAATTTGATGAAAATGATATATAAGAGGAAATGAATGTATATTTATAGAAGAGTAAGAAATTGAGAAAGCTTCTCATTAAGGGTAAAAAGGAAGCAACCTCATTTTTCTTTTGTTGATACAATTAGCCGACAACAATCCTCCATTTGGTATCATGTTGAAATATGTCATAAAAATAAAAAATATTTCTGAAAATTAAGGGCTGACATTTACATTACTCTTGCTACATGGCTAATGTAAGATAGGATGCCACTTTTTATCAGTTTGGTAGTCATTGCTAACATAAGAACTTTCTTGCAACATACTTGAACAAGAAGTTATATAAAAGAGGTGCGTGCTTCTCCCATGCGTTTCTTCTTTGAACACATCAACCTAAGAATGACACATACAAGGAGTACTGGACGGAACAATTGCAAGAACGACGAATGAAGAAATGCATGATTGTTTACACTTGTAAATTTTTATTTCAGGTTATCCGTTTATTTTTATCCCCAATTTCACATGCTAGAATTTCTAGCCATCTTAAAATCTTTGGTATCTCTAAAAAAATAAGAAGAATGTTTATGAAAGTCATGTTAAAACCAAAGATATTGTATCATAATGTTAATTTTTGAGATCTCATTTTATGTATAGAGTGCGTAAAATGTTCTGCTGTCGTTTTCAAATTTCATGCATGCGGTATCGTGCACATCAAGACGTGTCTCCCGATTAAGGAGAATTTCAATTATGTGTATATAACACATATGCAATAGGTATTCTAAAACACGAAACTATACTCATAATTAATTAGACAGAAAAATAAAATAAAAAAAGTAAAACATGAAGCACCTGGTAGTTTTTCTGGGTGTGTATAACAGATCCCATTCTCGCCTTCGAGCGTTGGTATGAACTCATCAATTAGGGGATGAAGCTTGCATGCATCAGACGCAACTTTTGCCTCCAAATGTTCTAATATTTCTTGGTCATTTGGGTCAAACTTAACTCCAGCTGGTAACCCCGGCAAGTCATGAATTCCACCCTAATATTTCACCACACGTACAACACAAACTAATTAAAGATTGGTTCATATATAAACAAAAAAAAAAAACTTCTTAAAAGAGAAAAAGCACAAACATTTATAGGTTATAAGTGTTAGAAAGTAAAATAAATGAGAAAAAGATGCAAAACCTCAAACTAAATAAAATAACAACCTTAGCAATACAATTTCAAAATATGACAGAACATGTGTTAATAATACAATATAACATACAATAAATTCAAAGAAAAATAATGCCTGAGTTGATAGTGTTTGACCCACTAAAATTAAAATTCTAAAAGATAAGAATTTTAATTTTATGTAACAGATTCTAAAATAAATATTTTATTTTTATACAAACAAAATTAATATAAATAATATATTTTTATAAATTTTAAATTATAAAACAAATATTTACTAACAATAAGTACCTGATCTTTGAATGCAATGTTATGGCCGCACCAGGGGCATGTTATGGTTCTAATTTCTTCGGTGAGCTTTATGTCATCAGTCTTAGGAGTAATAGTTATTGTTGGCGTGATTGATTCAATAACCCTATTCTCATCAGAGTCATTGCACCATGTCATCTTATTTTGTTTTAATTTCCCTATGCACTTGCACATGCATATATCTCAAAACAAAATCCGTTTTCTTCCAAACCCTTCTACAATATCAGCTTCCTAATAAAATACAAAAAAAAATAATAATAATAATAGAGATGAAAAGGAGTGAAGAAAGGTAATGCTAGTAGCTTTGTCTCTTTAGGGACTCGGTTGTTCTGAATCAACTTCTAATTGCTGAAAGAGATCGAGAATTTAATCGTACCAGGGTTCCACTTTTCCTTCTTCTGGATGTGTTCTCTATGCTAAGATTCAATGATTGAGCCGTGCTTGATTTCCCTCTAACTCTAGCTGCAGGCTCTTGTTCAGAGAGAGAGAGAGAGAGAGAGAGAGAGAGAGAGAGAGGATATAGAGCTTATTAAAAAAAAGGTGAGAACTAAAGGTGGTTCTAGATATAGGGAAGGTTGCTTGGAGGTCACGTTTGGCTACGCTCTCGTATATACGCTTTTACCACGGAATAAGTACGTCCTAGTTAGGGACACTTCTTTTCAGATACAATACAACTAATTACACTTGACCTAATTAAGCAATTAAAAAGGGTATCGTTACTATACATGAATTAATATTAAAACTTTACTAGCAAAAAGAAAGACAAGCACTATTATAATTAATCTTATATGACCCGAGTTAAAAAGATTGAGGAAAAGGTGGTGGTAGCAAAGAGTGGAGATGGAGCAACCTTATTCTTCTTAAGACGTTTCACCACTCTAGAGTGTATATGTGTTAGCTGCAGCGTCAAAATTTGAGTGCAGTTAAAGATATGTGAAAATTCATACACATCAGAAGAGACATGTACATACGAACCGATCAAGAACGTAACATGAAGAATACGTTTATGATTTATGTAAACTCTCATAGAAATTCATATCTAACTCTTTCAAAAAGTTGAAATGCATGAGTTAATTTTTATTTAAGAAAGAAGTTGAATTTATTTTAGATTTTAATTTTTCTTTTATAAGTATAGTCCTGTTACTGACCTTTTTCACGTAGATTCCGTGTTTAGTCCATAATATCTCTCGCTCCCCTTTATTAACATTTAAAACCCATACCAAACAATTATTCCACGTATATTGTCTTCTGAACACAACGAAAAATGCGTACAAAATTTCCCGCAAAACATGTTACAATATTCAGAGAGAATTTCGTAAACAATTTTGTTAATTTACGTACCATGGTCTTGAACACAATAATTAAAAAATAAAAACAAAATAAAAAAGACAACGTAATATTAATAATGTATTGTTACATTTTTAATTTTATGAATATTGTTACATTTTGCTAACCAGAGGATTGAAGTGATTTCATTTCATACTGTTATGACTTTTTTAATTTATAAAAATCAAACTGATCAACTCAGATTCTAAGAATATAATTGGAAGGAAAGATGAAAGTAATATTAAAGAAAAAAATTGTATTTTTTTTAGTAAGGTCCACACATTTTATACTTTATTTTAATTAAAAAATATTCTCCTTTATTTTTATTTTCTCTTTTTTTATCCTTTAAACCAAACAAATCATAAAAGTTTACAATAATATATGTACACTCCATTAGATCCTTTAGTCATGGTGTTACCACTTATGTTCACATGTGGAGGGAGACATGCAACCCCCATTGAATTAGAATCAATTGCCTTTTTTTTTTTTTGTCAAAAAAATCGATTGTCCTTTAGGGTGTGTTTGATAGAGAAAAATAAAAAGAGATGAAAGTGTGAGAATAAAAAAAAGAAATGAAAAAGAATAAAAAAAAAGGAATCAAAAGTGATTAAATATATAAGAAAAGAAAAAAAAATTGTGCATTAACATAACTCCCATTTTACTCTTGTTAATCTAATCTGTCTCCATTTTATATTTCACTCGATTATGATATGTGTGTTTTTTCTTGAAAACGACATAATTAATTTATCTCCTAAAATCAAATACACCCTTAATCATGCTGGGACCACTTATAAATAAATGGTCGATTTCTGCATACATACTTTTCAATGTGTTTATATATGCTAGTATATCTCATTTAGCCTAGGCAAGGGGCACAGATTTTAGCATCTTACTGTTTTCCATTTAAACAATAGATTATGCTATGGCACAGTACAAGACCCTTGCTGTCAAAGTCATTGACGTTTCGACGTTGGAGGGATGTTTTTGTCAATTTGCATTGAATTGTATAAATTGATTTGTAGTAATATAAATATCATCTCGTTTCGATGTTGACTTCAAAGTATGAAAAATAGACACGGAAACAGGAAAGCACATGCATTTAGACATTTATAATATTTTTAGTAATAGATCTCTTATTAAAATTTTATATAATTTTTTAATAAATCTCATAATGATAAATAAGATTAAAGATTTTTTTATTTTTTTCTTTAATAGTAGATCTTATTTTAAAATATTAAGAGAGAAAAAGAAAGAAAATTTATTCTTTTTTGAACAATGTGCAAATCTTAAGATATCTTTTACAAAAATTTATCCTCTATGTTGAAGATCTCTTCAACTCTTTATTAAAAAATTTAGTGAAAATTTGATCTTTAATTCAATATCTTTACTTAAGATTTTACCCTAAAAATCCTCTTATTAGTTATGTTTTCCGACGTGGCATCCCCCAACACGTTTTTGTTAGCTTCTCCAAGAAGCCACGCGAGAGAAGCTTAGGGGTTAAGCTTCTTGTTTTTTTCGGACGACGATGTTTTCCGCAGGATACCGTATAGTATACGCACAAGAAAAGTGACGGCTAAGCTATCAAAAGTATACAATTGTTTCCTAAATTACCATACGATAGTTTCAATTAATATTTTACAAAAATAAGTCATAAGATATTTTACGTTTTCTGAATACCAAATCATAAATTTTTCTGAATACCATACGATAATTTTTTTTCTTTTAATTTGTGTTAGGCTTGAGCTCTTTTAGCCCTAGGTATTAAATACTTCTTTTAGGGATAGTTTGAAGGTGTCGAAACCTAAGAGGTTTGAGCATCATGAGAATCAAGTTGAAGATAATTTATCTCTTTATTTTCTTTCTAATTTGAATGTTCTCGTTTTATCTTTTTGGTTTTTCATGTCTATATGAAACTATTTGAGTAAACCTTTTTATTTTTAGGATTGGAATTTGGACATAACCCTTGACCTTAATATATTTGTAAATTGTTTTCTTCTGTGTTTAATTCTCTCTACATAAGATTTTAAGTGAGTTTCATGTGTAAATAAAACTTTGGATAAAATAATTAATTTCATCGTATTGTAAATATTTTTGGGTTGAACACAAAACAATTTTATACAAACTGATATATAAATTATTGTAAGTACATCACATTTCTATATTTTATATGGATCAAAGTACAGTCAAGTTAATTAGATTGAATCTTGTTACCCCAAATTGTCAGTTGTTTGTATAGAAAGAAGTAACATAAAAGGAATGAACACGCACGAAGAAACTTAAGATACGAAAATTAAACGTCTACATTTTATGTGTGAACCTGACACTTGTATATGGGAAGCTACACAATGATACAATATGTCAACGTGTACTTCTACTAGGGAGATGCTTATTTAACATTATGTTTTTAAGATCGACAAATAGTATGATTATTAACGGCATTTTTTAATAAATATAGAAATATGTTTTTGATTAGTACTTTTCTTAACTAATTAAGAAAACTAACGGCATTTTTTAAGGTTTTAATTAGTACAACAATTTAAAACTCTCTTATTTTCCAGTGATTTTAACATCTCAGATTTTCTAGAAGGCGGCTGCCTGGTTGTTATGCGGCAATTAGTCTAGACATGACTGACTGACTGTTCATATAGGATGAAAATGGGTAGGATTTTCCAAGGAACGCATTATACCCTAACTATGGTTCTATGTCACACGTAAAAAGTCCACGCTTTGGTATTTCCATTATCAGCAAAATAGAACTTTAATTCTAATTAAAAAAAATCATATTGAAAACACTTAAAGAACTAAGATTTGTGTAAATTGCGAAGAATAAACTCTAATTATGATCAACAGTACAAAAGCACTTAATTACTTGCATTTAAGTTTTGTCCCAAGTAAAATAGTTAAATATGAGTCACGGATCTGCGTTGCACCACCCCACCCCATGGCCCAAACATATACCGAAAGCCCAAAACCTTGTGCGTGGTTCCAATCTAGGTTTTTGTATTCTGCACTCCCAATAGCTAAAACGGTTGGCCCAGGATATCGAATTAAAACGGTTGAAGTAGATGCATGTGGGAAGCAACCCGCTAATGATATTTTTAAATCCCTTGATACTGTTTATTTTGTACAAAAAGGCTTAAGCGAGTGGAAATTATTTTATTATTTTATATAATAATTGCACTGAAGTTTGAATTTATAACCTTGTACGTACTATTAGGTTATCTTAGTGGTTCTACGAGTGAAAATTCTTTTACTTAGCAAAAAATATCTACAATGTGTTACATAAATCTAGATGTGCATATGTGTATTTGTTTTACAAAATTGTATGTAATTAGATATTATTTAGCTTATTTCATGCCCTCCCTTATCTAATATATTAATTTAAAATAGAAAATCATGTTTAAAATTTTATAATCGCAACTCACAAATTTTATTTTAATAACTTGGTCTTCTGATGTTAAAATTGAAAATCCAAACATTTTACTGTTGAGGTATGTTTATCATTGTAATTGTAGTGCAATATTATTGTTTCTTTAAGTTTGTTGGTCAATTCTGTAAAAACAAAAAGTTTGTTGGTCAAAAAGTATATATTCTTAGTCAACTATATAATAGCTTTATAGCTTTAATTTCATAGTTATGATAATACTATCAACATTTTTTGTTTAATTAACGAGAGTAATCCGTTGAGGTATGTCTGGTATGAGCAGGTGGGTAGGTACTATAAGATGCAATGATGAATATACAATTTGTATAAAATAAAATAAAATAAAATTTTATTTTATTTTATTTTTGTTAAATTAATTAATTATTTATCAAGAATATGAGTACTTTATGTTATAAACAAATTTGTTCAACCCAAAAATATTTACAATACGAGGAAAGTAATTATTTAATCAAAAATTTTATTTATACATAAACCTCAATTAAAACCGTATTTAATTTAGAGAGAATCAAACATATAAAATATAAAATTCTACTTACTAAATGATACTAATTATATACTATTAATTGAGGTCCTAAAAAAATTGTTATTAATTGATACTAAACTATTAAATATAAATATCTAATATAAATTATACGTAAGATGATATTAATATTGTGTCTTTAAATTAGTTAAATCGATTAGATTGCAAAGTTATGATATGTGAGTTTTTTTTTTTTTGGTAAATATATGAATTTAATTTCTTATAATTTTTTTCTTTTAAATATTTAACTTCAAGACTCGAATGTGGGCTACTAATTATTTTTTTTATAAGGACTGTTAAAAAGCTTTCTATAAACTTAAAAACGACATTAAGATCGAAAAACTAAAACTCTGTATGACTCAAGTAATCACAAGCTGGAAAAAATAGGTACATAACTACATATACACACATTAAAAGCTGGTGGAAACCAAGAGTGAAAAATAAAATAAAAATAAAGAGAGATAATTGAGAAGGTCACTTTCATTAGCAGAAGGATCCTCATGCCACACGGAACTAGCAAGAGATTAATATTCACCGTCCTAACGACAAGGGCACCGTCCCACCTTTCTATTTCAAAATTCCCCACCAAAAATGATTCTATGCCTCCTTAGCCTGTCACAACATTGGGGATAAGCCATATAAGGCCCCTCCCTCATCAAAATCTATCAATTTTCTTACCAATTACTGCCATCCGATGAATGTCAAACTCACCTAACTTTCCTCAGTAATATTTCTGACTAGAAACGCGTGCCTTTTGTATTGAAATTCTAGGTAAATTGGTTAGACCCCATATTTTTGGTACAAAATTGGAAGGCAATTTGCTCAATCAATTTGACTTTTGACTACATCATCATCATGAAGATCAGAGTCAGAGACTAGAGACACACTTCCGTTTCTATGTTGTTCAAAATGGTTGCCACTTGAGCCACCGAAGGCCTACATTTCCGTGAATTACCAACACAAGCTGAAGCAACTTTGGCTAATCTAGCCAAAGGCTTCATGTCAGAAGGAATAACCAACCTAGGATCCAAAAGTTCACCAAAACTGGTTTCTCTTATCAAAGGCAAAGCCCACTTCACCAACAACCCTCCCTCACACCCTTTCCCACTTAAAAGCTCCAACAAAACCACCCCTAACCCATAAACATCACTTTCCTTGGTAGCTACACCACCCCTTCTTTCACTCCAATACTCATCATCCACATACCCCACTATCCCCCTCTTTTCCACAGGTGCCAAA
>PYAF01006210.1:157739-169601 GCA_007407185.1 Glycine tomentella | reverse complement strand
GGTTTTCAAGGTGAAAGGAGGATGGATTCAAGCTCTAGAGGTGATTTCCATCACAAAACAAGCTTAAGGAAGTGTTTTTGGTGAGATATGGTGAAGGAACCAAGCTTGGGCACTCAACAATGGTGGAAGGGTTGCTGGAGGAAGAAGAAACAAGGTTTTTGGCCAAGAATCTCGTAAAATGGCCTTTAATACAGGGTCTTTCCGCGTTCCCGCGCTAACCGCGCCATATTTGACGCTATTCGCGCCAAATATTCGAATAAAAAGGGTCTCCAGACCATACTGGCGCTAACCGCGCCAACTGGGCGCGTCCATGGCGCTAATCGCGCCAAAATGACGCTATCCGCGCCATAAAGCCGCATGAAATGGCCTCTGGAGCGTCTCCCACGCTAACGGCGCCATTTTCACGCTAATCGCGCCAGTTGTTCGAAGGAAAAAGCCTTCTGGTGCAATCTCACGCTAACGACGCCACCTTTCACGCTACTGGCGCCGCATCCCACGCTAACCGCGCCGTTCCCACGCTGTTAGCATGAGTTTTTTTTTTTTTTTTTTTTGAAAACTAAGGTTATTATAATCTTCTTACAGTAGCCATGGCGGTGTCCGTGATGCAAGCACTACTACAAATAGAACTTTTTACTTCGGTTCTTGAATAGTCGTTGTATTCGGTGTCATGGAAAGTCAACAATTTTCACAATGGTTCTTAGACCGTTTTAGAAAGTTTGATTTCTAAGACGGTTTTGCAAATAACCGTCTTAGAATGTATTTTTTAAATAAAATAAAATAAAATTTGAGGATTCTAAGACGGTTATTGGTAAAACCGTCTTAGAAAGGCTACATTCTAAAACGGTTTTCTGTAGAGATCGTCTTAGAATCTAGACTTCTAAGACGGTTTTGTAAATAACCGTCTTAGAATGTCTTTGTCAAAATTAAAAAGTAAAGATTCTAAGATGTTTTTTTGCGAAAATCGTCTTAGAATATATACTTTCTAAGATGATTTTCATTGAACCGTCTGAGAATGTCTTTTTTAAAAAAAAATTAAAAATGAAGATTCTAAGACGGGTTTCTCGCAAAGATCGTCTTAGAATGTAGCCTTCTAAGACGAGTTTTGAAAGAACCATCTTAAAATGTCTTTTTTATTAAAAAAATAAAATTGATAATTCTAAGATGATTTTTTGAAGACCCGTCTTAGAATAGCTTTTTAATTTCTATCTCCCTCTCAATGTTGGTAGAAGAGGAAAATGGTTTATAATTTTAAGTCTGTGACAATTTAATATTTTATTGTATTCTTTTTTTTTTTCTTATTATCATTTATTAGGATATAATTGTATATACTTTCCAAATTTTTTCTTCTACTATACGAACTAAAGAAAGTGATCTTTCATGATCACCAAATTAAATTAAATTAAAAAAAACCTCTTTCTTTTCCTCTTATTTTGTTTGTTAAATTTTCTCTCATCCATCTTTTCTCTCTTGAACTAAATACACTATAAAGCTTTGCATTAAATTATGTCGTTTAATAATTCAACAAATATTTATAGAAAATTCCATAATATATATTTATTATTTATAAAAGCATGTACATGTCATCATTTAAATAATAAAAAATACAATAATAAAGAATTTAATTTAAATCCTGGTTTGTTTGAAAGAAGTCAAATGAAATCAACTATAAATAAATAGAGAATAAAATTTACAATATTGTACAGTCTAAAATAGTAGAATGACACGTGGCTACTTCATAAATGTCAATATACACGTGGCCACCCTCCATGTCAGCATTGCCTCATTAATAGGCGCTTTTTCAGCCTTCGGGTGTGAGCCTGGACACAATGTTCGGGTTCCTCGTCCATATCGCTACAGGAGCACAGACGTCGACCCTTTACAGGAGCGCGGACATCAGTAATATTCTCTCTCCTCGTTAACTGCCTATCTATATGCAAGGATATTCAAATAGGTGTAACCACCTTATCTTATCATATCTCAACAAGCTATCTACTAATTGTTACTTATCTACAAGTAACAATATATCAATAAGGTACACATTATCTCCTATTCAAATTAAGATAATTGCCTGCTATTATCTGTTATTATTATCTTCTCAACAGATTATCTATAAGCAATGGCCCAAGGCCCACTCCACGCTATAAATACAACCCTCCAGGTTCTCTCTAACTCACTTCATTCTCACTTCCAATCCACTTCGAATTTACTCTACTTACTTCAAACTCAACGTTCATTCACACTCTTATCTCTTATACTTGGATGCATTACTCAAATCTCTCATTCTCTATACTTTAGTTCGAGTCTTCACACTTGGTCATCTTTATAAATTTAATGTTCTGACTTGAGCGTCGGAGTGTTTTTCCTTTGTTTTGTAGGTCCTTCCTCTAAGCAAAGCCTAACTCTACTCCGGTGTCACAAAATTTGGGGTCCACCAAGGCCACATCAAGCCCACACGTGAAATTTCCAGATTTTGGCAATAACATTTGGCGCCCACCATGGGGCCTAGGTAAAACTTACCCTGCGGCCTCGTATTTCAAAAAATCACCAGCATTCGTCCATAGTCAGTACACGCTCCAGTGTTAGACGTGACACTCCTGTCGACGCATCTAACCCTCCACAAACTACCATGACGAATGCCGACACCATACAACAACTCCAAAACTGCATAGCGGAGATGGAACGCAGACACCAAGAATAAATTCAAAGGTTGAAAGCTGATCACGATGAAGCTCGAGCGAGACATCCTCGAGAGGACAAACGCACTCACACCACCAGAGAAGAACAGACGCAAGGTGAGTCACACCCTCAACAGCCCTCGCAACCTCGACAAACTGTCAACCCTACAGGAATCCGCAGTTTAATGCAAGGATACCGGAGGGAAAGGCACAACACTCGCTGTAATCCGCTTGTTGATCGTATCTTGGAGGTCGACATCCCTTTTGGGTGGAAACCTCTACATTTAGAGAGGTACGACGGAACCACCGACCCGGACGAACACCTCAATGCCTTCTTTTCGCAGGCAAATCTTTACACTAATAATGACACCATATTATGTCGTGTATTCCCTACCTCTTTAAAGAGGGCTGCGCTAACATGGTACGGTGATCTCCCCAAACAGTCTATCGACAGCTTCAACACCCTTGTCGAAAAGTTCAGTGCCCAATATGCTACAAGTCAGACTCATAGGTTGACATCTGCTACATTTGCAACATTACGCCAAGCCGACAATGAACCTCTTCGTAAGTTCATGGGACGATTTTCACATGTCGCCTCTCAGATCAGGAATCTAAATCTTGAAGTAGCACTGCATTCCATGATGCTAACCTTACGACCTGGTAAATTCGCGGATAGTCTATGCAAGAAACCTCCTTCTAACATGGACGAAATACGTGAAAGAGCCAAAGGCTATATCCAAATGGAAGAAATGTCGAAGTTCCGTAACGAGGTTAGACAGGCAGTGCAAAAGCGCGATAAACATGAAGCACTTGTCGACCCTCGACGGAATAACAAGAAGCATAGGCCGTACAAGCCACAACTTATCTCCAAAGGACCTAGATTCGAGAAATACACTCCCCTGATAGTCAACCAAGCCATGATTATGGATGAAGCGTTCAATACCGAAGTCCAGGTAACTTTACCAGTTCCTTCAAGAATAGGAGGACACCCTAATAAATATTGCAGGTATCATTGTGGCACTGGACACAGTACAGAAGATTGCGTCACTTTAAAAGATAAAATTGAAGAACTCATCCAAGCAGGGCACTTGTCAAGGTTTATAAAGAAACCTGATAATCCCCCACCAGTACATAGACAAGAGGAGCGACGAGAAGATCGCTTCAGAAACAATAACAGACACAGGGACGATGCAGAAGATAGAGGGAGGCAAAGACCACTACAGCCCGGACGTGAACGTCAACCCCCTCGTCAACAAGGAGAAGATACCAATCAACACATTCGCGGTGTAATCCATACCATCGCAAAGGGCTTCTCTTACGGAGGATCGTCTAGTCAATCTCGCAAAAGACACCTACACTCTATCAGAGATATTGACATTAATTCCGTCAATAGTCTTCCAATGCGAAGTTTGCCTCCTATCACTTTTACGGATGCTGACTTTGAAGAAATCAATCCCATCTATCAAGATGACCCTATGGTTGTGTCCCTCATTATTGCCAACTTCAAGGTGACAAAAGTACTCATTGACCAGGGCAGTTCAGCTAACATTTTATACTTGAAGACCTTTCAGAAGCTGGAAATTTCATCGTCAGCAATACAACCTTGTTCAGTACCTCTCCTAGGCTTTGCAGGAGAGAGAGTTGACACACTGGGATATGTCGACCTAATGACCACCTTCGGTCAGGGTCTGCTATCCAGAAGTTTCACAATCAGGTACAACATAGTAGATGCAAACACGTGCTATATTGTCCTGATAAATAGGAAGACATTAAACGAGTTGGGGGCTATAGTCTCTACCCCTCACTTAAAAATGAAATTTCCTACGGCAACGGGAGAAATCGTCACCGTAAAAGCAGACCAAAAGCCAGCCAGACAGTGCTATGTCGAAAGCATTAAAGTGGCACCATATCCTCCCAACAGACAGCCGGTCAGACATAGTACCACTTCGGGGGTACCACCCAGGTAATGAATATTGATAAAAATTTTATTCCCTCTACACTGACAGTATTTGTAGCTCGTGATAGTCAAGCCTTCGACGTGGATCCGCGCGATGACAATGTCGACAAAGGACCAAAACCAATCGAAGAGCTAGTTAAACTACAACTAGGCCCCAAACTCGGACAATGCACGCAGCTTAGCAAAGGGCTCACCAATCATGAATACAGGCATATAGCTTATATGCTCCAGAAAAACGCATCACTATTTGCTTGGCAACCATCTGACATGCCTGGCATTGACCCTAGTGTCATATGTCACAGGTTAGCCAAATGTCCACAAGCCAAGCCTGTTGCGCAGAAAAAGCGAAACATGGGAGAAGAACGACGAAAGGCGGTCAAAGAGGAAATCAACAAACAAAAAAAGCTAGTGGCAAATGGCTCGCCAATGTTGTCATGGTTAAAAAAGCTAGTGGCAAATGGCGCATGTGTACAGACTTTACAGATCTCAACAAAGCATGTCCCAAGGACGCGTATCCATTACCCAACATTGACAGACTCGTAGATGGGGCGTCCGAGTTCCACATCCTAAGCTTCCTGGATGCATATTTTGGTTATAATCAAATCAGAATGCACGCTCCAGATGAAGAAAAGACTGCCCTTCATCACCGAAACGCTAATTACTGTTACAAGGTCATGCCTTTCGGTCTCAAAAATGCAGGGGCCACTTACCAACTATTGATGGACCGGGTTTTCAAAAAGCAGATTGGACGCAACTTCGAGGTATACGTAGACGATATGGTTGTCAAGTCTCAGAGTGTAACCCAGCACGTAGCGAATTTAGAAAAGGTATTTGAGGAGATTCGGAAGTATGACATGCGCCTTAATCCTGAGAAGTGCACATTCGAGGTAGGTGGCGGCAAGTTCCTTGGTTTCATGATAACACACCGAGGTATTGAAGCCAACCCGGACAAGTGCTCAGCCATATTACAAATGCGTAGCCCGACCAGCGACAATGAAGTTCGAAAGCTGAATGAGAGACTAGCCGCGTTGTCCCGGTTCCTCCCGAAGCTAGCTGAAAAAGCAAAACCCTTTTATAGATTGCTCACCAAGACAACGCCATTCCTCTGGGATGACACTTGTGAGCAAGCTTTCATGATGTTCAAAGAGACAATTGCTGCACCACCTGTCCTGAGTCGACCTCGACAGGACACACCATTGCTCTTATACCTCTCTGCAACAGACTACGCCATCAGCTCAACACTCATCCAAGAAGAAGGGAAGCGCCAGCTCCCTATTTATTTCACCAGTCGCATGCTACATGATGCCGAGAAACGCTATCAAATGATTGAAAAGATAGCCTTGGAATTGATCACCTCAGTCAAACGCCTTCACACAATATTTTCAAAGTCACCAGGTAATGGTTAAAACTAATTATCCTATTAAACATGTACTCAGGAAACCAGAACTGGCAGGCAGAATGGTAGCATGGTCAGTCGAACTGTCAGAGAGAATAACACCCGGGCAGACTTGTTGTCCAAGCTGGCCAGCTCTAAGAAGACTGGACACCTCAAGACAATCATTCAGGAAACACTCTAGAAACCTACCATTGACACCTCAATGGTAATTGCTGTTCAAATACAGGAGTCCACTTGGATGACCCTTTATAAGGATTTTCTCCTAAGGGGAATACTTCCAGCAGATGAAAGTGAGGCCTGACGATTGAAACGGAAGGCTAGCTACTATGTTATTATCAACAATGAATTATTCAAAAGAGGGCTGACAGCACCTCTACTCAAATGTCTGGACAGACCACAAGCTGACTACGTCTTGAGAGAGCTTCATGAAGGAATATGCGGACTCCATACAGGAGGACGATCCTTAGCCACCAGGGTAGTACGGGCAGGATATTACTGGCCAACACTCAAGACGGACGCTTGCAATTTTGTACGCAGATGCAAAAAGTGTCAGGAATTTGCAGATATCCCACGGAGTCCCCCCGATAACCTTCATATGATCTCTTCTCCTTGGCCCTTTGCCATGTGGGGCATGGATATCTTGGGACCATTTCCAAAAGCGCCCAGGATGCTCAAGTTTTTGTTGGTGGCCATCGACTACTTCACTAAGTGGATCGAAGCAAAGCAACTGCGGGAAATAACCGCCAGTGAAGTGGAAAGCTTCACGTGGAAAAATCTTATATGTAGGTACTGTCTACCCTATGCTATTGTCACAGACAACGGAATGCAATTTAAAGCACAGACCTATGAAGATTTCCTCACGAGACTAGGTATCAAACACTTAGTCACATCTGTTGAACACCCCCAGACCAATGGTCAAGCAGAAGCGGCAAATAGAGTTATTCTTAAAGCCCTTCGCACTAGACTTGACAAGTCCAAAGGGCTCTGGAGGGAGGAACCACCCAACATATTATGGGCATATCATTGTACGCCTCAAAGCACTACAAAGGAAACTCCTTTCCTCTTGACATACGGAACTGACGCCATGATCCCTGTCGAGTTAGGGGAACCTTCAACTAGAAGAATGCTTTTTCAGGAACAGTACAACGAGGATAATATGAGGGTTGAACTAGAAACTAGCGAAGAACTTCGAGACATAGCCCGAGTTAAAGAGGAAGCGGCCAAACTCAGCATGACACGAAGATACAACTCCAAAGTACAGGCGACCTAGTCTGGCGTGTCTGAGGGGAAGCTAGAAAGGATCCCCGTGCAGGCAAGCTTGGACCAAATTGGGAAGGCCCTTTCAGAGTTGTTACCAGCCTGAACAACATCGCCTATAAATTGTAGGAACTCAGTGGCAAAGACATTCCAAGAACTTGGAATGCCACCCACCTGAAGTTTTATTTCAGCTAGAAAGCTCAAGACCAGATGACATACTCTTTTTCCTATTTCAAGTCCTATTTTCCCACTGGGTTTTTGCTTGAAAAGAGGACTATATCAATAAAACATATACCTCTTATTTTTTACTTATGAATGCTTGACGATATTATTGCTTGAGTATTTTCCCAGGTCCAGCCTCGACAAAAACCCAAGACCATGTCTTGGTAATTTGACCAGGATCCGTCCTTGGCAAGTTTTATTAGAAAACGGGGCGGACGCGTCCGGGTACTCTCCAAAGGTTTGTAAAATCCTAGGGCTTCCCTAGTTGAACCTCCAGTAAAATTCCAAGGTCCGTCCTTGGTCTGGGGTCTGCCTCGATTATCCAACCAAACTATGCAGAACCGTCAAGGTTCGTAAGACTAGAGCATTGGTTGGCATAAAATTCCAAGGTCCGTCCTTGGTACGGGGTCCGCCTCAGTGATCCGACCAAACTACACAGAACCGTCCAGGTTCGTAAGACTAGAGCATTGGTCGGCACAAAATTCCAAGGTCCATCCTTGGTCCGGGGTCCGCCTCGGTGATCCGACCAAACTACGCGGAACCATCCTGGTTCGTAAGACTAGAGCGTTGGTCGGCACAAAATTCCAAGGTCCGTCCTTGGTCCGGGGTCCGCCTCGGTGATCCAACCAAACTACGTGGAACTATCCAAGTTTGTAAGACTAGAGCGTTGGTCGGCAATCCTGGAATCCGTCTTGGGTCATTTACAGGTTCATAAACCCAAACTCTGGTAGACCGTCAAGGTTCATAAACCAAAGTCTTGGTCGACCTTCACCTATACAGGTTTATAAAATTCGAGCTAAGGAAGATTGTCAAGGTTCATAAACCCTAAAAGCTTCGGTCAACATCTAAAAATCCAGGGTGGACGCACCACTGGTATACTCTCAAGCAAGCCCAAGACCATGTCTTGATGAATCCTGACAAAACCCAGCATGGACAACTCCGCTGGTATCAAACTTGACAACTATAAGGTACAACTATGTCTACCCTCAGCATATGTTATCCTTGTTATATTTTTCCTTGCAGGAATATACTTGACATAGAAACCAAGTAAGCTTTCTTGGTATCAATCTACAATATGAAATCCTAACGTGGAGAACCATGCCATTAATCCACATAGTTATCAACAATTCTTGATAACCCATGACTCTCAAAACTCGAGATTAATTTACGGTCAACCTCATTTTCTATCAAATTATCTATTAAGTAAAAACGAGGTATTAAATGCTTTATTATGATGATTTCAGTGCTCACAATTTCTATCAATGCAGGAATATGAGTCACAAAGAAACATTTTTTAGCATACAAGTGTCCAAGTTCATGTTCTTGGAACTATAACTCTTATGGAACCTCGACATGTAGTACCTAGGATATTTTTGTTTTGCAGGAATAATTTTATTTTGCAGGATAATTGTTTAAAAACCACCCTCTACATAATGCTCATGATGGAAACTTTTGGAATATCCTCAGAAACCTTAACAAGCAAGACTGCATGCACAGTCATTTGAAATCAGTGACAATCCAAAGATCAAGCTTGACGTTACAAGATCTAAGTCATCTTTTTTGACAGTTCAATATGTTCCAAGTCTCAGCAAGCAGTTTGGGACATTTTCAATCACAGAATCTCAAGATTGAACAACACACAGTCAAGCAAATTACAGGTTGACGACACGAGCAAATAATTGAAGAAATTTTGCAAGTAGAAGAAGATACAGAAGAGTTGGAGCAAAAAGAACATACTTTCATTAACTTGTTAAAAGTCTTACAAAAGTTTTTATGACTAAAAAGAAAAAACAAGAGAAATGAAAAACCCACACTCTAGTTTTGTCATTTTCTTTCTTATGTCCGTTCATTATCATCCTTCAAGTCTCTGATCTACTCCTATGCCTTGGCGGTTCTTGCGAGACGATCTCTACTCAGGCTCTGGTGAGACGATCTCCACCGACCTCTGGTGAGACGATCTCTACCGAGTAATGATGAGAAGATTTTCATCTACCCCAACAGAGATATTGAGGACGAGCTTCTGCACTTTTATCTCCCTCATTGAGACAGAGACTTTCTACAAAATATCTCCTTTGCTGTAGATTGCTGGAATCGTTGATGACGACCTAACATAGGGACTGTGGTGAGCGTGAGGAGAAACTCCAACTTTTCCAACCTTGCTTTGCCTCGTTCTTCGCCTAGAAGAGAGGGACCCTTCAGAAGTTCCTCCATGGACATCCTACTCAGAAGAATCTCCAATGGAGATCACATCACGCATAATGCGTTGTTCAACAGAGCCACCAAAATCGCTACCCCCATATAATAACCCTGAGTCCTGGCGTGGATGGCGCGAGCAATCTGCGCAGATAGCGCTGGTTTTCTGCAGAATTCTTCTGTAGAAACCAGTTGCAGAAGTGTGGCGTGGATGGCACCAGTGTGGCACGATCAGCACCATGCCTCTGGTGTGTGGCGCGAGTGGCGCCATAGGTTCTGGGGGTTGACGCCTGGGGCGCCAGGTTGGCACGAGTGGCGCCAGACAACCTAGAGGACCTGTTCTTCTTTGTAGGGGGCGCGAGTGGCGCCAGACAACCCAGAGGACCTGTTCTTCTTTGCAGGGGGCACGAGTGGCGCCATGTTGGCGCGGATGGCGCCATGTTGGCGCGGATGGCGCCAATGGCTCTGGAGGTTGGCGCTGGTGGCGCCATAGTGGCGCGAGAGGCACCGTAGGTACTAGAGGATGGCGCAGTTGGCGCCGTGGGCTCTGGAAGCTAGCGCGATCAGTGCGGCAGCTCGGGCAGACCCACTATATAAAGGGGTCATTTTACGAAATTTGACCCAAATCACTTCCTTTCTTCTTCCTCCAGCGACCCACCTCCATTGCTGTGTGCCCAAGCTTCCTAGACCTTTGTTTGTTCACCAAATCACCTTCCTTAAACCTCCATTGTGTTGGAAAATGCTTGGTGAGCTTGAATCCTTCATCATTTCTCATTGAAAACTCCCAAATCAAAGAATCTCTTTCTCAAGGGAAGAACTCGAGTTCGGCGAGGAACGACGGTGATTCACGGACACCCGAGCTAGGGGAAGTGGTCCAGAGGTCTTCCTTGCCATCTTTGAGGTAAGAAACTCGAGATTCACCGCTTGAATTGTGAGTTGGGGTTTTGGATGAATAGTGACCCACTTGTGATTGAGCTAGTATTAGCCTTGGGTCCTTTAGAAACATGTGTTTAGAATGTTGTGAGGATGAAGGATTAGCTCTCATATGTTAGTTTGGTGAACTTTGAGTTGTGGCTCTATGATATGCATGTATAGTTGATATGCTGAGTTGCTTGGCTATGTTGTGACATGCAAGAGCCTTAGTATATGGTATGGATGTGCCTGAGAGGCCATATGAACGGTGTCTCATAGGTGATATGAACCGTTCAAGCCTTATGTGAACCCTTGAGCCATTGGGCTATTGAGAGCTTTGAGCTCATTGTGTTTGGCTTGTGTTGAGTCTGAGGTGACTCTAAGGCCATGTTTGAGATGAGATAGACCGCTGAGGGTCTATGAGATGGCTTGTGAGTGATGAGCCTTGATGAACCTTAAGTTAGAGGACTTAGAGGTTTTGGAAAGCTATGAGGTACCTTTCGTTGAGACGGTTGAGAACCATGCTATATGCTTGTGCTTGATGTTGATATGAGCTTGTATGCCTTGTTTAGGGCGTGACACCGAGGGTGTCAGTGGCGTATGCCACAGAGCAAGGGAAGAACTGCAGAACTCGGCTTTGACAGGTAAGTTCTTGGTCCCTTAGGGATGTTCCCACTTGTTTGTGCTCCACCATTCTCCGAGGGAGTGATGGTTGCATTCATGATGCATGCATTGATGGTTGTTGCATCCTCATAATGATATGTATGCTCGCATTTATGCTTGAGAAATGTATGATACATGTTGATAGATCTTCTGGCCAGTTAGATATATATGGACCTCCCTAGGAGATGGGTTTCCTCCTAGTTTGGTTTGCTCATGGTTGATGAGATCCCAAGGGTCGGTGATCCCTCAAGACCAAGAGATAGGTGTGTCCCGTCGCGGTTAATTGCCTATTCTCGGAGGTACCATATACGTGCGTCCATGTGTAAGGGGTAGCTCCCGTGGGATGGCACGGGTGTGAGTTCCGATCTCACACTGAGGTTGGCGTTGATGAGTGAAACGACCGCTTCTACTTCGCTTTTTATTATGCATTTATTTTTGTTTGCTAAAATTTTTTCGAAAAACAGAAAGGATAAAAGTTCCAAAGAATCTTGGTTCATGTTAAAACAAATTTAGAAATTAAAGTTTAAATGAAAATTCCGTTGATTTACGAACGAGTTCTACGCGTTAATTAAGTCATGACGTCCACA
>PYAF01006210.1:132705-157639 GCA_007407185.1 Glycine tomentella | reverse complement strand
TTATTACAGACAATTCATCATTTTTGAAGCCTTCTTCATGATTCTTCAAGTGACTAAAGTTGGCCTTGATGTGATCTTGAAGTATTTAAGTCCTAGCTCTTTAGCTTGCATTGATCATCCATCGTAATGAATTAAAATTTTCTCTAATCATCCTAAAGCATTTTTCTTAATTCCCTATTTAAAAAATTGGGGTGTTACAATGAGATCCGCCGTACATAGAGCAGGGTGACTTGCTTGTATTGTTATGAGGGCCGGGAGGCCATATTGTTTGTGATGCCTGATGACTTGTGTCATGGAGAGTGAGCCAGGGTAGAGGAGATGTCTCCAAGGACCCTAAGCTTACTGAGATGTTTATTTCACCCCGTGTGGGGCTTATGTGGTTTCAGGTGACGCTTCTGGCATAGAGGAGCGGTCTCAGGGCGGGAGGCCCCAGTAGAGACAGTATATGCTTGGCTGTGAGGCAGCTTGAGGAGAGCTTGGTGGCTCAGCTTTTTGATGAGTTATTGTACCCCTGTAGAGGGAAGATGTGTGTGTGCACACATGTATTCTTTTGTTATGTATATGCTGTGTATGCCCTCGTGTGAGGAAGGATCTGTGAGATTAGAAGCATTTGGATGCTTATTCTTTTGTGTAGACACTTCGAGTGTCAGATGTTGTATATGTACATAACCAGCTTATGTTATGTATTGATGTTTCCTCCTGTTATATCTGTTGAGACATTTGTGTTATCTGCCTACGGTTATGTTTATGAGATCTGGATCAGCAGGGGTTTGTGATGCTTTGTGATGAGATATTTTATGAGTTCCATACATAATGTAATCAAGAAATACGCTTTTCGATTTATGCTTCCGCAAATGTTTTAATTAAAGTGATTAAGTGCTAATCTGATAATAATCATAATGTTAATACATCGGGTGCACACGGGGTGTTACACCCCATACCCAAGGCAAAATCAGAAATGGGTGACTCGGACATTTTTTCAGAAGAAAAGGAAGTTTCACAGTTTAGGAGGAAGAAGGCTGAAGAAGTTCAGAGAGCAAGGACGCAGGTGGAGGTGACAATGGCGGAATCACTGCTATTTAAAGCAGAGAAAAGCTCGACGGTTACTTGGGCGAGAGAACAAAACATCCCCTAGAAGCACGCGTCGTGACTGAATCGTTACTACCTCCACTACCCCACGATTCCACCCACTACGCACGATCCCAATAAAACGTGGCCTCTCCTGGAGTGAAACGTGGACATGAGTAAAGAGCATGGGCGGCATACGACTACCAATATTTATGAAGGGACTGAGCGCATTTTCAAAAGTCACATCAGACGGTCAGAAAACCGTGATCATTTACTGCCTAAGTCAGACTTATCCAATAAAGTCAAATCCATACACTCTCTCCATGGACTACACTGTTGCACATACAGGTTCATAAATCCAAAATAAAAATTAAAGTTTCGGTCAACCTTTGAAGACATCAACCTCGACACTTCATGTCCACCCTCGGGGGCTGACAGTTTTACTATGACACCGGACACATTGTTTTCATGCTTTTTCACCCTCTTTCGCCCATAAATTGGCTCAGAGGCTGGGGGGCTTATGTACAGTCCAAAATAGTAGAATGACACGTGGCTACTTCATAAATGTCAACATACACGTGGCCACCCTCCATGTCAGCATTGCCTCATTAATAGGCGCTTATTCAGCCTCCGGGTGTCAGCCCGGACACAATGTTCGGGTTCCTCGTCCATATCGCTACAGGAGCACAGATGTCGACCCTTTACAGGAGCGCGGGCATCAGTAATATTCTCTCTCCTCGTTAACTGCCTATCTATATGCAAGGATATTCAAATAGGTGTAACCACCTTATCTTATCATATCTCAACAAGCTATCTACTAATTGTTACTTATCTACAAGTAACAATATATCAATAAGGTACACATTATCTCCTATTCAAATTAAGATAATTGCCTGCTATAATCTGTTATTATTATCTTTTCAATAGATTATCTATAAGCAATGGCTTCTCTCTAACTCACTTCATTCTCACTTCATTCTCACTTCCAATCCACTTTGGATTTACTCTACTTACTTCGAACTCAACGTTCATTCACACTCTTATCTCTTATACTTGGATGCATTACTCAAGTCTCTCATTCTCTATACTTTAGGTCGAGTCTTCACACTTGGTCATCTTTATAAATTTAATGTTCTGACTTGAGCGTCGGAGTGTTTTTCCTTTGTTTTGCAGGTCTCTCCTCTAAGCAAAGCCTAACTCTACTCTGACATCACAAAATTTGGGGTCCACCAAAGCCACATCAAGCCCACACGTGGAATTTCTAGATTTTGACAAGAACAAATATATATATATATATATCCATCACCCTCATGTATGACAAATATTTTAGCCCAAATGTAAGAAGCTAAGTATTCTTTAATGATCTAATAACACCAAATGATGACTGTTTATATTGTAAAAAATAAAAAATACTTTACGAGGATTTTTTTTTATGAAAAAAAAATATACAAGGATGTTAAGGAAGTAACGTATTCGATAAATATATAGCATTCATAACAATATTTTGTTTATTATTATTGTGAAAAAATTGAAAAGGAACGTTTTCCTATAATATTAAAATATGTGTGATTATACAAACTAAATATTGTTAAGGTTAGTTCCAGCCCAGGAGTATACCTTATAGCTAGAGCACAATTGTTTTTTCTTAGTAATAAAAAGGTTGAGAGATAGAAAGGCTCCCAATTATAAGGTCAGGGAAAGACATGTGTCAATGAGACCTTACAGATCACAATATGAATTGGACAACTTTTATGTTGACTCTATTCAATCTTATTCCTATCTTTATGTCAACCTCTACAGCTACCGTGCAATTTTAATTTTAATTGTGATAAAAATGTTATTATTACACAATCCTGAGTAAGGACTAAGGAGTACTACAACCAACAATGCATAGTGATAATGAATAATTATAATGTTTGTTGCATTCTTACATACCTTGCCCAACTTCATAGGATGATGAATTATTCCTTAGAGTTGTTACAACACCAACTTTCAGGAGGGTCCAAGCCCATTATTACTTTGCGAACTGCAAAGTGAAGAAAGTCTCAACAAAGACTCACTTGGAATAAGTTAAATAATTAATAAAAGATAACATGAGAATGTACCTTGCACCTTCATCTTGCCAATAAAGTTTCTTGGGTTTTGGAGCAACGCCCTCACTGGAAGGCTCTGCATTGCACTTCACCATTAGTTCATCTTCTAATTGCAGTAGTATTTGTCTCAATCTACGTATTAAAAAAATCCCAATAAGAAGCAAAGTAGTTGTCAAAGACCAACTATTAAAACTTTAGTTAATCTGAATATTAAAAAACAAATAAACCAATAAGAAACAAAGTAGTTGTCAAGGACCAACTATTTAAAAAAACTTAAGTTAAATAGAGGCCTGTGAATAGTTTATCAAATATACTAACCTAGCAAATTGGTCATGGCTCCACTTTTCAACATGGTTTTCTATCTTATCCCCAGACATGAATTTCAAAGAACTTGATTCAGCTTTATTTGGAGTAGCATGAACTCTGGAAGCAGCAGGTGTGTGTTTGTCTCCTTTATATTTTCTTTGGCCTCAGTCCAAATGAAATTATTTTAGCTAGAGGAAGAGCGTTGTGAGGCCTATGGTTATTAGGAAGGTGATGGAGCACCACCACCATCTATAATGGTTGGCCGAAATATCGAGAAGAGAAAGGGAGATAGTTTTTTGAAAACCATCTTAGAAAAGTAGTTTCTAAGATGGTTGATAAAAATCGTCTTTGTTTAGAAATCTCTTATTTACAAAATTGTCACCACTCCACTTACTAAGACGGTTTTCAAGAACCGTTGTCAAAGGCGCGTCGTAAAAAATACTTTTTGTAGTAGTGGAGATTCTAAGAAAGGAACCATCGCTAGTTCGCATCGCAAAAACGACAAGGAGTGTGAGGGAGAAGATGGTTACGGTTACTAGTCGCAGCTCCACACCACGCTGTGAGCACATAGAGCTCGTTGGTATCCCGCGAACAAGATCTCCACCACGACATCTCCACTCATGTTCAACCAAAAAAGCCAAGAAATTGAAGGTATAGTCACGAGAATGAGAGCCACTGTTCAGCAGCACCAATGAGCGCCAAGTCCAGGACAGTTACCGCCACAATCACATCAATTGTGCAAGTTTCCCTTCCCTCAAAACCCCCAAACTCAGAAAACTGCACAAGTTTCCCTTCCCGCAATCACATCAATCGCACTTGAACCTACGAACTAAAATTGACCAGAAAACTCAAAAATTTATGAAATAAAAATCCAAACAATGAAAAACATTTTCTTTTTTCTTCTAGCATGTGCTGGTGAGCTTTCAACAATGATAGATTGGAGCCATGTCATGCAATGCGGGGGAAGAGGTGCGACTTCCATCTGCTTGTTGTTGGAATCACCGTTGGCTGCTGCGTGGGCTCTTGGGGTGGTGGTGGTGGCGGTGAAGGGAGGAAGACGAAGGAATGGAAGCTGGATTTGTCGCCAGAACTGGGTCGGAGACGGAAGGGAGGAAGAAGGACAAATTGGTAAATGGCTGAAAAAAAAAAGAAAAAGTAAAATAAAATAAAAATAAGATGATCCAATGGTGCACGTTCCTTTCGTAACTTACGCAAGATGTTTCCTAGACTCGGTAATGTGTCTTGCAATAATACAATACTCTTATTACATTAGGAAGTTAATAAATTATGAATGCTTTCTTTTGATGAGAGAGAAACAAATTTGATATGCTTGTTGATCAAAATAACTTTTAGTTTTAATTATTATTTTAGTTCTTAAATTTGAGAAAAAAAAATTTAGTTCGTTAAATTTAAAATGTTTTACTTTTTTAATTTAGACAATTTTTTTAGTCTTTAAAGTAATAAATTAATATTTTGTGATAGTTTTAAAATATAAATTCAAGTAGTTAAAAAATAAATTAATTTATAAAATTTAAAAATCGTTACAAAATATCGATTTATTATGTTAGAGACTAAAAGATAACAATTTATCAAAATTCAAGAACAGAAAAATAATTTTAAATTTTTAGGACTACAAAAAGATCCCTTAAATTCAATTATTAAAACTGTAATTAACACTTATTTAAAATTAAATTTGATATCAAAGACCAATTTTATAGTTAGTTTAAAAGTTATTGAAACAAATTTGAAAAAAAAGGATTATTTTTTCGAATTAAATGATAATGTTGGTTAATTTTGAATTGATTGACAATTTTTGGGATAATTAATATATGATGGTACATGTTTTTAGTCATCATAAATTAATAATTTTTACTTTTTAACTACTTAAGTTTACATTTTAAAATGGTCACAAAATGTTAAAATCTATCATAAAATATTAATTTATTATATCAAGGATTAAAAAATTTTCAAAATTCAGGGAAAAAATATATCCTTCAAATTTAAAAATTAAAATAGCAGTTAAGCCTATTTTTTATATTATATTGTATTTGTAAAAATCTAATACTAGCTTTTTTGTATACTTTTTTATAATTCGGCAAAAAAAAAAATTATTTTGACGTTGCTTTTTGTATTTCTCTACTCCATCAATAGTCACTTTAAGTTTTTAACTACCATCCGTTAATATAAAAGTATAATTACCACAAAAAAAAAAAAAAGGTCACTTTTAAGTTTCGGCAGGCATTCACGGTCTCTCCTCCTTTTATATTAAATGCATTTCACATGATATGTTCAAAAGTATATGAAAAATAATATATTTTAATTTTGTGAGTACTAATTGAAAATTTTAGAGACACAAATTTCTAATATTTATAAAGATGAAAAATATATTTTAATTTATTTTAAAAAAAATAAGTATAATTATCTTAGTAGTTCTTGAATTTTTTGAATAGTTCTGATTTTGATCACTAAACTTATTGATTAGTCAAAAAAATTTAACTTTTTTTAATCTAATGTTCTAGTCGTTTCTATTTGTTTTGGCAAGTAAATATGTTGTGACATCATTTTTATTAACATTTATTAAATTTTTTACTGTTAAAAATCATTAGAATTTCTTCAATAAGGTGCACACACAAAAACCCAAATCAAGATTTCAATCATGTGTACAAATAAATAAATAAACTAAAATGAAGAGCTAGAAGAAAAAATTGCCTACATAATATTTTGAGACCAAAGTTTCACACATCTTAACAAAATGAGGAAATATATGCGCACATAATATACCTTTCATCTCAACCTGGTTAAGCACAAAATTCCCATCTTTAGCAAAATGGTAGAAGTGAGAGTAGGGTCAATCTAGGGTAAAGTAACTAAAACATATACTTTAGATCCACTAATAAAAATATATCTTTTATTGATTTTCATAAAGTAAAAAAAAAGTTACATATATTGACAAAAATGTAACATATGTTGACAAAAAGATCCAACAAATAGATCTTTCTTTTAAGGTAATTTTTAAAACAATTATTTTAGGCCCCTCTTACTATTGGGTTAACCCTGAGTGAGAGAGGCAAGGACAAGTGTTGGGGGAGAGCTTGAAGTAGCACGGCAGTGGGGTTTATGATGAATTGGTGCAAAATTTTGATGAAACCAACCTCCACCTCCACCTCAGATCCTCCCTCACGTGGCTCCTCTAAGACTCCACATTTTCCTTCCTTTGCTTCTCAATTATCTTCACACCAAGGTTATACAAGGTCTCCATCTTGGTCATCTATGTGAGCTTCCTAGTCTTCACGATGGAGCTGACCACCGCAAGGCAGTTAATATGGACCTCGACAACTTTGCCCTCGATGACCCATGCCTCTTCCTTGATGCGCACGTTGGTGGCCTTTCGAAAGGCTTGTGTGAGGACCTTGATTAATTTTAAGTCACTAACTCTATTAATTTTTTTACAAATCTATTAAAAAAATTAATAGTTATTTTTTAAAATATTAAGAAGATTTTAAATTACAATATATAATAAAAAATGTAAATTATTTTTTTTGAGTATATAACCAAAATTGTCCCAGGAAAGTGTGATGTGGTGGCAAATTGGTTCCTCAAAGATAGGTAATACAAATTTAGTCCTTAAATGTGCAAAAAGTGCGACAAATCAGTCATGTCATTAAATTTGTGAGACCATTTTATCATTAAGTTGTAATGTTCAATGACCAATTTAACAATAAGTTATATTTTTCGAGGATCAATTTGATATTAAGTTGCAAAGTTTAGGGACCAATTTGTCATTAAATTGTCTGCATGACTAATTTGTTGCACTTTTTTACACATTCAGGGATTAAATTTGAGTTTTTCATCTTTCAAGGACCAATTTATCAACGCCTCACAATATCAAGAACGAATTTGACTATTTGCCTTTTTTTAATTAATGCTCATGAAAGTTTGAAGTATTGGATGCTTTAAATCATGGTTTGTGGTAAATTTTGGTTATTAATCATTAAGTCATAGTGTTGCATGCTAAAAAGGTTAACATATTTGCCACCAAAATTTTCAATAACAAAATATGGGAGTTCATTCACTTATTTAATTCACTACTACAGAAAAATGCTTTTTACATTGATTAAAATGACGTTTTACATTGATTGTACGACCGACGTCTATGCAAGAGATATAGGATTTGACCTTTTACATTGGAATTTAATTGATCTTAAAAGTTACTTTTTAAGATCGGTTTTCATACAATCAATCTAAAAAACAGATTTGAAATGTCTAGATTGGTTTAAAAACATCATTTTTACCTCGATTTTGTTTACCTTTTACATTGATTATTTCATTAATTGATGTAAAACAACCTTTTACATCAATTTGGTCTTAAAAACGATGTAAAAGGTTTATATTTTACACCGATTGTTGCACAACACAATGTAGAAAGTAAACTTCTTACATTTATTATGGTCTCAATCGATCTTAAAAGTATTTTCTTATTTGTTGTGTGTTTTTATTTATTTTCCTTGTGTAAACAATCACCACAGCACAAACAATCAAGTTGATCATTATAACACCCTGAAATTTCGATAACTGAAAATAGATATTTTATATAATTGTTGTGTGGTTTGATAAGTTTGGATTAGTTGACTTGTTGTGTGAATTACCCTGTACAATTGTTTGATTTATGATTGTGAATATGTAAGGGATAGTTTGAAACATGACCTACTTTGGTAAAACTATAGTTTCGGATTCGTTAACCGTTGGATCATCCTCAAATTTTGACAGTATCCTCCCAACTCATCTCTTCATCCTTTGACCGTTGGGATCTTCAAGATGAGAACTTTTGATATCACATTAAGCGCGACCGGCGCGTTGAGTGAGTCATGATGTTGCGCTCCAGACAAAGAGGAAATTGCACTGAGCGAGGAAGGGCACGCCAAGCGAGACCTGCAGGCACGTCGAGCAAGCCAGGGCACGTTGAACGAGACTATCGGGTTATCAATACATCCAGCAGCGTGCATAATGTGTTTTTCTTCTTTTTCCCTCTCTAAAACTCGTCCAAAATCCTAGAACCACCCATTTCCACCACCCACAACCACCATCAACCACCACGGGTCGTCATTGCTTACTAGGGAACCACGACATGATATAGAACCTCTTAATCAGAGCAGAATCTACGAAACTCCTCTCGAAGTTTAGGTAGAGAACAGAGCTCCCAATCCTTCTTTCTTGGTTTCCTTAAAGTAATCTTAGTTTCCTTTGTCTTATCCTAGCTATTTTAAGCTTCTCTTAGTGTCTCTTGTGTTTTGGGTACCATTGTTGAGAGTTTTACACTTCCTTTGAAAACCTTTTATAATGAGATGTTGTAAAAGTCTCTTTTTTATGAAATTGATGTCATTTATGTGATCATTGTTGAACCCCTGTCCTATTGGTGTGGTCAAAATTTCAAAATGATGTCTGTTGGTGTGAACTCCCAAAACACCGTTTATCCCCTTTTTGATTTGAGTGGATATTTGAACCCAAATGTTAATATTGATCTTACCTTGAGAATCTATGTTAACTTGTCTTTGATTTAACATATAGAGGTCTGCATTTGGATGAAAACACGCGTATTGAAGGATCTCAAAACAATACCCCAAGGCTTTAACTGGAGAACTCCTAGTTAGGTAAGGGGGTTTATTATTTTAGTTATAGTTTTAATACCATAGTTGGGGGCCAGGGAGTCCAACTATGAAGATAACTACTTGTCCCTGCTGTGTGCTAATTTTTCAAGAAAAACTAACTTTTCATGCGATGTATGTCTGATTGGTGTGTGTTGTTCCTGTGTATGCTTGTTTTCAAGAGCAAATGATGTTTTCAATTAATGGGATGCAATGTCTTTATTGTTGATGTTTATGATGATAATGTTGAGATGTGGTGATATTGAGGTTTGTGATGATAATGTTGAAATGAGATGGTATTGTTGTTTGTAATGATAATGTTGAAATGAAATAATGATGATGTGGTTGATGATATTCAAATGAGATAATGTTGATATGGTTGATGATGTTGAGATGAGATGAGTTTGATATGTGTGATGATAATATTGAGATGATGTGATGTTGATGTTGATAATGACATTGAGGTTTCTGCGCTTGAAAAAAAATCTGGGACGTATTGCCCAAATAATTGGTCCGGAAAGAACAAGATGTTTCTTTTGTTCTTTCTTCAACAATTTCTGATCTCTAGTAGACCTCTCAGTAGAGACTACTTCATGCGCAACTTCAACATCTCCTGCCAAGGGGTAGGCCTCATCATTATAGGAGCAGAATGGATGACTTACAACTGAAAGTTCTTATGAGAGATAATGTTGATGTGAACAATGTCATTGTGTGATGTTGATATACATGGATACTCATGGGAGCGTGTATGACTGGTTATCCTTGCGGGAAAGGATTTTTTCCTAGCCAGGTCATGCATTGATGGTGTCCATGGCTATATGTTATGTATATACACTTGGGGTACAATGACCGGTTGGTTATCCTTGCGGGGAAGGATTTGTTCCTAGCCATGGTCAGTGCATCGGTGATGTTGTGGATACACATGAGGGGTGCATGACTAGATATTCCTGCGGGAATGAGTTTACGAAATTTAAGCATCCTGAGAGAGAAAAGGATTGTTTAAAATTTCGGTCCCTGTCCATGGTTAGTGCATTGATAAGCCTATGGTGTATGTTGTGTATGTACATGGGGGGTGCATGACAGGATAACCTTGCGAGGAAGGATTTACGAATTTTAAGCATCCTAAGAGAGAATGATTGTTTAAAATTTTGGTCCCTATCTATCCATGGTCAGTGCATTGATGGTGCCCATGTTTTATACTTTTGCATTGAAGGAAATAGAATGATAGACAGTAAGTACCGGGGATACTAAGGGGCAATCACTCTACTTGGAACTCCCTTGAGACTCAAGACTGATCACCATGGGGGAGCGACCAGTGCACGACAGGGTGACCTCGACGAACTATTGCATCATTTTTCTAAGAGAGGCTATTTCCATGAGGATGATACCACATTGCATTCTGAGAGATGAGTTAGGTGCATGCATCATTTTGAGCATAATTGTTTTGGTTGTGAAATGAATTAGATGATTGGTTTGTTGAGTGTGTATTGAACTGATGGATTTTTGGTAATAATTGTGGTTATAAATGTTGCTTCCTTTCCAATTCTTGTTATCTGATGCTTGTTGGTTTTATATAATAAACTCACCCTTGCATTTGTTGTACCATGTGGTTGGTACCTGTGATGATCGTAAACATTCATTTGTGTGAGCAGAATTAGGTGACTCTGGAGGGAGATCCTTTTTGGTTGGATTCGCCAAGCCAACATGATGACGTTGGAATTCTTTTTGGAAAGTGTTGTGTTTTGTTAATTGACTGTTTCATAGTTAGTCCCTTAATTCTTTTTGTGGACATGTATATTTTGAGTTGTAAATACATGTAAAACTAAATTAAGTTTTAAACATGTGAATGATGAGTACTAATTTAGTGTATATATACATATGTATTCAATTACTATAATTGTATTGTGTATATGATGATTGTATTGTTGCGAAAAACTTACTACCATTTTCATAATCAAATTGATGAAATTTTCATTAAAATTTGAAATTCACACGATTAGATTTAATGATGTTGTAGCAATGAGGCAGGTCGCTTTAATCACAAGTTTTAACAATAAAAGCATCAAATACATTAATCTAAACAAATTATTGTCAAATATTCAAAACATGTACTACTCATTGAACCTTACATAATATAAGTCAACACAAATAAGTTCATCACAACCTTATATATGTCTTGACATATAAAAACAAAAAGTACTCATGGAGTTTAACATATATGTATTAACATACAAAAAATTCTAAACAAAGTCTAAAATTTGCCAAGTTCAAGAAGAAAAGTGGCCCAATATTGTCGAATGTTAGCAATATCCTCATCAGGCATTAAACCAAAATTGTCGAAGTTCTACAATTTCAAATAATATAGATGAAATATTAGTTCATGAACTAAAATCCAAAAAACATGGTTAATTTTACTTGTTAAGAAGTGCAATAATAACATGTTTCCATGTAGCAACAATATTGCTAGTGACAATTTTGAGAATATGTGTCATGACATAATATCCACACTTATAACTCTCAGGTTGCATTTAACTCTACAAAATGAATATAAAATTTGACTATAATTAGTAACTATTTTTAATTTTAATTGATTGTTAGTTTGTAAACTATTTACATGACTAAAAATCCATATAGACTTCTTTCTATTTGTTGAACAAACACCCAACATCCTCTGATATTCATCCATAGCTCTAACATATATAAATAATCATGTGAATTACATTATATGTTTTAAAGTTATAAACATATGCAAATAATTGATTACAGACCCATCAATTATTCCTAATTATTGTAGGGATTTTTTTCTTTTAAATTGTGTCAATTTATTTTTAGTTCACAAATAAAATAGTAAAAAGGAAAGTTCCTTTTACTCCTACATTTCATGTAGTGAGTGTCTGTTCTAGCATCCAAAAAAACTTATATCAGCTTGGTAATGGTACGTGATACTTGGTGTCTTTGGATTTTAATTAGTATTCTTCACATCCACTTTCACACTCAGTCAGTTTTGTTGTAGATATTCACACGAGTTGACCTCATCAGAAAATTTCAAACAATGTAGATAAATAAATTAGAACTAAAATGTGGTTATCACACTCAAAATTTGATTGACACTTCTTTGTTCATTGAAGGGTTTAAGCTAGTTCATTTCAAGTCAGTACCAATTTTTATTCCAACCTATAACAATTCATAGTCAAGAATTCAATATTCATTTTGAGCACATTTTTAAGTTTTTAATTTCTCTTAGAATAAATTTACACTTCTATTAGACTTATAAAAGTAAGGGAAACAATCTCAAATCGTGATTCAAACAATATATATCCTAAATTGAAGCAAACAACAGAAGTATCCAAATTTGTCTGAACTAAATCACCAACAACCTGTTTTGCCAAAATATTCTCCAAATATTCTAGGAGCCTCTAAGAAGATACCTAAAACTAGAATATTATATGGGGAAGATGTGTAATTTCATTACAGGCTGTTCTCATGAGCTCCAACAAGACAAGAAAAAAAAATATATGACTTTAGCAAACCCAAATATAAATTTTCAACTATAGCATGACAAGCAAGTACATTCATAGCATAGGACTTATTTTAGATTGAGTTTAAACACTTTAGGACTCAATGTGTTTGATCTTAAAAATAACCTTTTTTTTATCTCAACATGGAAAGAATACAAGAAAACAATGATGTCAATCCTAGATTCTCTAATGGCTTTGAGAAGAGTTAGTGTAATTTCCTCCCCTCTTCTAAGCCTTTCATTGTCAATAAAAGCATGGATAGCCCTTTGTTTCATAGAATTGTAGAGATTGCCAATGAAATATGCCACTAAAACTGATGAACACATCATAAGTCCATCGTGTCATCAGAGCAACATATACATAGGTTTTGATCCTTCAGATCTTGCAATTTATCATATATAAACAATGATCTATCTAGAGTCTGGTTTATCTGAAAATATCAAGCAAGGTAATAAGTACATGTGATATGAAATGGGCATGCAAAGGAAAATATTGTAAAATCAAAACCTTCTCCAATGCACATGAAGTAGCGAATTTCCATTTTCGACTATTTGGCTTTGAAGAGTTTTTTCGCTTTCACAAATAATAGACAATATAATAGACTATTTGTTCTTATGGAAACCCAAGTTATACGAAGAACAATATAGTCGAGTATAGGAGTCAATAGACTATTTTTGTTTTGAGTGCAACAAACAAAATTTTGACCCACTAAGTAGACACATAAATGAGTTGATTTGGATTTATTTGTTTTAATAAGAAAAAATGTGTCTTGAGTGATTGCCTATGATCAATAATTAATTGAGTAACAAAAGGGAAGAATGGAAGATAGGAGAATCTAGTAGTTTCTTAATAATGGTTAAGTAGAAAAGTGTACAAAAGTCAATTATTTGAATATACATGTAATTATATCTATGTGTTTCTTGTTGTGATTGAATTGATTATGGACTATGATTTAATTAAAAATCATAGTGTTTATTTATTTTATTGTAGATAAAATGTTTTTAAATAATTGGTTTATTTTTTATTAATTGTCTGAAATTGTTTACTTGCAATTATTTGTCTACGATATTTTGTTGTTAATTTAAATTCTTTTTAAGAGAAAGAAAATATAATTTATCATTAGGATTTATTTAACTACACAAAAATAACTCAAGTATTAAGTTTTATAAAAGTTTAATTGGTTAGATTTAATTCTTAAAGCTAGCAGAGAATTAATTTATATAGCGAAGGTTTCAAAGTGCAAGATTACATTGTGTAAACCCTAAAAGACCATCATGGCCAAAATCCCACCCACCAATGGGAGAGGGGACTTTTTGTCTTGTTTGTAAGTTATGTCTAGTAGTGTGTGTTTTTATTTATTTTTTTGCTTTTGTGGATTTCAAAATACATTTTATTAAACTAGAGAGAAACTTTGTTTCAACCATGTATATTATAAAAATTATGGTTTTCATCTTCATTTTCCAAAGGCCTAAGCAAAATATAGTGGTTGCAGGAAAGACATTTGTGAAGTATTGGAAAAGTGTAGTAAAGAAAATTTTACTGGAAATGACATATAATGAATTTTGGTACAAGATTTACCTTAATGAAAATAAGGTTGTGTTAGATTTGAACTTTAAGAAGTAGAAGTCAATTTGGTTTTGGGAAGAGATAGAAATATACAAATCTTTGAACTATGTCAAATCGTTAAATATTTTAATCTCATATGTCTATTATTTTTAATTATAATCTAATGGTTGTTATTAATTGTTTTCATATTCTCACAGGAGTCGTATTCTCTCTCTCTCTCTCTCTCTATATATATATATATATATATGCACACACACTTTAATATGATATTTCATAATCATGCACAATTGTCAACTTTATCCTTCATGATTATGTTTTATCTTAATCAAAATTTATATGGTTTATCATCATAAAAAATTGGGGGTGGGGAGATTGTTAGAACTGGATGGTCCAATATGATATATCTGGATGGTCCAAAAATACCCATTGTTTTGACGATAAGTAAGATATAAATTGTTTGTGAACTGATGTTTTATGTGAAGCAAAACAGGACATACTTGAGATAAACTCATATGGTAAAACTCTTTATCGTTATGCTTTTACAAGATATCATCCAACAAATGAATGAAACTTGTTTTATTAACAGTAATATTCAACATCCAATGTGTTGCTTTTAAACAAGCATCCAATGGCTTATCTACTAAATATCTTTATGCGTCCAAAAGGACATAACTAATTGACACAACATTTTATATTCAATTAGTTAATGTCCTAATAGTCTTGTCTACACATGAAAGCATCTCGAGGATGATTCATTTGTGCCACATTTGTATTTTTCAATCTTGATGTATATCTATGATGTTGTTCTAACATTTGAATTTCAAGTGTACAAAGGTAGAGACAAAGAGAATGTTATCAGCAACAAAATTGTCCGTACAAATAGTGGAGCAGAGAGCCGCAAAAATACTATACCTTTGCCCCCCCTTTCTCCAACAAGTTAGCATGTGGCATAAGAGACAAATCGTGAAAATGAAAATATTTGAGGAAGGCATAGATCCCACAATAGATATTTTTTTCTGAAGCCTATAAAAGCAACCTCAAGAAGAAACACAAAGCAAGAAAATTGAACTAAAATATACAAGTGTTGAAGAGTTGCATCTCTATCATTGGACGCTCAAAAACAAAACTAAGAAAGTCTCACTCTTTACTTAACAAAGTTATTTGTTGAAATAATTTGCAAAAATAAAAATGAAAAAGTTAAATTGCAATGATTAAAAATATATTTAAATTTAAATATATTTTATTCTTAAAATACCTTTTAAATTAATGGATTCAAATAGTAATTACATTTGACACTATAATATTGTAATAAGTGTAACTTGTATTGTTAATAGACTAACAAATGTATGACTAATAAGTCACTCCTCATTAACGAATTTCACAAAATGAAGGAAAAAAATAATTAACAATTAATATGTTGAATTTATATTTTTTATATTTAGAATTTTTTATATATATATATAATATCTATAAAAAGTAATTATTTTTTTGGTGTAGACATTTTTTATTTCTAAATTATTCTTTAATATATATTATATATAATGAGTTTTATTTTTTTCATAAAGCTTCAGAATATAATTGTTGTCATTTTTTTTTAAAAAAATTATCACTATTTTTTCAATTATTTTTTTTAAATAGAGACCGTCCGTGTCTCCCTTTCAACTGGGGTGTATATATATATATATATATATATATATATATATATATATATAAAGATATAATAATAATAATAATAATAATAATAATAATAATAATAATAATAATAATAATAACAACTTATAATTAAATCTTTGATAAATCTGACACCATAATGAATTAATGATGTTATTATTATTTTTTAAATAAAAAACTGATAAATACGCGTGCTGAGGTAAACGAGAAGACGAGAACAACAATTTCAGAGTTGCTCAGATTTACCAATCGTGGGGCACCATCAACTGAGTTAACAATCTCTGTTCCATTTCGGCATGAAACCCTAATTCACTCGCTTCTCGATCTCGGTAGAGCAATCCTTCCACGCTCGTCTTCGCTCTCCATCTGTAAGTTTCAATTTCCCCCCACTACTTCACTCCCTCTGGATCCACCGAATCATTTCCACCAATCTCTTCAATTTCTCAATTAAATTTCACAATTTTGCTTCACTGTTTCTATTATTCGTCGAAATTCACATCAAATCTGACGCATGAATCTCGAATTGTTCACCCCCCCTTTCGTTGCCCTAATTTTCCAGGTACAAGAAGATCTGTCAAGAGCGTTGGTTATACGATGGATGGGAACAAGGACGACGCGTTGAGATGTTTGAGAATCGGCAAAGAGGCGTTGGAAAGCGGCGATCGGTCACGCGCTTTGAAGTTCGTGACGAAGGCGCGTCGCCTCGATCCAACTCTCCTCGTCGACGATCTATTGTCCACGATAGAGGTGGATGCAGGGGATCAGGCCCCCGCCGCCGAGGCGGAGGGCCCCACGAAGCCCACTGATCAGCCTTCTATCCGCCGGAGGGCCACCGGGGCGGCTGCGACGCCTCAGCCGGGCCCTCGTCGGCGTCGTCCTCTTCGGCCTCATACACCGAAGAACAAGTCTCAATTATTAGGGAAATTAAGAGAAAGAAAAACTTTTATGAGATATTGGGATTGGAGAAGACTTGCACTGTCGAGGATGTGAGGAAATCTTACAGGAAACTGTCTCTTAAGGTTCATCCCGATAAGAACAAAGCCCCTGGCGCCGAGGAGGCATTCAAGGCCGTTTCAAAGGCGTTTCAGTGTCTTAGTAATGAAGAGAGCAAGAGAAAGTATGATGTTTCGGGTGAGGATGAAGCGGTTTACGAGCAGCGCGCAGCGAGGCCGGCGGCCAGGGGTTATAATGGTTACTATGAGGCTGATATTGATGCTGAGGAGATATTCAGGAACTTCTTCTTTGGAGGAATGGCCCCTGCAGCCAATTTTGGAGGATTCAGTTTTGGACCAGCTGGTTTCAATGGGTTCAATGGTCATAGGCATGCTGCTGATCATGGTTCTGGTGGTTTTAATGTTCGCGCTTTAATTCAGTTGCTGCCTGTGCTGCTGATTGTGTTATTGAACTTTTTGCCTTCGTCGGAGCCCTTGTACTCGCTTTCGAAGAGTTATCCTTATGAACATCGCTTTACCACACCCAAGGGTGTTAACTATTATGTCAAGTCTACAAACTTTGTTCAGGAGTATCCGTTGGGGAGCGATGAACGATCAAAAATTGAAGAGAGGGTAGAGAGGGAGTACTTCACCATTCTCCGCCAGAATTGTCATTTTGAGTTGCAGCGTCGCCAATGGGGGTATATCCGGGAAACACCCCACTGCGATATGTTGCGGAAGTTTGAGGTGGTGAATCGATAAGTTGAATCAAGGTCCTAATTTTTAATATTGTCTTGCCTTTTGTTGTAGATGCAGTAGCTTTTTCCTGCTTGTGATATTATTATAGAATGTACAATTTATTTTTCACTCTCATATAGTGAAGCAAGTTTACAATAAGCCAGCTGCTTTGTTGGGATTGTTATCTTTCAAATTTCATCAAATATCTCTATGATGGATCTTCCTTTACTAAAATCATTCATTACAAGAGGCATGAATGCATTGCCTCACTGATGTACCTAAATTTGTGTTTTGTCTGATGTGTATTTTATGTTCAACTGCACTAGGTGGTACACCCATATGGTAGAGTAAATCATTAAGTACCTATTATTTTTGCTATAATGCCTTGATATTTCTGTTGATTTCATTGCTGCAAAGAGGAAACTTTTATGCATCAAGTTATTACTTAAGCTCTAATATTGTAGCATGAATGGAAGAAGGAAGCATGCTTTTGGATGGCAAAAGGAGGGAGGAAAAGATAAAGGGATCAGTTCAATACTCCATGATTTTAAATCTTCAATCAAAGGTAATAGTGTTTAAAGGGTGTTAAACATGCAGAAACAAGACTGTGTGGAGTAGTTGATGTCATCAATTAAACATGAATGATGAAAGTTTATTCTTTGAAAGCATGATCTTTGGACATGCAAACACCCTATCAGCAACTCTCTCTTTCTCTACATCATATCACCTATCACATCTATTACTTGTCACCTATTTATTTCTCTCTCCAGCTGTAGACAGCCCAAGGGTAGTCCACCAAACATTTTCCTTATACTTTTAAGTAGCTATCTAGCCTGCTTTGCTTCCTTGATAGTACTTGATAAGCTGAAGCTCTCTGATTGAGGTAGTGGAAGCATGGATGGACTCTGATTGAAGTAGTGGAAGCATGGTTGGATGGCTAATAAAATTCATTGTTTGACAAGCAAAAGTCAAAGGTTATGTCCATTAGGCACCGTTTGTGTGTTGCAAGACTTTTGCAATGTTGTGATCTATAGCTTTATCTATCATCATGGATATCAAATTTAATGTTTCTTAGCAGCTTGGAATATTTAAACAATGCTTTGTTGATCTGTGATTCTGTGCTATCAGTTGATTTGCCATGGCCTTTCGGGTTTACCTTGTTTGGGTCTGCTTGAAAGATAAATGATATGGAGATTGAGGAGAAACCGAACTAGCCCTAGCAAATATTGATATTTAGTGGGTTTTTTGTTGTTGGATTGAGTTACCTTGATTCATCAGGCTCATAAGATAGCCTATTTTTTTTCCTACACTTTAACTAATTGAGTGGCATTTTGGTAATATATTTTCAGTGAATCGGTTGATTGTCATTCTTTAGGTTTTTGGGTTGCATTTTGGGTTGCATTTGATGTCTGTTGCGTGAACTTTTATCTGTGATCTTGATTTGGCTTTCTGATGCATATTGAGTGCGGTTTTATCATTTTACCTATTTGAGGAGCATAAGATTGGGCTTGTGTATGTTGGATATTTCAAATCACGTTAAAACACTAGTTAACTTAATTTTAGATAAATTTCCACATTTACTTTCAGGTTGAGAAGTTAATTTTGTATTCAGAATTGATTCTGAATTAAAATAATGTTAGGTAATTTTTTCTTTGAATCAAAAAGTTTATACTAAATTTTACTATTATTTTATTTGTATAATAGAAACATACAAAATTATATACTTCAAAATAATTTCAATTAAAATTAGTTTCATTCAAAATCAATTTTATCCATGCTTATTCGTACTCAAACCGTAAATGTGCCTTGAATTGTGGCATTTTCTCAGCTTTTCAAAACCTTGCAATATCTTTTTCCTACTCTTAAAAAATTAATAGCAATCTGGTGGACGGAGGCTAAAAGTAGTTGAAAGAGGCAAGGTAGAAAGAAAAAAGTGAAAAAAATTACGAACAGAAGATGACTAAAAAAGTAGTAAATTTTAAATGCGTAAAATGAAGTTGAAAGTTTTCTTTCTTCATACTTGGTTAGATAGAAAAACAAGAGTTGTATATCTTTCTTACTCTTTTTTTTTTGAAAATATGTAAATATATATATATTAACAAAAAATGATGTACAAATACACAGGGCATGCCCTGGCTATACAAAACGTCACTAAAAGGCTAACTCTGACAACACTTGCTCAAAAAGCAAATGTACAAGACCGGTAACATCCCAGAAAAACAAAAAGCAAAAATACATTTACTAGTACAAGTGAGTCAAGTGAGCAAATCTCATGGTCCTAAATTTAATCCTATCCACCAAATCAGACAAAATAAAAGCATGCTGATCGAAAAGGATGTTGTTCCTACAACTCCAAATACAATAAATGGTAGGAGCCAGGGCAAGACAGCGGAACTTCCCGTGGATACCCGAGACCGCCCTATGGTGCACCAGAGCATTCAACACTCCCTGCAAAGAGATATTATTCCTGGGGAAATTAGCCCAAAGTCTGATTTCCGCCCAGGCCTTGAGTGTAATGCGGCATTTGAAGAAGAGGTGATCTGTAGATTCCTGATCCTGTTTGCAGAAGCAGCAAAGAGACCCTTTATCAAGAAAGGGAGCACGGTCTAATGTGAGCAGCTTGTGGGAAGCTGCTAGCTAAAAAATAAACGACTCCTTAGGGGGGTTTGCTGAGTTCCACACGACCTTAGCCCATATTTTATATGGCTGATTGATCCTGAAAAAATTATAGGCAGTTTCGGCTATGAACTTTCCCTGCTGCACCTAAGACTGCATAAGAGAATAAGCTAAATCCGAGCTTCCCTCATCAGCCACCAGCCCATCCTTAATGCTGCACAATCTCTTCATCAAAGCTGAATCAGATTTAGAGCAATTGTAACTCCAAACCGAGGCTCCCTTTAAGTAGAAGTGGTTGACCCATTTAACCCAAAGAGATTCCTTGTTAGAGGCTATATATCCCACAGCACCCTTGCCAAAAGAGCCTTGTTCCAAACTTTCAAGCCATGCAGACCAAGACCCCCTTCCTTTTTAGGGGCACACACAACTTTCCATCCCACGAGCGGTTTCTTCCTGCCAACTCACCTTTGCCCCACAGAAAATTACGGCAAAAAGCATCAATTCGATTGATAACAGTAACCGAAAGAGGGAAAAGGGCCAACCAAAAATTAACAATCCCCCCAATCACCCCCCTAAGTAATTCCAGCCTCCCTGCATAAGATAACGATTTGGGGTTCCAGCTTTGAATGAGGCCGCCAATCCTGCTGAGAAGCGAAGAATAATGACAAACATTCAGCCTGGAAGCCATTAAGGGAATGCCAAGGTATCGGATAGGAAAGCTGCCTGGTAGCAACAGAAGAATAATCCCCACGGGAGAAAAGGATCAGATCATCCGCAAACGCCAAGTGAGTTATGTTAAGAGGAGCACAACTTGGGTGAAAGTTATACAGCATGTTGTTTTTCAGCCCGTTAAGGTCCCTGGACAAGAACTCCAAGCAAATCACAAATAGATAGGGAGATAAAGGATCTCCCTGTCTAAGACCCCTCTTGCCAGCAAAGTGACCGTAGATCTTGCCATTGACGACTATACTGAACGATGTGGTCGAGACGCACTCCATAATCCAAGCTGCAAACTGGGCCGGAAACCCCAAGGCATGGAGCATATAATTCAAAAACTCCCAAGAAATGGAGTCATATGCTTTGTGTAAATCCACATTAAGCATACATCTAGGCGAGTTTCTCTTCCGGGAGTATTTCCTAACAAGCTCTTGGACCAGGAAGATGTTATCAGCCATGTTCCTCGCTTTCACAAACGCCACTTGGGCTGGGTCAATAATGTAATCAAGGGTTGGTCTCAATCTGTTTGCAATAACCTTGGCAATTATCTTGTAGATAATATTATAGCAAGATATTGGTCTGAATTGGGTAACCCGGGAAGCATTTTCCGCTTTAGGAATTAAAGCAATGACAACATGATTGATCTGTTTGAGCATCCTGCCAGAACAGAAAAATTCTTGCACTGCTGCAATAACGTCACCCCCAATGATGGGCCAGGCCTTTTTGAAGAAGCAGGCATTAAAACCATCAGGCCCAGGGGATTTATTGCTGTTCATCTGACTGACAATACTAGTAATCTCCTGGCCTGTAGGTAATCTGATCAAATCTGGATATAATTCTACGGGCACCTTATTTCCTTGCAAGCTATCCTCTAAAACAGCGAAATCCATCACCTGAGGGGACCCAAGCAAAGAAGTGAAAAAACTCACAAATTCTGCTCCAATCTCCTATTGAGAACAAGTTCTGCTCCCATCTTCTTTAATTATAGCTGGGATGATCTTTGCATTTCTCTCCTTGCTGATGAGAGAGTAAAAGAAGCTAGAGTTCCTATCAGCCTCCACCAGGTACTTGTTCTTAGTTAATTGGGCTATTTTGCGGGACTCAGATAGCCGAAGATGATGAATCCTAGCTCGGGCCTGTTAATTACTCTTGATACGAGAAGAATGTGTGGCTATCCGAGGAAGGTCTCATCTTTGCAAGGATATCCACAGCTTGATTCACCTCCTTGAGGGTGTGGTCTAAGGTGCAATCCCATTCCCTGGCCATGAGCCTTTTTAATGAGACTAAGCTCATTGTTGTAGTGGTGGTACGATGCCACATTGCCACTAGTGTCTTGACTAACCAAAATCTCCACAAAAAACAGCCTTGCCAATCCTAACATAGGCCGCTGAAAGCCAGTATAGTTCATGGTTTCCCCTGCACACTTCCATCATTACGGGTGTTCGCTGGTCGATTTGGATTGGTTTTGACCAAATTTAGGATCCAACCTGATCAAATTTGATCGGTTCGGTTCAGTTCGATTTTCAGAATTTTTTTTTGAAACCCTACCCAACCCAACCTGTTCATGAATGGTCTGGTTCGGACCAACGGATTACCCATTTAAATTTGATCTTTTTTGTCTTAGAATTACTATTTTATATCATGATTCATCAAAATATCCAATATAACTAACACAATAGGATAAGTAGTTATTTTTGTCATAAATATATAGACCTGACAAATTCGTCTCTGAAAGATGAAAATTCAAATTTTAGTCCTAGAAAGTGCGACAAATCTATTCATCCGTTAACTTCCGTCTGTTACTGTTAATGAAAGAGTTTACATGGCATAGAGGGACGAAAATGTCACAAAAATGATTGTCAACATGGCTGCAGAATCGATTGGATCAAAATGTCAGTAAATTTTCATTTGACCAAAACGTCAGTAAGTTTCCATTAGACAAATTTGTTATATCCCAAATTTTGTTTCATTTAAGGGGGTAAATAGTAATTTTCGTCCCTAAATGTGTAGAGCACTGACAAATTCATTCTGAGATGCAAATTCAAATTTTAGTATATCCATTTACATGCATTGCAAATTTGCTACAACTATTTGTTTGTCTTCTCAGGTCATTGGCACATAGGATATTTTTGTCCAATGGAAACTTACTAACATTTTGATTCAATCTATTCAATAGTCATGTTGATAATCATTTTTGTGATATTTTCGTCCCTCCGTGCCACATAGGCTCTTTCATTAACGGTAACGGATGAATGAATTTGTCGCAGTTTTTAACTTTTGGGGACTAAAATTTGAATTTCCATATTTCGAGGACGAATTTGTCAGTGCTTTACACATTCAGAGATGAAAATGACTATTTACACTAACATAATATTATCAAATGTCTGAAAGTAGTAAAATTGATTCATTTAATACTATTAACATAATATTCTAAAATAGGCTAATACAAATTAAAATAATTTTTTTAACAAAATTTACTATAATAGTTTGAATCACAACTATTTCCTACAAACTAATTTCTTGCAATAAACTTTGGTGAAACCAGATTTGTTACAACCAGATTTGCTGAAACAAATGAAAAAAATATGATCCGTTAATATTATAAACATTTGCAATTCCAACAGTTAGAGTCCAATATGAACAATATTTAAACAAAACCAAACAACTCTAAAATTTTGATCGATTCAGTTCGGTTTTGATCGAATTTATAGATCTAAACCCGTGACCCAACCCGTACATGAACGATTTTGACCCAAATACATAAATGACCCAATCTAAATCGTCCAGATCGATTTGGGTCAACTCGGGTTCGCGGGTGACCAGTACCCGTGAACACCCTGTTCAAGGAAACATACACCATCTTGAGTGGGATGTTTCCACGAGATCAAGGGTGTGATAGACCTTGGCATCTCGACACCAAAGGCTTGTGAAGTGTTGGCTCCAAATTTAAACCATGACAGTCTCAAATATCTTTAGGGTTCTGCTAAATACATTATATGAATTGCTTATACACTATATAATTTTTTTAAAATGGAAAAATTGCCCTCAGGCATTCCGTTGGCTTTTTGTGGGCTTGCTTCTCTCTTGGTCACTTGTTTTTGTTTGTTGTTGCTCACTTGCTTCTCTATTGCTCACTTGTTTGTGTTTTGGTTGTGCATTGGAGGTGTTGGTGTCGGAGGAGGTAGTTGTGGGTGGTTGTAGCGGCATTCATCGGTGGCAGTTGTCAGAGAGGCGTTCGTTGGCAGTGGCTGCGAGGTAAGAAATTTTTTATTTTCTGACATACGGATTATGTAATCCGTATGGATGATACGAATTACATAATTTGTAAGTTAAATGTCATCCGTATGAAGCTTCTGGATTAGTCAATCCGTATGCTTCATACGGATTATGCCCGTATACTTCATACGGATTACGTAATCCGTATGCTTCATACAGATTGAGTAATCCATATATTTCATAAATAGTTTAAAAAAAATAGTTAAATATATTTTTTTAAAATTTATTATTTATAATTAATAAAAAAGATTTTAGTTGTTTATAATTTGTATGTTTTTGAATATTATTATGTGTATGTTTTGATAATGAAATAATTTTATTTTGATTTATTAAGATAGACAACGGCGAGTGAATATATGATAGTATTATGTCTAAAGAAATTAATATGAAAGAAGATATTGGAGAAGAAGCTGATGTGTTTGAAAATGTTAATTGTTCAGTTGATTGTTTGACAGCCTTCAATACGTCAGCGGTATATATTTGTAGTTAAAGTTTTTGAATGAATGAGTTAAAGTATAGAAATGATAATAAAAGATGAATGCTCCATTTTTGTAGGCGTTCCTTTCCCGAAAGGATGTGTTGAAATGGGCTTTGTAATATCTGGAAGTTTTAAACATATGAGGAAGCATGTGTTAAGCTTAGGATTAAGCTTATAATGGAGGAAATATATTTTAGGCCTTGGAATCCCTTGAAAGGAGGCTTAAACGCTTGAGAAAGAGTGGATATAGGCTGTTCTGGCCTGCGGCGCGACCCACGTGAAGTTCGGCGCGACCCGCGCCATATGTATATAT
>PYAF01006210.1:113353-127439 GCA_007407185.1 Glycine tomentella | reverse complement strand
CTCACTATTTCTCAGCTTTTCTCAAGGATCAATCGGGGAATCTCACTTATCTCGAGGTTCTGATCATTTTCTCAGTTGGTTCGGAGGTGTTTAGATGAACGATGGAGAAGATATGAAGCTCTAACGTTCATCAATGGAGGTTCTCTCTCTCGCTCTCTTCTTTTCCCTTTCTCCTTCAGCCCTATGGGCATTTATAAAACCAAAACGTCGATCCCACGCATCTCGCGCCACTTCTCCACGCGACTCGCGCCACTCTTTCGGGCCTTCCACGTGACTCGCGTGGAATCCAAGTGACTCGCGTGGAGCCCCAGAGGAAAAACATGATTCCTGGCCACTTCCCACGTAACTCGCGTGGATTTCCACGTTACCCGCGCCATACTCTCGGCCAGATCACGCGACTCGCGTGGCATGGCAGAGCCATCTGCCCTATTTTACACATATGGCGCGTGTCGCGCCGTACCCCAAGTGGGTCGCGCCGCAGGCCAGAAACCCAAAGCTTGCCTTTTTAAGCTTCTTTCAAAGGACTCTTAAGCATGATCATATTCCCTAAGCCCCTAAACTTAGATTCATGCTTAATCTAAGCTTAAACACGTGATTAAGATTCAAGGTATTACACTTTCTAAGGCAAGGATATATATTGAGAGATTGTGCCCTTAAGTGGATGATCTTTCTCGGTGATATATATGTATGCTATATCTGTATTGCATTCTTGATGTTGGTAGCGCCCAACGGAATGACACCTGTGTTGCGACTGATAACACATTGTCGACACGCACCAAAACAATTTTACTAAGCTAATTCTGTAGAATAGGATTAACCTAGGTTGACTCAGAGACACTTATCAATATGGTTCTAGCTTCAATTCACTAATAATAGAGAGGGGAATTTTATCAAACAGTTTGTGTGCGTAAGGAAAACTTGCAAAAACGTAAACTAAAATTAAAGAACAGTGTAGAAATTAACAAGATTATCAACAAGTGAGTAAAACAGATTAGAGAAGCATCAATCCAATTCACCAAACCAAGCAATTTGAATCATCATCATTCTCAGAAATTTATCCTATCATGAACATTTATTCAATCTCATTAGAAGTTGTTCAACCGAATTAACCCCTAATTTAATTGAAACCACAACCCTAATTGAAATATCATCCAATTATTCTGTGATTAATATTGGAAATTAGGCATGAATCCATAACCTAATCCGCTTTCAATCCTAAACGCATTCATAATCATGAAAAATAGAATAACAATTGAAGAAGAAGATGAACATTCACATAGGATTTGAAATACTAAACCAGAACTCAAATTCTCCTTGTGCTTGGGTTGGATTCTTGGATTGATTGAGGATTTAGCCTTCCATGATCATCATCAGTGAAAGCCCCATGAAATGGTTGCACGAAAATGGAAGAACAGAAAAACGAAAATGAAGAGCAATGAAGAACAAGCAAGAACAGTAGAGAGAAAATGAAGAACAGGGGTTTGATTCTAAAAACTAAAGGAATGAAAAATAAAACTTGTTTATTGAAATGTAAAGAGTGGTGCCTAAGTTTCACTAAAGTCACTAATATATATAGTGAATGAGTTCTGAAAATAAAATGGGCCACAAACAAGCCCAACAATCTAATTATTTGCTATTTACAACCAAGAAATGCAAATTCGCAGCCCAAAATTACAAGTGCAGAGGCACTAACTTCAAAGCTAAAAATGACCCTCTAAATGACAGAATTAGCCTCGGGCTATCTGTAGCAAACTTGTAGATATTTTCGCTATCTTTCTAGGGACTCCTAGAACGCTCCATTCGGAGATTGGTAGCACCCTATAGGTCCTGCACAAGTCAGATACGTCAAGTGAGCCAAAAATCCGAAAATATGCAACAATTAGCAATTAAGCTCACTTACTTGCCTAGGCCAAAAACTGAATTAGAATAGGAAAATAAAGGTCCAAGAGAGGTCAAATAAGCTAAGAAGGATAGAAAAATATTCAACTAAAAGCACTCTATCAGCGACATACATGTGATGTATGGTACGATATGCTTGTTGGATGTTAAGTATCGTGGAAGTGAACCAGGAGGAGGAGAGGCCTGCAAGAACCCTGAGTTTACTGAGATTGTATCTCACTCCGATTGGGGATCATGTTTTGCAGGTAATGAGCAAAGGTCGGATGATGCACTCCTGGCCATGGGACTTGAGTAGAGGAGAAGAGCTCGGATGATAAATCTCGGGCTAAGAGACAGGGTAGTGGCCCGGTTCCGTTGGAACCTTAGACAATATTCCTGGGCTCGGAAGCCGGGTAGAGGCCGGGTTCCGCTGGAACCTTAGTTTTTATTTTGAAAGCTTGACGGCTCATTCTTTTGTATGTATGTATTTGTGTTATGTATCCGGATGGGAAACACAAACGATATATATATATATATATATTGTTTTATATATTTTGAAACTCTGGTGCATGAGTTATGTATTACCATTCCTTATGCAAAGTTTTGTTGATGACTTAGTAAAATGTCACTTTATTAGTTGCTTCTGTATTGATTAATTAACCGATTCATTATCTTTAATTAATCGTTGCGCTTAACGACCATAACTAAATGTTAATAAATCGAATGTATACGGGGTGTTACATTTTTATGGTATCAGAGCAGTTTTTCCTAGAGAGCCATTAGGTATGATAGACTGGGTGCATTTTGCGTTATTCATCTATTTTAGGGTTCTTTATGAATATTGCATGCGTGATCACCAAGTGTGGGCCTGATCAACTCAGCCTTGTGTGTGACCTGTGCTGTACCATGGTGAGAACCCGGAAGTGAGGAAGATATGATCAGAAGGCGCAGTGGCAGCCAAGAAGGGCAAGGGTCTAGCCAGGAAGGGCAAGGGTCGGATCTGAGGGTTACATCTCCAGTAGATCGGTTCAAGAAGAATTTTAATTGGAGACCGGCTCCACCTCCTAAGTGTGCTTTGTGCTGGAGGGATCATTGGGGAGTATGCCCCACTAGTCAACTGGTGTGCTATAGATGTGGTCGGAACGAACACTATGCTATAGAATGCCCACAGACTGGAAGCCGGGCTGTAGCTGCTCCTGTGATTTCAACAACACCCACTGCAGGTCGGGTTTATACTATGGATGCCAGAGAGGCAGCCCGAGCTCCTAACTTGATTCGAGGAAACATTTTGATAGCTAGTTGTGGTGTGAATGTCTTGTTTGACTTCAGAGCTACTCACTTCTTCATTGAGTATCGAACTGCTTTAGGATTGAACTTATAGATGTTCAGATTTTCCCCTCCTATGGAGTGACCACCGCTTCTAAGGAGCAATGTAGAGTGGATACGTACTGCCGGGATGTGCAGTTCCAACTTGAGGGCGAAGAGTACCGGGTTGATCTGTTTTGTCTTACGATGCTTACCCTTAAGATTATTCTGAGTATGGATTGGTCGGCCAAGTATGGGGTTATGTTAAACTGCTACAATAAGAAGGTCATAGTACCTTAAGAAGGAGGAAACCCGGGTTCCACGTCATTTTTCTCGGCCTTGCAAGCTTGCAAGGCAATGAAGGAGGGAGCCTGGGGTTACCTTTTATTAAGTACATTGGAGGAAAGGTCGGGTATTGACCTGTCAAGGATCCCGGTAGTGAGAGAATTTGCAGAAGTATTCCCGGAAGAAATTACACAGCTTCCATGAAAGGGAGATTGAATTCTCCATTGATTTGATTCCCGGTGTGGGACCCATATCCATAGCTCCATATCGTATGGCTCCTTTGGAATTAAAAGAGCTTAAGGCACAGCCTGAGGACTTGTTGTCCAAAGAGTTTATAAGGCCACGTGTGTCGCCATGGGGAACCCCGGTTACTTTCGTGAAGAAGAATGATGGGAGTATGCGTTTGTGCGTAGACTACAACCAACTGAATAAAATCACCATAAAGAACAAATATCCCTTACCTTGGATCGATGACCTTTTAGATCAGCTCAAGGGAGACCGAGTGTTCTCCAAGATAGACCTACGATCCGGGTACCACTAGATTCGGATTAAGCCCGAGGACATACCAAAGATCGCTTTCCGGTCTCGATATGGACACTATGAGTTCCAGGTCATCACATTTGGTCTCACGAACGCCCTGACCATGTTCATGGATTATATGAACCAGGTATTTAGACCTTTCTTGGATCAGTTCATTGTTGTGTTCATAGACGACATACTGATCTACTCTAATAGTGAGGAGAAACATGCCGGGCATCTCAGGGTGTTCTTCAGACGTTGAAGAACGACCAGTTATATGCCTAACTGTCGAAGTGTGAGTTTTGGCTGTCCGAAGTGAAGTTTCTCGGCCATGTGATCTCGGCAGCCGGGGTGGCAGTTGACCCCAACAAGATAGAGGCTGTGATGACTTGGGAGAGGCCCAAGAATGTGTCTGAGATTCGAAGCTTCCTTGGATTGGCGGGATACTATCGGAGGTTCATTCAAGGATTCTCACAGATGGTGTTGCCTTTGACTCACCTAACCCGGAAGGGTGTCCCTTTTGTCTGGACTCATGAATGCGAAGAGTGTTTCCAGCGGTTGAAAGAAAAGTTGACCACAACTCTGGTGTTGACTCTTCCTGATCCGGAAGTAATTTTTTATGTTTATTGTGATGCTTCCAAGTAAGGACTTGGATGTGTGTTGATGTAGGAGAAAAGAGTAGTTGCCTATGCATCCCGACAACTGAAGCCACACGAAGAGAGCTATGCTACACATGATTTGGAGTTAGCAGCTGCGGTCTTTGCTCTAAAGATATGCAGGCACTACCTGTATGGAGCCGAGCTCGTTGTGTACAATGATCACAAGAGTCTCAAGTACTTGTTCAATCAGAAGGAACTAAATATGAGACAAAGGAGATGGATGAAATTCCTCAAGGATTATGATTTCGAATTAAGATACCATCCCAGGAAGGCCAATGTAGTGGTGGACGCTTTAAGCCAGAAGCATATGAGCTTAGATTGCATGATGATTGAAGATTGCAAGCTAATAGAGGACTTTTGGAATGCTCTGCAGGAGGCTTTTGGAACCCGGTTAAGGCTTAGTACGACTTATCATCCAAAGACTGATGGTCAGACAGAGAGGACTATCCAGACTCTAGAGGATATGTTGAGGGTGTGTGCTTTGGAGCAGGAAACCCAGCGGGATAGATATCTGCCTTTAGTGGAGTTCTCGTACAACAACTTCCATGCTAGTTTGGGCATGGCACCCTACGAAGCATTATACGGTCGGAAGTGCAGGACCCCGACATGCTAGACTGAGGTAGAAGAGAGCAGACTTCTTGGACCCGAGATGGTCTAGGACACTTCGGAGCAGATCCACATAATCAGGGATAAGCTGTTGCAAGCACAAATTCGTCAAAAGAGCTATTATGATAGCAAACACCGCCCATTGCAGTTCGATGAAGGTGATCATGTATTCTTGAGATTATCTCCAATCACGGGGGTTGGATGGGCATTGGGTGTGAGGAAGCTCGGTCCCAGGTTCATTGGTCCTTACCAGATTCTCCAAAGAGTAGGACCCGTGGCCTACAGGCTAGCTTTGCCTCTCCAATTGTCCAGGCTACATGATGTTTTCCACATATCACAATTGAGGAGATATGTACCAGACCCCTCGAACGTGGTGGAACCCGACGGTGTTCAAATCAGGGGGAATCTAACTTGTCCTACACGACAAGCCCAGATTCTGGACAGGATGGAGAAGAAGATTCGAAGTAAGATTATTCCCATAGTCAAGGTGCAATGGGAAGGGAGGACACCCGAGGAGGCAACTTGGGAACGAGAGCAGGAATTTTTACAACAGTACCCTCAGATACTTGAGAGGTATGAATTTGAATTTTGCGGTCAAAATTCTTTAAAAGGTGGGGTGAATGTTATGACCTTATAACTAATCCAGGTTTAGAAGAGTAATTACCTATGTTAAATACATTTTTTTAGGTCTAATATATATTCTATGTTAAGACCCTATAATGGATCCGGGCTCGCGCTCCTAAAGTAGTGCTAACTAGGAACCCGAACTCGTATGTCCGGGGTGGCACTTTGGGAATTAGTTTATTAGATAACTGAGGTAGGAACCAGGAAGGGGGAGACCTCGCGTTTATTAATACCTTAGTAAGATGCTGAGGCATGAACCCAGATGAGGGTTGATCTTGAGTTTTATAAGGAGCCGGGGTATAAACCCGAATGAAGGCAGACCTTGAAATAAAGTTTACACAAGGGTACCTGGGTTATGCATGCCAAACTCGACAAGGTAGACTTAGTAGCATAATTGGCACCCAATAGTGCAAGTATGGCATTAGAAACTGATAGGGCCAAAGTGGCGTCAGAAGCTGATAGTGTCAAAGTGGCATCAGAAGTGTGTGGCACACGCTCTAGGGTCATTATTAATATATATGACCACTCTTATAAGTTTTCTTACAGAAACATCATTGTCTTCTTCCTTTCTCTATTTTTGCCATTCCTTAGAGAGAGAAACTTCGTCACCCTTTACACGTAACTTAAACCCTTTGCATCCAACTGGAAAGTTGAAGGGAACCATTATATAGTTAGGTTTCGACCTTTGTTCCTTCTAAAAACCTTTAGACGAAGAAGTCGCTTTCTCCAAGAGCCCACCTAGTTCCGTTAGGGCGTTCCCAGCTTGGAAAAGTTGGCTCCTAGTTTTCCTGGATGTTTTTCGGAGAGTGTGATACAGAGGACGTTGGTGGTGGTGACCACAAGAGCGAAATAGAGTTAGTGTAGCACTCGGAGCAGGTAGGCTCTCCGTTCTTGGGAGTTTTTCCCTTGATTGTGTTCCACCATACTTTGTTAGAGTGATGGTTATTATATGTCATGATGCATGTGGTATTAGAATGGTATATTCTGCTTTTACTGATAACATTTATATGATGCATGTTGTGATGATATGTTGTATGAATGATGATGTTCTCTGGCCAGTAGAATAGACTATGGATGGACTTCCCGAAGAGCCAAAGTCATGTGGAACAACTGTTCATGGTCAATTATATGGATAGAAAAATTGAGAGAGGATGCCCTTAAGTGGATGAACTTCTCTTAGAAGAGCCATATACATCGAAAAGTCCTGAGACTGTGCCCTTAAGTGGATGATTTTTCTAAGGCAAGGATATATATTGAGAGACTGTGCCCTTAAGTGGATGATCTTTCTTGGTGATATATATGTATGCTATATCTGTGTTGCATTCCTGATGTTGGTAGCGCCCAACGGAATGGCACCTGTGTTGCGACATACGTGTGATGTATGGTATGATATGCCTGTTGGATGCTATGTATCGTGGAAATGAACCAAGGGGAGGATAGGCCTCCAAGAACCCTGAGTTTACTGAGATTATATCTCACCCCAGTTGGGGATCATGTTTTGCAGGTAATGAGCAAAGGTCGTATGATGCACCTTGGGCTAGGGGACTCGAGTAGAGGAGACGAGCTCAGATGATAAATCCCGGGCTAAGAGGCCGGGTAGTGGTCGGGTTCCGCTGGAACCTTAGACAATATTCTCGGGCTCAGAAGCCGGGTAGAGGCCGGGTTCCGCTGGAAAAGAGTACATGTGTTGAGCTACCAAGGAAGTAATAACCCCTAAAGAGGCTAGAGCAAGACCTAATTGAAAATGAATTGAGTTAGTTTTTATTTTGAAAGCTTGATGGCTCATTGTTTTGTATGTATGTATTTGTGTTATGTACCTGGATGGGAAACACAAACGATATATATATATATATATATATATATATTGTTTTATATATTCTGAAACTCTGGTGCATGAGTTATGTATTACCATTCCTTATGCCAAGTTTTGTTGATGACGTAGGAAAATGTTGCTTTATTAGTTGCTTCCGTATTGATTAATTAATTGATTCATTATCTTTAATTAATCGTTGCGCTTAACGACCATAAATAAATGTTAATAAACCGAATGCATACGAGGTGTTACAACAAGCATATGCTGGTCGACTAACTGAGGAGAAGAAGATCATTGTTGCTGATATGACAAGGTCGATGGTGAAACAAAAAAAATATTCTTTTAACTTTAAAGGAGCACAATGCCAATAATTATACAACTTTGAAGCAAGTATACAATGCAAGATATGCATACTGCACGCATATAAGAGGTAATAACACTGAAATGCAATAGTTAATGAAACTTCTTGAACGCGACATGTATATTCATTGGCATAGAATGAAAGAAGAAAATGTGATACGTGACTTATTTTGGATACATCTAGATGCATGAAATTGAGCAATGCATATCATATGGTCTTCTTGATAGACAATACATACAAAACAAACAGGTATAGACTTTCTTTACTTGACATTGTTGGTGTGACACCTACTGGGATGACATTTTCTACTACATTTGTAACATCCTCAAAATTATATCTTGAATTCATATTTATAATTGAATTGTGGAAGTGTAATGATACTTGGATACAAAAACAATAGTTGAGGAGAAATGACCATATTGTCCTTCCCTTAAAATAGAAATTACAAAAATGCCCTTGATGTAAAAATTACATAAATACCCCTGGATATTTTGGTTAGATATTTTAAGGTGGAAATTACAAAAATGCCCTTGGATATTTTGGAAAATTACAATCATGCCCTTAGAGTGCAAATTACCATAATACCCTTGAGGCTAAAATTTACCAAGACACCCTTAGATACTTTGTGAAAACTTGATGAAATTACAGAGTATCCTTTGATGGCAAATTACCAAAACACTTTGTGACAAAAAGCTTCAGAATAGAATTTCTATTAATTTTATACTGTGATAACTTTGAAATTCTATTTAGGAAAACTTAGGTAGCAGAAAAGTATAGAAAAATGATAAGTAGAATCTGGGGAATTTTCTCTTAATTGTAGGATGAATATACTTATTTAATAAAATGGTTTAGTAATTTTGATTGTTAAAAGTAAGTATGGACCAATCAGAATTAAGATAAGAACAATCTTGTAAGAAAAGTTTGAGTAGTACTCTATATATATTACTTGTGAGCAATTTTTACTGAAATTGAAGTCAGTTTTTGAAAAACTTTAGAATGCTATTATTCAATATTATCTTTAGGTAGAAGAGTTCAAATCAAACTTGAATTCCTACTAGAAAATGCCATGTGTGAAGCCATAAGGGAATTAGATTTTTCTTCATCATCAAAAATGACATATGTACATAAAGTAACATGAAATGAAGCAAGATTTTTCTCCCTTCCTCTAGTATTCACGTGAAGAAGCAAGAAGCATGGAGAAGCTTCATGATTTTCCAAGTGGAGGGACACTTGGAAGAAAGAAAGGAAGAAGCTTCAAGACCATGACAAGTGGTGGGACACTTGTAAAGGTCATGACAAGTGTAGAGACACTTGTAATGGAAGCATCATGACATAGAGATTTTTGTAAATATTCAATTATTTTCCGACTACTATATAAAGGGAGGGGGGGGGGGAACTTAAGTGCAAGTCATTTTCAAGACCACCATTTTCTACAAGAAGCCACACGTGAACTTCCTCCTCACATCCCTTTCATCCTTTCCTTTTCAAAGCATAAATCAATTGAGAAGAGACCCACTTCCTTTGAAGATCACGTGTAGAAGGCAGCCTTACTCCATTCCATTTTCAAAAATCAAACTCACTTGAGGTAGGCTAGGCTTCAATCTCTAGTTAAGCATTTGTTTGGTTTAACCTATTTGCTTAATTAGGCAGATTTATGGTTATTGTTTAGGTTGGAATTTCATGTTATTTGAAGGTTATTTTATGATGTGAAAATGTTGATTTAGACCATAGGATAGGTGATGTTTTATATGTTGAAATATTGGTGATATTTGGAATCACACTTGATGATTTTGGAAGTGATTTGATGACCTTTGGGCTGTATATTCATAGTTTTATTATGGGAATGTTTTAAATTAATTTTGAGAAGTAGATCTTGAATGGTATGTAGTTAAATGGTTCAAATGCTTGAGTGATTAAATTTGAGGATGAAGTAGTAAGGTGGTAGGTGAAAGGAGATTAAGATGCATGCTAGGTTTTAATCTTTTCTTGTGAAGGTTTAAAGGAATTAGAAATTATTTGAAAGATATCTTGTGGTTTATTAGTTAGACTACTAACATGATTTTTCTGTAAGCTTGTGGATATTCAATTATCATGCCTAAGTTGGTATGATTTTTACTTGAATAAAGTATGATAGTTTAAACCATACTTTTGGATACGTATGATGATGTGATATAAATTTTTCCATGAAGTTGTGTGTATTTGCTCATGGATTTGTTATTGATGGATTTGATGTGATGATATGTTGATTCGTGTTTCCAAATCCAGTACGAGATTTTGAGAAACAGAATCTGATACTCATACAGTACGATATGTAGTGACCAGGTGCACATATATGGCATAAATCATGCATGTTTGCGTAAGACGATCGCAGCGTTTACATCCAATACGACATGTAGCTACATACAGTATGATATGTAGAGGCCATGTGCACCCTGGTAAAACTTCATTTCATGCATTCATATAGCTAAATAATTCTTGTGCGAATTAATTTGGTTATATTGAGAATTTACTAACGTGCTAACATGTTTGATGGTTTAGAATTTTCCTACTGAGAAATTTTATTTCTCACTAGATTTGTTTCATTTTTTTAGATGGCAACAGTGGTCAATCTCCTTGATTCCCTTGATTGGTGATGGTGTAGAAATGAAGATATAAAGTAGGCCTGTGTATGGAAAATCTTGTACTTGTTAAATAATGACTTTTGTAACAAGAACTATGACTGATTGTAATACATAACAGTTTAACAACTTCTATAATCTTTATGTTTTAGAATTTATACTAGTATACGTTCAGTAAAAATTATTATTATCTAACGATTTCTTAAAAATTTAACTCTAATAAAAATACAATATCTAGAATAATTTTAGGTCGTTACAACATTTGCCTATTTAGAGGCGGAACGTATTAAACAATCTTGTTTGGGCCCTTGAACACTTTAGAGGGATTTTTCTTAAAAGTGAATTTTTCCCAGACGTCATTGTCACCGATAGAGATTCAGCATTGATGAGTGCTGTGGAAACTATGCAAGTAAAAACCCCTCTCGTTGTGGATGTGTGATGAGAACTATCCATGGTCTCCCTTGTGCATGTGAGATAGCTAAAGTTGTTGTTGGCAGCATACCCCTTTCAAGCATTCATATATTTTGGCAAAGATTACATTTTTCAGACCAAGGTATAGATGACGGGGAAATTCACATAACTGACGAGATAGAGGCAATCTCCAAGTGTTTTGAGAAGCTTGATCTGTGCGACAAAATGACACTGAAGACTAAGCTTAAAGAACTTGCTTTTCCTTATCAAACTTCAATGAATCCCCCCCTGAAAAGGTGAGAACAAAAGGTGCTCCAAAAAATAAACACACAAAGCATGAAAACCAAGTGGGATCCGTCTTACTTTGAGTATGTTGATGAATTACATTTCGTGCAAAATAGTTGCTCCACACAAAAAACATCTGCTTCCTCATCTGATCAACCAATAAAGAACATAAACATTCCTATGCTGGACCAATTTCATCTTTTTATGCACAAATTCATTGTTAAGATCACTAATGTTAAAGCTGATGGTAATTGTGGATATCGTGTAATTGCTGCCGTACTAGGTTATTGTTATGATCCTGTAATTAATCCAGGTTTAGAAGGGTAATTACCTAGATTAAACATGTTATTAGGTTTATAATAATCCTCTATGTTATGATCCTGTAATGGATCTGGGGTCGCCCTCCTAAAGTAGTGCTACTGAGGTACTCGGACTCATATGTCCGGAGTTGCACTTTGGGAATTAGTTTATTAAGTCACCGAGGTAGGAACTCGGAAAGGGGAGACCTCACATTTATTAAGTGACCGAGGTAGGAACCCGGAAGGGGGAGACCTCGTGTTTATTACAGTGACAGAGGTAGGAACCCTGAAGAGGAAGACCTCATGTTTATTAGAGGACCGAGGTAGGAACTCGGAAGGGGGAGACCTCGTGTTTATCAAGTGCCTTAGTAAGACGTCGAGGCATGAACCTGGATGAGGGTTGATCTTGAGTTTAATAGGGAGCTGGGGTATGAACCCGGATGAAGGCAAACCTTGAAATAAAGTTTGCACAAGGGTACCCGGGTTATGGATGCCAAACTCGACAAGGTAGACTTAATAGTATAATTGGCACCCGATAGTGTCGGTATGGCATCAAAAGCTGATAGGGCCAGAGTGGCGTCAGAAGCTGATAGTGTCAGTATGGCATCAGAAGCGTGTAACACAATCCAGAGTCATTATTTATATATATGACCACTCCTATACGTTTCCTTACAGAAACATCATTGTCTTCTTCCTTTCTCTATTTTCGCCATTCCTTAGAGAGAGAAACTTCGTCACCCTTACACGCAACTTAAACCCTTTGCATGCAACTGGAAAGTTGAAGGGAACCACTATATAGTTAGGTTTCGGCCTCTGGTCCTTTTAAAAAACCTCCAGACGAAGAAGTCGCTTTCTCCAAGAGCCCACCTAGTTCCGTTTCGAGGAAAGAAGGATTTAGGGCATTCCCAGCTTGGAAAAGCCGACTCCTAGTTTTCCTGGACATTTTTTAGAGAGTGTGATAGGAGGATGTTGGTGGTTGTGACCACGAGAGCGAAAAAGAGTTAGTGCAACTCTCGGAGAAGGTAAGATCTCCGTTCTTGGGAGTTTTTCCCTTGACTGTGTTCCACCATACTCTGTGAGAGTTATGGTTATTATATGTCATGATGCATGTCGTATTAAAATGGTATATTATGCTTTACTGATAACATGTATATGATGCATGCTGTTATGATATGTTGTATGAATGATGAGGTTCTCTGGCCAGTAGAATAGACTATGTATGGACTTCCCGAAGAGCTAAAGTCATGTGGAAAACCTCTTCGTGGTTAATTATATGGATAGAAAACCTGAGAGAGGATGCCATTAAGTGGATGAGCTTCTCTTGGAAGAGCCATATACGTCGAAAAGTCCTGAGACAGTGCCCTTAAGTGGATGATCTTTCTTGGTGATATATATATATGTATGTATGTATGTATGTATGCTATATCTGTGTTACATTCCTGATGTTGGTAGCACCCAACGGAATGGTACATGTGTTGCGACATACGTGTGATGTATGGTATGATATGCCTGTTGGATGCTATGTGTAACACCCCAATAGTTTATTTATTAGATATGGATTTAAGAAAATACTTTAGGACGGACAGGAAGTTATAATTCACTATATGGTAGGATTTGTAGAATTTGAAACGTCTGTTGAAATAAATTCAAGCAATTCTAAGTATTAGAAAATTTTATAAAGATGATAAACATAATCTTAGAAGTTTTCTTGTAATTATAAGTTAAAGAAACCTATTTATTAAGATGGATTAGTGAGGTTATAAAATTAAAATCAACAAGTAAATATAATTGGGCTATTTAAGGGAAAGCAAGTGTATTATGGGAATTGGAAGCATGGTTGTCCGTGGATCAACAAATGATGCACCCAAGCTAACTAGAAAACAAAGTAAATCAATTAGGAAGAAAAGACAAAGCCTTTGGCACTAAAAGAATGGATACGGTGAAGAAGAAAAGAAAAGCAAAACAGGAATTATTTGGACCAAGTGCTACGGTCAAGGAAATCAAGAAGGAGAAAAAAAATCTGCACAGCCCTTGAATGAGGAACTCTTACGTGGAATGGCCAAGGAATTAAGAGGGAGAGGGCCAAATCAAAAAATAGGACCAGCATTTAGCAAGTGGCAAGGACTAGGAAGATTTTTTGAGACATAAGGAATCAACAATTAATGCAAGGAAGCAAAATTCAAATTGACTTCCTCCTCCTCGCAAATATCCAAACCGTGCAGATTTTTTTGGGATCAAGAAGTCAAGGTTTTAACCAATTAGATTAAGGCAATTATGGGATCAAGCTATATAAGGAAAGGAATGAAAAAATTTTGGGACAGCCACTAAAACAAACCGTGCAGTTTTTACCCCACTACCTTTGAAACTTTGCTTTCAATCTTTATTTGAATGCCCACATCACACACTCCACCGAACACTTTCAT
>PYAF01006210.1:97988-108392 GCA_007407185.1 Glycine tomentella | reverse complement strand
TTCAATTAGCAATTCTAGGTCTTCGTCGTCCACAACTTGAAAACCCATGTAATGTTCACGTTGCCATAATCTCCCTGTAATCTGTATGATACTTTGGTTGTCTTGCAGAGCTAATTTTTGTCGAATCTTCTGATGTAAATCACCCATTGTCGAGCTCCGCTTCAAACGTGTCTGACGTTTCTCCCCTTCAAAAACAACACCTTCTCTCCCTTCAAATTTCCTTCCACTATAATATAACACAACACGCACAAACTCGTCACAACCTGAACTCATTTCTTCCACTCAACAAAAATAAACACTTCTTCGCAAAGCTTCGCTGTACACATAAATTTCAAAAAACTGTGTTAGAATATCTTCTTAAACCTTAAACCCTAGCCCTAAGGCGTATAAATCCAAATTCCTAAACCCTAACCCTAAGGCGTATAAATCCTAATCCCTAAACCCTAAACACTAAACCCTAACCCATTAAACCATCAATCCTAACCCCTAATCCATAAACCCTAATCTGTTAACCCTAATATGTGCACCCTAATCTGTCAACCCTAACCCCTACACTCCAAACACTACATAATAAATCGTAAGAAACATTTTCGACAACACTAAACCCTAAACACTGATAATTTCGTAATACAATATATTAACTAATATACACAATTAATCAAATAACTTACTTGTTGGCAGAGTTTCGCTGCAAAATCACTCACACTACACTTCTGCAACTCGAGTCAAGAATGCGCAACACTGAGAAATGAGGGAAAACCGAAAACGGGGAGCATTTATACTGACTGGTCACGCCCAGAACTGGGCATGACTGGTCACGCCCAGTTCTGGGCGTGACCAGTTGCCCCAGATTGGTAAATAGTTTTCAAACTGTCCCATTTTTGTAATTTTTTATTTTTTTTTGTATTTAATTGGTTTTTTTGCCTATTTGTTTTATATGGCCATCGTTCAATAAAGCTATTATTAGTACTAAAATTTTCTGGATAATACTTTGTTTTCATGGTGTGAATTAACTTTTTTGGTTTTAACAATTTCTTTTCATCAAATTGATCAAACTTTCACAATTTTTTCATGTATTTCAGGAGACAATAATCCTGTGGATGACAAGGTTTTGTATAATCCTGGCCAGAAGTGGTTGCAACGACATCATATTATGGCAAGAGCTGTTGGGTAAATCTTTTTTCTTCATACTGAATATTAGGACTAAGGTTGCCATTTTTTGGGCATGTCAAAGACAAATTACTTTTATTGAGAAAACTATATGATTTTATGCATATATAACTTCCTCACTTCTGTCTTTTATTACAGGTTCTTGCCTTATGTTGGTTGGACTACAATAATATTGAATGATATGCCTATTCTCAAGGTTAGTTCTTTTGAGCTACAATTTTTTTATTTATAGGGATCAACGATTAGGGAATTTAGAACAATTCAACGATATTAGAGAGTTTATAATAATTCAATGATATTAGAGAATTTATAAAAATTCTATGTATCTTATTTAATCAATTGAGTTAGACCTGTTGATTGACTACAGTTTAATATTATGTAAACATTATCATTTTAATATTTTTTTGGTGTGGAACATTAGCATTTTAATCATTTTCTTCTATTTTTTTTTTTTTTGCAGTATATATTATTTGGGGCATTGAGATTGCTGATTTTTACCTTGAAGGAATAAGCTAAGAAAGAGTGTAAGAAATGATCATATACAATGTAAAAGAATCTTGGATTCTTTTTTCTTTTTCAACGAGTAGAAAAATGATAGTCATACATACATTTTTTATTCATCTAGCGTTCATATGAAAACGTGATTAATTATATGTATAAATAAGGTTGATTTTATTTACAAATGATTAAAACTAAACTAATGTGATTATATATAGTTAGGAGAGTCACGGTATACAGTAGGAGAGTCATTAGATTATTGAAATATTTAATAGTGAGGAACAATGGTAGATGCACGTACAACAGTGTTGGGACAATTGTCTCCAAAAGAATTTTTTTGTTATTCGTATATGTGTAATTTAAAAAAATTGCTCCCATAAAAAAATAGGTTTTTCTCCAGTAAGATAATATTTTTATAAATGAATATGCAACTTTTAAAAAATTAAAAAAAGAGTAAATTGATATTAATTTTATGACTTTATTCTTATAATTTTTTTATAATATTGATAATGAAAAATCATATAATATTTCAAATATGAAAATAAAGAAGACAATTGTAATTTTAAAAACTTAAATATTTTAGATTTTTTTGTCATATCATTATGTGTTTTGGATATTGAAAGTATGTATAACGGGAAGTTACATGTAATTTTTTTTTAGTAAAATGCGTTTTTAATATCTCATGTTAAAATTAGTTGATGATGTTGAATAAGTTTATGAGGGATTAAAAATTAATTTAAAAGAAATATGTGATTATTCCGTTAAAATTTTTGATAATGTGACAAGTCACTTGGCTACTAATATAGATATTATATCATCAATTAATATTGTTATTTGATGACAAAGACGACTAAATCTATCAAGAGACAAAAAGTATAAGGACCAAAAATACTAAAAAAATTGCTTAGAGACTAAAATTTTAAAATAAACTTAACTAACATTCTAAATGAAATTAGGTATTTTTTTCCCTATATTTGAGTTCAAAGAGAATAATTAAAATAGTGTATATAAGTGATGATAACTCTCACATCATGAATTAATTAACTTTTGGAACTAAGTTAGATTTATACTTAAATTTTAGAGAAATTACATTGATCTTCTCTCAATTTAGCACTTATTACACGAGTATTCGTACCTAAATTGTTTTTCTTTTACCTCTCCTAAAATATTACCCTCATGGTGACTTAAGGTTAACAGAAATAAGTCTGTTACGGTGCAGTCCATGTAATGAAATTGCAAAGTTATGGAAGTTTTGTGTGGGAATTCAACAAATAAAGAGTTGAGTGTAACAAGTCTTAAATATAAAAAAGATGAGTATAATTTGTTCTAGATTTTAATATGGTATCAAAATCTAAGTTAATAATTATTAGTAGAATGTTATCAGATCACTTGCATAATTGGATGTGTTTTAGAGTGAACTAAATATGATATTTTCCCCTATAGAATTATTGAAAATCCTATCTTTTCCCTTCTCTGCCTAGGAATTAGATAAATGGTCTAATGACAGTGGAAAGTTACTCAAATCAGAGATCCTTTGTGGGAAAATTGACCAAATCAACATTTGCATGAATTATATTAAATCATGTTTCTTGAGTGCGTCAGTGTTGGATAATCTGACTAGGGAACAAATATGGCAAGTTACCTCCTAATGAGTAAGTAAGTCGGTCAAGTGACTTGTGGGGAGAACAAAGGCCACATAACCTCTGGGTTTTCATATGATCTCATGCTTCTAATATTGGCGTTCATGTGCAAAATAATCTACCCTTGTCGCAATTTTTCATTATGCAATCTTTTGGGAAAAGAAAAAATAACACCTTTATATTTAGTAGAATTTTATTGAAATTATGGCTTTACATTCCCTCGTTAAAACATAAACCTTATATTGTTTCTTGTTTATGAATATCATGAAAAACTTATGCATTAATGAGTTAATTTTATATTTTAAAGACCTACTTGATATTATTTTAAAAATGAATTTATTAAAAAGTATGACATTGAAAAATGTGTCAAACTAAATTTGAGGCCTAATATACTTTTAATTTAAGAGGTAAGGGTCAACCCAAATTATAAGTGTTGACCAAAGTCAACAGTATACAAACCAGGTAAAAGATTATTATAATGCATCTATTTGCAAAGCATCTTGAACATTGTATTAGGATTATACTTCGATATTATACTATGCAATTATTCCAGAATATACTAAAGTAAACTAATATTGTACCCCAAAAAAAGTAAATTATTATGCTGCAATATAGGCTAATGTTCTCTTTCATAAGTCTTGGGCATTGTGTTAGGTAGTGTAACCCATTTTAAGCACCTTATAAATATAGTCAAATTGAACAGTTTTTCATATGCAATTATAATATATTATCACTCAGCCAAAAATCACAATTGACTTAAGCATTTTAATATTTTTGCAAAGTATACCAACCCAACTCAATTGCAGTTGAGTCGCATTAAAAGGAAGTTCAATATCATTATACATCCATGCCGTCCACAAATATCAGGTATTTGAAGATTATTTTAAGTTTCTCAATAATCTTGTTGATAATAAAATTTTATGCTTGATATGATGATTTTAAAAACCATTCTCATGAATTTAACACATTCATAGGAATATTTTTAATTAAGTTTCACACCAAAAATTTTCCTTGAGAGGAGATTGGAATCCAAGATTCTCATAAAGAAGGAAAGTTTTTTTTTTATAATTGTCTCATTTTCGAAAATACTTTAAACATACCAAACATATTTATCATGCATTGTGACATTGTTGACAAGGCGATTAAAACCTATATTTGGAAGGATGGGAATGGGAAAGGCTTTCATATGGTGGGGTGGAAGAAAATTACCAAACCAAAGAGGTATGGCGGACTAGGGGTGAGAATAGCTAGGGAGCAAAACACTGCTTTATTAGGTAAGTTGATGTGGAAACTCCTACATTCCACAAGCCAACTGTGGACTTTTCTTTTGACGGGCATTTATCTGAAGGAATGGCACTTCTTCAAGAAGTTAGGAAAGCAAGGTTCCACAGTATGGAACTCTATCCTTTAAGCTCTTGATTCCTTGAAAGATGGGTTTTGCTTTAAAATTGGCAATGAGGATACGAATGTCTAGTTTGAACCCTGGGCCATGAAACATCCCATTGCTATGTTGGTTTACGTTGCTATACATGACGTGGGGCTGAGCAATAAAGATATGGGAAGAGATAAATATACTATATATTTTTCTAATACACCATATGGCTATAGTGAAATTCCCATAATGCCCTTTTAATTAGATTTTTTTATTTGAAATTTCATTTGGTCGTACAGCACAACGCATTCTTCTTCTTCTTCCCCACGAGTAAGCCACCAACAACACATTCTTCTTCTTCTTCTTCTTCTTCTTCTTCTTCTTCTTCTTCTTCTTCTTCTCGGACGGTGGTGGTCGTGCTCCGTTGAAGTTCGTCGTCACATTGGGTGGGTAGCATTGGTGGTGGGCAAGGTTGGAGCTGCGTAGTCATCGTCGAGGTGAGTATTGTGTTGTCTGTGGGTTATACAGATTACGTAATCTGTATGTAGGTTAAATTTAAATTATTGTAAATTAAATGATTAATTTATTTATATTAATACATATATATATATAAATAAATTACAATGGTGAATAACTATACAATTGTGGTACATTAGTAAATAGTTTAGGATTTGCAAATGTGTTTGAGACTTTGGAACATTGGTTTGACTTAATAATATGATTTATGGCATGATGTGTTGCACAACCAAACTCTAGGTCACCTTAACAAGGGTTCATAGGGGCATTTTGATTTGGTTAAATTGGTTGTGTATTAGATTTGACATGACCCTGTGGTGTATATTGAGTTAGGCAGCATTTTTGTAAAATTGCATTTGGACATGCTTGTTTATTAGATTTCAATATGCTAACTACTTGATTAGGTATTATATATTTTTAACAACTTGATGCCTTCTTATATGAATTTCTTGATATTTTGTCCAGTTCGGTACATATGTTTTTCTAATGAAGTTATCAATTTGTTTTAAGGTTTAGACTAATATGATTAAGAAATGCAACAGGTAATGACAAAAACAAGAGGTATGCGTCGGGCATTAGGGAGAGTCATAGACCAAGCATTTGGGACATACCTTGCTGGTAATGAAGACCAAGCGGGTGAACGTCGTAGGCCCACCGCATCAGCCAGAAGACACCGGGTAGTTGAGACTGTTGTTGAGGATGTTGCTGGTCAGGAAGAACATGTTGACCAAGATATTCTAGTGACAAAGGATGCTGGGACCAAGTTAGAATCTTTCCCAGGTGGTCCAGAAGATACTTTCATTCTGACAAACTACGTTAACCATGTGGCGTTTAGAGTGTGGGCTGGAGAGGTATTCATATGTTAAAGTACATGCAAGTTAACATATATTTGTGAATGTAATGTTTGTTATTGATATAAATTTTTTTCAGGAATGTGCTGAGTTAAAATTGGCTTCTCACGGGTAAAGTAGCCAAATTGGAAAGCCAGCACCTGAGATTGAAGGGCTAGTCATTTCTACAAGGTTAAGCCCATTGATATCATGTTTTGTGGGGACTAGAGACAGAGGATTGGTATCTGCGTTTGTCGAGAGATGGCACCCTGAAACCAGCAACTTCCATCTACCCATCGGAGAAGTCAACATTACTTTGGATGATGTTGCGTCCTTGTTGCATCTGCCAATAATGGGAGTGTTCCAGATGTATGATGCAATTGATGTGGGGGAGGCAATTACCTTATTGGTTGAGTTGTTGGATGTGACCATTGAGGATGTTGAAGCTGAGACTGAAGAATGCCATAGGGCATATGTTCGACTGTCCTTGCTTCGAGAATTATATGTTGCGAACTGTGATGCTAGGCAGTTGGTTCTTGCTGCTAAAGCAAATTTGTTGCATCTGGTAGGTTGCACATTGTTTGCGAACAAGAGTGTCATACACATCGGTGTGGTATTCTTGGAAGCATTTCACGACCTGGATTAATCGGCGGGGTATTGTTAGGGTGCAACCGCTCTAGTCCACTTGTATGAGAATTTGAACTATGCATGTAAGCATCATAGGAAACACCATGCCGGATATATTTCTTTATTACAAGTAATTACATTAGATCATTTAATTTCTTTATGTTAAGTGTATTTAAGTAAATTATGTTTGCCTTAATACTATGATTGTTGTATTTGTTAATTTATAATCTCATAATTTCATAATGCAGTGCTGGATTTATGAACATTTTCCGACCATTGGAAGTGTCATGCCAAATCCCCAGTACGATGAGAGGTTTCCACATGCCTGTCGCTGGAAGACTGCGAAGGCATTACCAGTTACGACCTATCGTAGGCGTTTAGATAGGTTGACACTTGACGATGTTTGTTGGACACCATACGTGGATCACCATGCTCACAGGGAATTTAAGATTATTTCTTTAATTCAGGCTACTTTAGATGGGGTCCATACATGGTGAGACATTACCAGAGCGTGTAATTAGGCAATATGGGTTTGTTCAATAAATCCCAAAGCTGCACCACACTGAGTCTCCCTCAACATATCAGGTTGATGACCGATGGACCCACTTCTTTGACTACATTGTAGGCACTGGTGACTTGGTGACTTTCCCCAGCCAGTGTGCTCATGGGTATATGGATTGGTTCTATCGTATATCTCATCCATTTATGTTACCACCAGAGGTTGGGGAGCCAAGCCGGACATCCTATGCGGCTGGTCCAATTGCGGGTGCTTCTGATGTTAGTGACGGACCTCCACATGCAGTGGTAAAACATTGGGACACCTTGTTTTTAAAGTTAATTTAAGGTGTTATCCAATAGTAATTGATTACCAATGTGCTATATTGTATACGTCTTTCAAGATATGTGCCAAAGGATAGCATACGGGTTGCAACACATGCTTGACACGCGACAAATTACCCTTGGCACAAATGCGCACTCATCTACACACCACCTGTTGGAATTAGCATGTAGTGTCACTCAACACAGAAACGTGTTTGTGCGATCCAGCAGGTTGAGGGAAACAGTTAGGAGACAGGTTGGTGGCAGAGACTGAAGACTCGTCATATGTCACTTTGCATTTGCCTTTTATTTGTGTTTAAAGTTACATTTTAACTAATTCAGTTATGTTAATTTTATACTTTTATTTTGGTAAACAAATATTTTAGTTGCATTTTTATAATTTTTGGAAAAGCATTAACATATAGAGGAATTTTAGTCAAATAACACAAATGTAATTTGCAATTAGTAACCTACCATTTGTTACTTTACCAGAAACTGTACAAATGTAACTTGCAACAACAACGGATCTTGTCTATAATTTACTATCTTAAATCAACATATTCAGTGCATAAATTCATGGATTTAGAATACAGCCTCATTCAATCAACATAATGAGTTGACCAATGTTTTGCTTCACCGGAACAATGTGTAGACCATAAGAATGCAATTGATGGGATAGGACAATCGTCTGTTAGTTGAACCTGTTTCAATTACATTATTACAAAAAATTCAAGTAAAACAAATGTCAGTGTTTAAAATGCATGGAAGAAAGGTTGAAAGTTATACCTGGACAAAATGGTTACCAAACACATGACCAATACAAACAATGCAATGAACAGATGGATCTTTAGGCAGTTGGCTTCTCAGAGGAAAAAACGTCATACTTTGTTGAACAAAAAGCGAAACAACAATGACATTATACCTGGAAACAATGACATAACACATGTCGGTAATATCAATCCACTTATCCATTGTTACCTATATAATTAGCTTTTATTAGTGTCGTAATCAAGATTTAACAGGACAAAATATTAATAAATTAAAGTTCCGTCTTACCTTTGCTAATCCATTAACAAGAAGGGATCATTTTAACTGATCAAACCTATCAAAGCCACCAAACAAGGCTATATACTGATCAGACCATTGTGAAATTTCTTTCAGCAAATGGTTGCATACCAAAGGCCAAGAATCTTCACCACAACTGTAACACCCATTATGCATCCGGTTTATTAACATTTAGTTATGGTCGTTAAGTGCAACGATTAATTAAAGATAATGAAACAGTTAATTAATCAATACGGAAACAACTAATAAAGCGACGTTTTCCTACATCATCAACAAAACTTCGCATAAGGAATGGTAATACATAACTCATGCACTAGAGTTTCAGAATATATATATATATATATATATATATATATATATATATATATATCGTTTGTGTTTCCCATCCGGGTACATAACACAAATACATACATACAAAAGAATGAGCCATCAAGCTTTCAAAATAAAAACTAAGGTTCCAGAGAAACCCGGCTACTACCCGACCTCTTAGCCCGAGATTTATCATCTGAGCTCCTCTCCTCTACTCGAGTCCCCTGGCCTGGGGTACACCATCCAGCCTTTGCTCATTACCTGCAAAGCATGATCCCCAATCGGGGTGAGATACAATCTCATTAAACTCAGGGTTCTTGGAGGCCTCTCCTCCCTTGGTTCACTTCCACGATACATAGTGTAACGACTGCTTTTATTTCGCTTTATTTCGCATTTATTTTATAAAAATATATTTTTTTTTTCGAAAAACATAAAGAATGAAGATTCAAATAAATTTCTCGTTTTGAAAACGATTTGTTAAAACATAAAAAATTCAACGCGTTATTTAAATAACGTAATTTAATTAATTCATGTATACTTGCCATACAAACCGTCAGTACCAATTTATAGTTCGATGCTTAAACAGTCCAAATAGTCCATGCAGTCCATAATACAGAGCACAGTAGAAAATATGAAAACAGAGAATCATCACAACAGTCTTCACCAAATCTTCTCGCATCATATCCATATCACTGTTCCTCTGCTCGCCCAAATAATTGGGGTCATCACATGTGTCAACCACAAGACACAAAATAGGGTAAGTCATGATAAACAAAATTTAAATACAAACCAAATATTAGATACAGATAAATTAAATTTACGTACTAACTAAATAAAATACAGAAAACATATTATAAGCGTTATTACTATTTCATTTCTTTTCCACCCATAAATCAAATCATTTCCTTTCCACTCAGAACACATAAAAAAATGCATGCTCATCTTTGTTATATGATGCATGACTGAGATCTCAGCAACGTCTAAATAATTGTGGCCACTGTCAGATAACCCCACTCTCACCTTAGTGGAACGAACTTATCCATCCGGTCAGGGTAGCTCAGTGGCGCGTAGGATTATCACTCCCATCCATGTGATCATCATGGTGGTGTGGTCCTCACTGTGTCTACCCCCTAGTTATATGGACTCAGTTTAGTTATCTGACACTCCTCTTCACGAGATCTAACAATCTCATCATCATCATCTCATACCCCACTGGGTATATGCACATGAAATGCATAACTGATTCATTTTATCTCTTTGTTATTTTATTCTCATCATCTCTTAACATCACAGAGTCATTTCCACAGGGCCTTCATCCCAGACTCATCACAACATCACAAATCATCATCACAAATCCTCATCACAGATAAGGGTTTCTAACACACCAAATGTATACTGTTCACAACTCTCATGTTCAAATTTGATCAAGTGTCATACAAATTCATTACCTTGCATAACTAATGTTTCTAATCATTTACTTCAAGATTAATATATCCCCTTGATAACAGAATAAGTCAAATTAATTGTGATAACAACGAAAGGAAATAAAATTACCAAA
>PYAF01006210.1:64570-95535 GCA_007407185.1 Glycine tomentella | reverse complement strand
TGGTTGTATTTTGATACCCTGAGGGGTCATTTGTATAGTTTTGAGAAAATTGGCTTGTATATAACAGTAATTCACCATATTTGTATAAAGTATGTATATTATACCAGATTTAGGCTTCCTCTACTGTTTATTTCCATGCTTGCTGCGTTACTTTGATATTATATGATGATAACACGTCGGGTGCACACGGGGTGTTACAGTGGGGGCATGTTGCTCTGCATACTAAACCCCTGATAGCCCATATCCGGCTGCTGAGAAGACTGGTAATAGAAAGCCTGACTGTCGTACGTGGGTCCTATCACTGGAGGCCTATAGCAACCATCAGGGCGAGGCCTGGGAGGAGGTATAATCTCAAGAACTTGTCGCCTGGCCTTCCGGTGACGCTCCAGTCTGTGTCCCTCACGACACTGTCGAGGAACATCCACATACGGGTCATCTTCATCTGGAAGCTGTGATGGGGGTGCAGCTTGGCCTGGCTCCTCCAACCTACAGCTCTGTCGAAACATGGACATAATGCGACCAAGCTCCTCGTGCAGGTAGTCCATGCTGAACCCAGGGCACTCCTGCCTGCCACTGGCATAATACATCATCTCCAGTCCATGAAGCTACAAATTACACAACAAATTGATTAGTCTAGACAATAACGACATCATAATGAAAATTAGTTTACAAATTATATTTAAATAACTCTTACACCACGACCCATCTTCGCAGCCATCTTAGTGATGTATCGTTTCCCGTTCTCCCTGTACCAAGCCATGTACTCATGGTTTGGTGACATGAACCCAGTCCGTTGGGGGGGCAGCTCTATGTGCTGGTCCCTACGATCCCAACGATGAATAAAGGGTCAGAGCTTACGGGTCCAATTATCCATCTGTTTCCCTCGCAGGGATAGGTCATGCACGCCTGTCAACTTTCGTGGACTTCCAGGGATGGGCTGATCCCTTCCAAACTGTCGCATGCATCGGTCAGGATGAGAGTATTCAACTGTGTGGACACATATCACTGGCGTAGTTGCCATCCACAACAGTCGCTCATGCTCAGTAGCACCAAGGAAATGATACCCTGCATATGGCTGGCATACGACCTGAACAAAACAGTTAAACAAACAATTACAAAAGAACAATGATTACAACAAATGCAAATTATCCAAAACCTAAGCAAATAACATCACGTACCTCATCCCGAGCAAGGGAATCTAACATCACCCGATACCACGGAAGGTTGTGTGGAATATACCTCTCTAAAGCATTAAACCTAAATTTTAAATAAATGACATTAATAAAAGAAATAGGTTGAAAGGTAATTAATAAAAGAAAATAAGAACGCATACCTGTGGTCGTAATGCCACTCCTGATGAGTAGGCTGAGGTATAGCTGGAGCAATGGGTGGAAATCTGAGCCACGCCCATATCTGCAGTAGCACGTGACACCCACCGATGTCACTCTTATCCGGATCTGTACACTCGCACATTTGTCTGAACAAATGTGCGAGGACCGCAGATCCCCAGCTATACCTGGCTATATCAGTCAGGTCCCCTGCTAGCAAAGGGACATAGCGACAACCAATAGTGCTTCCACCGGATCTGTAGCATAGAAGCCATGCTCCAATGATGCGCGCGATGTGAGCCTTCGAAAACCTTATGACTTCGACCAATTCCCCTCCCACCTCGTCCCACCGCACGTAATTCCTATCAAAGTAGGACAGCCACAATAATCCTCCTCTAACCTCAGACTCTAGAGCAGGATGACCAAATACCTCCTCGATGATGCTGGGCCAGTCGTCAGACGTAGCTCCGATGACGACTTGACCCTCACTGCCTAAACCTAATATACCAGCCACGTCTTCCAACGTGATGGTCATCTTGCCCTGTGGCGTGTGAAAGGTATGTGTCTCAGGTCTCCACCGCTCAACCAAAGCACTGATAAGTGGAGGATCGATCTGAAGTAAAGTTTAAAAAACATATAAATAAAATACATTTATAGGAATTAATTTGCATGTACACTTATCCAATTACAAAATTTATACCTGAATATGTCGCATGCGTGTGACATGTAAGAATCCTGTCTGGCCTAACATGACCGAAACGATTGCTGGAATATCGTCACAGTTTGGGCCCCCTGATATCTTACCATGCCGCGTCTTTAACACACGATCTTTGTCCTCGTTCCACACAGCCTGTGAAACGTGACATCTCTGGATATGCCTCCGCAAAACCCCTCATTTATATGGGGTAGGCACAACGTGGGTCTTCGGATCCAATGTCTGACCCTCATCATCCGATCCAGACCGTGAAGATGCCGAAGATGATGAATCAGCCATCTATGAGACTATTTTATAGTTAATAAATCAATGAATTGTAATTAAATTATACGGTTGTATTATAATTCACCTAAAACTGAAGGATTTAAATTAATTTTTAAAAAATGAAAAATAAATCCCAAAAACGTAAATTGTTGTACGTAACCAGTAAATCGTAAGTTTATTTAATCCTGAAGTAGATTGTCATTAAATTTTAATAATTTTAGGTTTAGAAGATTATAGAAAATCGCTAACCCTAGGGAATAGTGTTTAGAATGGTTTAGAAAGCGACTTCATTTGGTGTGCATATCAGGAATCTCCGAGTCTTTAGAATTGCAATGAAAATGACATGTGGGTATGGGATAATCCCAATTTTGATGATGAATTAGAACCCTTTGGCCGCTGCTTGAGAGTATAAGAGTTGGTGGGTATGGAGTGTATACAACAGTACTCGTCACATCGTGTTCTTATGCAATTCCGAATGGATCACGACATTCCTGGTATGCTAGCACATTACAATGAGAATCCTTGGATAAGTTATAGTCAGCCAGTAATGGATACCAATAGTTATACAAATTTGTATCCATCACTGGCTGACTATAACTTATCCAAGGATTCTCATTGTATTGTGCTAGCATACCAGGAATGTCCTGATCTATTCGAAATTGCATAATAACACGATTTGAGGAGTACTGTTGTATACACTCTTTACCCACCAACTCTGCGACGCTCAAGCAGCGACCAAAGGGTTCTAATTCACCATCAAAATTGTGATTATCCCATACCCACATGTCATTTTCATTGTAGTTCTAAAGACTCGGAGATTCCTGATATGCACACCAAATGAAGCCGATTTCTAAACCATTCTAAACACTATTCCCTAGGGTTAGGGATTTTCTATAATCTTCTAAACCTAAAATTATTAAAATTTAATGACAATCTACTTCAGGATTAAATAAAGTTACGATTTACTGGTTACATAAAACAATTTACGTTTTTGGGATTTATTTTTCATTTTTTAAAAATTAATTTAAATCCTTCAGTTTAGGGTTTAGGGTTAGGGTTTAGGGTTTACATGTTAGGGTTTAGGGTTTATGGTTTAGGTTTTAGGGTTCATGGATTAAGGTTTAGGGTTTAGGGTTAGGGTTTAGGGATTAAAATCTAACTCTAAACCTAACACTAAATCAATATCTTAACTATAAAATCTAACTCTTAACTTAATACTAAATCATAACCCTAAACTAGTCTAAATCATATCACCTAGCATCTAACAGTTTTCTACAACATAAAATAAATCATATGTCTCTAACGATTTTAAAGATCAACAACATAACATATTAAATATAACTAATAATCAATAAATTAACTTACTTAAATCAACAAAATAATAAATTAAATATCATTCAGAATTAAAAAACAAATTAACTTACATGTTCGCAGAGCTTCGCTGCTGAAAACCGAAGAAAGATGATGCCTCTGAACTTTTAGAGAGAACCCAGAGCACTTCTAGAGAGAAGTCAGAGAACTTTTTAGAGAGAAGGCAGAGAGAAGCTTTTAGAGAGAAGCCAAAAGCTGAGAAGTGAGTGAATAATGCAATCCTGGGACCTTATATACACATTGATCACGTCCAGAACTAGGCATGACTAGTCACGCCCAGAACCAGGCGTGACTACCCCCCTAGTCACGCCTGGTTCTGGGCGTGACCAGTTACCCCAAACTGGTAAATAGTTTTCAAATTGCCCCATTTTTATAATTTTTTATTTTTTTTATATTTTTTTGCCAAAACAAATATAACCAGAGACAACTGATAAACAAATAACTTTCCTTATAATTAAAAGGACCATCTGCTGAATATTTGAATATAATGTTAACATATTACATACACCTATATCTATTGAATTGTACCTTTTGTGAGAATATGAGTTTCTTCAATATCTTGACTTTCATGAACCTAAAATAATTAAAAACATTAATAAATTGAGTGATTTCAATCATAGTCATCAAACAATATTCAAAATTTAAAGAAAGATGTAGCCAATATTCTAGTCCTGTGTAAACATAAATTTAAAATAGGAAGCAAAACTAAGCAAAGTTAGTCCTTTCTTCATAATCAATCCTTTGTGTTTCATTCATATGTTTCTAAAGTTTGTTACGTGGACTCTTTCCGACTATAAGGATATTAACTTGTGCAGAGCAGCATAACAGTGCAGAGGAAAGATTAACCATTAGTTTGCATAAATACTTTCTGATTCAAAGATATATTGTTTATAATAAGCCTATATTGTGTGAACTGAATGGTGGAGTGTAGATGCTGACGAGCAGGAAATATATGTCATTCAAACCTCAATTACTCGGTGAACAATTGGGATATCTCTACCCTGTACAACGTGTATTAATTTGTCAGCAAAATGTATAGTGGCAACCGCATTAAAATTAACAAATATAAATTTGTCAAGAATAGCAAAATATTGCAAAAGCATAAAACATATATGATGACTTTTCTCCACTCTTTCCTTCCTGGTTTTATATAACATATAAACACATATTGAAGTGTCAAAACCAAAACTTTAGAAACTTCCACCCTTCAAAAAACAAGGTATGAGAGAAATACGAATCCTATCAAACATTGCAATACATGAATGCCACTGTGACTTGTTAAAGACTAAAAGATGAAAAAAGCTACACCTGTATTGCTTAATATAAAGGAAAAGACATTTTTTTTATATAAATATTGTTCTCCTAAGAAGATGAAATTAAACAACACCACAATTTCTTGAGATATGCAACTTGAAATCGAATATCACATTTCAAAAGAAACATTAATGTCTGATTTCCAGAATAAGTAGACAAGGATAACATATATTGAGTTTGATATACTCTTATTAGTGGGGACAACATAAGAGATTTTATTGAATAGTTGAATGTTGAGAAAAAAAAAAACTGTCAACCTTATCTCTCTTTCTTTTAAAAGGGATAAATATACTTTTGTTGTCTGAAAATAGCTCGATTTTGTTTTAATTTTTATGAAAGTTTTATTCATTTTAGTTCGTAAATTTAACTAAATAATGTGATTTAGTACACATATTTTTAGCCCTAGAGAATGATTAAAATTTTATAAAAACTAAAACCCAAAATTGGAACATTTTCATGAGACTAAAAACATAGTCCTAACATGTCAGTGGTGTCTTGCCATGTAATATTGGGGGTATTTTTCAATTCTACCACTTTTCTAGATCAAATTTTATTAAAATAAAATCAATGATATGAATAAAAGATTTATAAATTTATAAATAATATAATAATATTTTCATGAAAAACAAACATATTTATGTCAAAGATAAATTTACTTAAACTAAGTACAAAAGCATGATGGTCAATAACAAGAAATTCATATATTAGCATTCCAAAGCATTTCAAAATTCATAGCCAATAGAAAACAAAATTATAATGGGGGATGATACATACATCTAGATTGTAAACCACGATGTCTCCTGCGCGAATGGGATCTTTGCTCATGTGCAAGAACAAAATATCATCCTGTAGCATAATCATAAGCTTCAAAAGTAAAGACAAAATAAAATGCAAATATCATTTACATTATTTCCATGCGTGAAATAAACCAAAACTAAAAATAAAAAAGGAGCGACACTAACTCGTCGGAATCCTGGTTCCATGCTACCAGAGATAACAACAACAACAGGTGTTCCACAACCGGTAACACACATTAACCCTTTCCACATTACAAGAGTCAATGATGCAATTAAGCCTGAAACATCTTGCAAGAGTAACTAGATTCTTAGACATGATTTGGTAATTAATTAATTAATTGTTGTGTTGAATTGATGATAATGAAAAGGAAGGAGAAGAGTGGAGCATAGTACCAACAGTGATGAGTTGCGTAAGATTTTGTCTGAGTTGCATTGGTTTGATAGTTTTTGAGACCCAATCCATTGTGTTCTGTTGTCTTGTCTATGCGTCGCGATTAGGTGTTCTTTATTGTAATTGAATCTGAAAGAGGGATGCTTTATACCCCGCTCATGCATGTTAATTACACAATAAGTATTTAATGCAAGCCACAATTAAAAAAGTATTAATGTAAGCATGTGACTCTGTGTTTTGACTTCTGTTTTTTTTTTAATTCTTAGCTTTGACTTAAATTTTGACTTTTGACCATTACATGATTCCTTCAATGTCTATGCGACACGTGTCCTTTCTCTTTGAAGATATTTCTTCATAAAAGTAATAATATAATACTACTATCTTGTTCCAATAGAAGTTTCAAACATGACATTATTCATTTCTTATGTTATTTATATAAATTTAATTGGAATGTATTTACATTTAATGATGGATTATTATATAATTAAAAATTATTACATTTTTATAATCATTATTTTAAAAAAATCATTTTTATTTAAGGTCAAATATAAAAAAATTACATTGTCAATCAATTGAAATTTATTTATTTTAAAGACATTGAAATGATTTTTCGTTTTCATATCATTACTAAAAAAATAGTTTTTTACGATATACCTTCGATGACGGTTTCCAAAACCGTCTTAGAAAGTAAGGCGAAAACAATTTTGTAAAGATAAGATTTTTTAACTAAGATCGTCTTAAAACCTAATATTCTAAGACGATTTTTACAAAACCTTCTTAGAAGTGAGTACGATTTCAAATTTTAAGACAATTTTTATAAAACTATCTTAAAATTCTGAGACAGTTTAAAAATCGTCTTAGAAGGGAGTGTGTTTTTATTTTTGATCTCATTCATATTATAATGAACTCTCTCACTTCCTGTGCTAAACCTAACCCTCATTTGTTCAAAGTTGACATCTCTCTCGCATTTTTATTGGCTTCCAATTGCGACTCTGCAATTCACCTTCTCCGACTCAACCACCTTGTTCAGGCCTTCTCTACCTTCCTCGTGAACCTTCTCTCGAAACTGAAGCCTCATTGTCAAAGCCTCTTGTTGCGAACAAATGCAACGGCAAGTGCACCGATCGTTTCAAATAATAAAGATAAGTGAGTATCGTTCTCCACAGGGATTGGGGTGATTTCACAGCAATGCTAACAATTGCGATTGAAAGTAAAACAGAAAATACGCAGAGAGAAGTGTTGTTGATTTGGTTGATTGTGAAATGAAAATACAGAATTTTAAAGAAATGCAGTAAATTGATTAAGAAAATTACCAATGGAAGATTAATTGTGGTCAGGTGCAATCCCCTCAGATTCCTACTCTTTCACTTGACTGGTTATTTAACTTTAATGTACACAAATGATAAATCTCTCCTAGATTCGTAAATCCTAGATAACTAGCGATTTCACTCTTTAATTCGATCGAGAACCCTAAGCCTTTAGCGATTCTGTCAAACTAAGCTTTTAGAGAATATATCATAAGAGGTTCCTGTTATTAATTGTTCAGAGAATAAGTCTTTTCTAGATTAGCTAATCCCTAATTCCTTAGTGAATTAACCCTTTAAACTGAATTGAAAACCTAATTCCTTAGTGAAGTCTATCAGTTTAAGCATTCAAAAGATCATATTATAAGCTCTGCAGCCATGCATCCCTATTCCTAGGTAATGAACAACTGTTATTCTAAACGGTTTAGAAATTAGAATCCCAACGTTCCCATTGCGAATCCTAACCCTATGTACTTAATTGAAGTGATCAAATTCAAATAAGAATAGAAAGAAATGCAAAATAGAATAAAGCAATTAAAACATATCATTCAATACCAGTCAAATTACAGAGGAGTTATCATCGGTTCATGGCCTTCCCACAATAAAAGAATTAGCCAGCCATAGACCTCAAGAACATCAAAGCAGTAATATGATTCATTGTTATGCAGACACTCAGCCTGATTCTTGATTTCTAGGGTTTTAGAATGGATGGAAAATGTATATTCTGGCTATTCTGGATATTGGTAGCTACCCAATCTGTTTCAGAGGCTTAATATTTATAGAATCATTTAATTAAGGTAACAAAGCCTAATTTTCTGCAGAATTCGAAACAGATCTTTTAAATAAGGAAACTAAATCACTCTGGCGCGACCCGCGCGCGATCCTGCGCTAACCGCGCGGATTGTTTGAAAGTATGGCGTTGATCGCGTGACACTCCACGCTAACCGCGTGGAGTGTTCGAGTCAATTGACTGCTTCTGATCTTTTGTGGTGCTGATAGCACGGATATGGCGCGATGCGCGCGAGTTGTTCGAGTTGAATGCCCTAATTTTGTGTCTTTGGCGCTACTGGCGTGGCTTTGGCGCTATCAGCGTGGTGCTTTCGACCTATTCACGCTATTAGCGTGGATTCCCACGCGGGTCACGTGGGATCTTCGAAACTGAGGCCCTCTTTTCTTCATATGGCGCGATCCGCCCTAGACTTGAAATCTTGTTTTCTTCTTTTTCTTTGCCTTGAACTCCTCTTTTGGCCTGAAATTACTCAATTGGTATTGAAATGAATTAAAAATAATAAAGTAACAAACTTAACTAATTCTAACTTATTTTCTTAATCATTTAACTAAAATATAACCTAAAACTAACCTAAAACTAGGATGTGTTTGCAACACATCACCTCTTCTTCTGAAGATGATTTCTCCAAAAGCAGCAAAAGACGCTTCATCGTCGAAACCGCCTTACTCTTGGCATCGCTCCCTTAATTAACAGCGGTGCCGAAGACGCCCTTTCGGAGTGGAGGAGAGTGTACCTCCCTATCGACCACGGTGTCGTGCTTCTCGACATGGCTTTTGTCCCTAATGACCCTAACCACGGTTCGTAAATTTCCATTCTCCTCTCAGATGTGTTTCTCTTTGTGTGAATGAAATGAATGAATGGTGCTTGCATTTTAGGTTTTCTTCTCGAGACGAGGCAAACCATTCTAGAGTCGAAAGATGGAGGAAACACTTGGGCTCCGCGTTCGATTCCTTCTGTTGAAGACAAAGATTTCAACTATCCATTCAATTCCATCAACTTCAAAGGGAAGGAAGGGTGGATTGTCGAAAAATACAAGTGCGATTGACATTGCCACTGTCAAACATCCTGAGACGGAGTTTGAGGTTCTTGTCGACAAGGGTGTCTCCAATGTTGAGAATGGTGGTCATACGCGATAGCTGCTGTGGTGGCGGTTGCGGCTGGGAATGGTGGTAGCAAGGCGAAAGCGAACGCGAAGAAGTTGGTGTTTTTTGGGAATGCAGTGAGGGCGTTTGATTTGGAAGATTTGCTTAGGGCTTCGACGGAGGTTTTAGGGAAAGGGACTTTCGGGAAGACGCACAAGGCGATGTTTGAGGCGAGGCCAGTGGTGGCCGTGAAGAGGTTGAAAGATGTGACAATTTCAGAGAAGGAATTTCAGGAGAAGATTGAGGCGGTGAGAGCGATGAATCACGCGAGTTTGGTGCCTCTCTAGGCTTACTATTTCAGCAGGGATGAAAAGCTCCTTGTCTATGATTACATGGCCATGGGAAGCTTATTTGCCCTTTTACATGGTCCGTCTTCTTTCTCTTTTTTGTGCTTGCTTTTCACTCAATTTCAGTTCTTGGACTATCATTACTTACCACAATTTTGTTTCTTTTTTGGGGAAAGAATCCATCATGGCTATGTTAGTGATTGATTGATTGTTCATTTCTTAGTCTACATTTGTTAGGAATTAGATGCATTTCACTTGTTTCCTATTATGATCCTGTAATTAATCCAGGTTTAGAAGGGTAATTACCTAGATTAAACATGTTATTAGGTTTATAATAATCTTCTATGTTATGATCCTGTAATGGATTCGAGGTCGCGCTCCTAAAGTAGTGCCACTGAGGAACCCGGACTCATATGTCCGGGGTGGCACTTTGGGAATTAGTTTATTAAGTGACCGAGGTAGGAACCTGGAAGGGGGAGACCTCATGTTTATTAGATGACCGAGGTAGCAACCCGGAAGGGGGAGACCTCGTGTTTATTAAGTGACCGAGGTAGGAAGCTGAAAGTGGGAGACCTCTCGTTTATTAGAGGATCGAGGTAGAAACCCGTAAGGGAGAGACCTCATGTTTATCAAGTGCCTTAGTAAGATGCTGAGGCATGAACTCCGATGAGGGTAGATCTTGAGTTTAATAGGGAGCTGGGGTATGAACCCGGATGAAGGCAGACCTTGATATAAAGTTTGCACAAGGGTACTCAGGTTATGCATGCCAAACTCAATAAGGTAGACCTAGTAGTATACCAAGGCGAAGTAGATACGTACTACCAGGATGTGCAGTTCCAGCTCCAGGGCGAAGAGTACCGGGTTGATCTGTTTTGTCTTACGATGCCTACCCTTAAGATTATTCTGGGTATGGATTAGTTGGCCAAGTATGGCGTTATGTTAGATTGCTACAATAAGAAGGTCATAGTACCTTCAGAAGAAGGAAACCAGGGTTCCACGTCGCTTTTCTCGGCCTTGCAAGCTCGCAAGGCAATGAAGGAGGGAGCCTGGGGTTACCTTTTGTTGAGTACAGTGGAGGAAAGGTCGGGTATCGACCTGTCAAGGATCCCGGTAGTGAGAGAATTTGCGAAAGTATTCCCGGAAGAAATTACATATGTTCCACCCGAAAGGGAGATTGAATTCTCCATTGATTTGATTCCCGGTGTGGGACCCATATCCATAGCTCCATATCGTATGGTTCCTTTGGAATTAAGAGAGCTAAAGGAACAGCTTGAGGACTTATTGTCTAAAGAGTTTATAAGGCCAAGTGTGTCGCCCTGGGGAGCCCCAATCATTTTCGTGAAGAAGAAGGATGAGAGTATGCGCTTGTGCGTAGACTACAGGCAACTGAATAAAATCACCATAAAGAACAAGTATCCCTTACCCCGGATCGAGGACCTTTTAGATCAACTCAAGGGAGCTCGGGTGTTCTCCAAGATAGACCTATGATCCGGGTACCACCATATTCGGATTAAGTCTGAGGACATACCAAAGACCACTTTTCGGTCTCGGTATAGACACTATGAGTTCCAAGTCATCCCGTTCGGTCTCACGAACGCCCGGCCGTGTTCATGGATTATATGAACGTGTATTCAAACCTTTCTTGGATCAGCTCGTTGTGGTGTTCATAGACGACATACTGATCTACTCTAAGAGTGAGGAGGAACATGCTAGACATCTCATGACTGTTCTTCAAACGTTGAAGAACGACCAGTTTATGTCAAACTGTCGAAGTGTGAGTTTTGGCTGTCTAAGGAGAAGTTTCTTGGGCATGTGATCTCAGCAGCCGGGGTGGAAGTTGACCCCAGCAAGATAGAGGCTATGATGACTTGGGAGAGGCCCAAGAATGTGTCCGAGATCCAAAGCTTCCTTGGATTGGCGGATACTATCAGAGGTTCATTAAGGGATTCTCACAGATGGTGTTGCCTCTGACCCGCCTAACCCGGAAGGGTGTCCCTTTCGTCTGAACTCATGAATGCAGAGAGTGTTTCCAGCAGTTGAAAGAAAAGTTGACCACAGCTCCGGTGTTGACTCTTCCTAATCCGGAAGGAAGTTTCGAAGTCTATTGTGATGCTTCCAAGCAGGGACTTGGGTGTGTACTGATGTAGGAGAAAAGAGTAGTTGCCTATGCATCCCGACAGCTGAAACCACACGAGGAGAGCTATCCTACACGTGATTTGGAGCTAGCAACCATGGTCTTTGATTTAAAGATATGGAGGAACTGCCTGTATGGAGCCGGGCTCGTGGTGTACAGTAACCACAAGAGTCTCAAGTACTTGTTTGATCAGAAGGAACTAAATATGAGACAAAGGAGATGGATGGAATTCCTCAAGGATTATGATTTTGAGTTAAGATACCATCCCGAGAAGGCCAATGTAGTGGCAGACGCTTTAAGCTGGATGCATATGAGCTTAGCTTGCATGATGATTGAAGATCACAAGCTAATAGAGGACTTCTGGGATATGCACCTAACTATGATCGAGGAAGACCGGGTTAAGGGGCAACGGGTACTAAGAATAAGAGAGACTAAGATTGATAACGAGCTAATTATGAGGATCCGGGAAGCCCAAAAACAGGATGATAATGTGAAGTCCCTGATTGGGCAGAAGGATGTTTCTTGGGGAACCTGGGACTTAGTGTTGTATTAAGGAAGAATTGTAGTGCCAAAGGGCGAGTTGGTGAATGCAGTTCTGACCGAGGCTCATAAAAGCCAATTTAGTATTCACTCGGGTTCCACCAAAATGTATCATGACCTTAAGAGGAACTTTTGGTGGCCCGGGATGAAGAAAGACATAGCCGAGCATGTGGATAAGTTTTGGTATGTCAGAAGGTGAAGATTGAGCATCAGAGACCGTCAGGCCTATTGCAGCCTTTACAGGTTCCCTAGTGGAAATGGGATAGCATTTCCATGGACTTCATGGTCAGACTAGTAAGAACTCAGCCGAGATGTGACTCAATCTGGGTGATTGTCGATAGGTTAACCAAGGTAGCTCACTTCTTACTTGTTCGGTCTGACTATACCACGGAGAGACTGGCTCAGCTTTATGTCAAGGAAATTGTCAGACTGCATGGTGTCCTGGAAAGCATTATCAATGATCGGGATCCGAAATTCACCTCTAGGTTTTGGGGTGCTCTGCAGGAAGCTTTTGGAACCCGGTTAAGACTTAGTACGACCTATCATCCAAAGACTAATGGTCAGACAGAGAGGACTATCCAAACTCTGGAAGATATGTTGAGGGCATGTGCTTTGGAGCAGGGAAGCCGGTGGGATAGATATCTGCCACTAGTGGAATTCTCGTATAACAACATCTTCCATGCTAGTTTGGGCATAGCACCATACGAAGCATTATACGGTCAAAGGTGCAGGACCCTGACATGATGGACTGAGGTTCTCCGGCCAGTAGAATAGACTATGTATGGATTTCTCGAAGAGCCAAAGTCATGTGGAACAACTCTTCGTGGTCAATTATATGGATAGAAATCCTGAGAGAGGATGCCCTTAAGTGGATGAATTTCTCTTGGAAGAGCTATATACGTTGAAAAGTCCTAAGACTGTGCCCTTAAGTGGATGATCTTTCTCAGGCAAGGATATATATTGAAAGACTATGCCCTTAAGTGGATGACCTTTCTCGGTGATATATATATATATATGCTATATCTGTGTTGCATTCCTGATGTTGGTAGTGCCCAACGGAATGGCACCTGTGTTGCGACATATGTGTGATGTATAGTATGATATGCCTATTGGATGTTATGTATCGTGGAAGTGAACCAGGGGGAGGAGAGGCCTCCAAGAACCCTGAGTTTACTGAGATTGTATCTCACCCCTGTTGGAGATCATGTTTTGCAGGTAATGAGCAAAGGTCGGATGGTGCACCTAGGGCCAGGGGACTCAATAGAGGGAGAAAAGCTCAAATGATAAATCTCGGGCTCAGAGGCCGTGTAGTGGTCGGGTTCCACTAGAACCTTAGACAATATTCCCGGGCTCGAAAGCCGGGTAGAGGTCGGGTTCCGCTGGAACCTTAGTTTTTATTTTGAAAGCTTGATGGTGCAAGAATTTTGTATTACCATTCCTTATGCGAAGTTTTGTTGTTGACGTAGGAAAACGTCACTTTATTAGTTGCTTCCGTATTGATTAATTAACTGATTCATTATCTTTAATTAATCGCTTCGCTTAATTACCATAACTAAATGTTAATAAACTGGATGTATACGGGGTGTTACATTTCCTATTATATATGTCTTTTTAGGTCTCGATTGGATCACAAATATGGCTCTGCATCTCTTGATATTCTTAGACTAGGGATAATTGAATTTGGCATTGTTGATTTCCAACAGTGGTGATGATGGATGTTTGTGATGTTTACAGGAAACAAAGGAGATGGTAGGACACCACTGAATTGGGAAGCGAGATCAGGCATTTCACTTGGAGCTGCATGTGGCATTAAGTACCTACATTCACGAGGGCCGAATGTTTGTCATGGAAATATCAAGTCATCAAACATCCTCTTAACCAAATCATATGAAGTGTGTGAGAGAAAGTTCCTCTTGGATTCTTAATTAGACCAAACATTGGTTCTTATCAAAGGTTTCTATAATCTTTGTGACGAATCTCCACGGGACTTATCACTCTTCATAAGGTGTGGCGTCTTCTTCCATTTTTTGTCTTTCCCGCCTTTTTATTTTATTTTTTATTTTCTTTAACATTTTGTTCATGTTAAATTCGTTATTTTTGCTCTGCACTTTTCTTTATATTGTCTTTATCTTTGTTTCTCTTCGTCAAACGCTTGGTGTGCACCTTTTTCTTATGTTATAACTGAAAATACAATGAACACTTATGCAAATAACCAAGAGGGGGGTGAATTGGTTTTTCCTCAGAGTTTTAAAAAATTTCCTTTCGAAAATGTAATAGCGGAAGACCTTCAAGAAGGATCGTATCTTTTAAAACAACAAAGAAAATAATTTTTCTTCACCAATCAAATCTATCTTGTGCTGTGACAAATCTTGTGATATGAATAAAACTAATACTTCAAGAATATTATGAACATAAACTGAAATATTAAATCACACAAGATTTCTACTAGTTCACCTCTCAACTCCGGAGGCTACATCCAGTTTTCTTCTAACCAGAGTGCTTTTAGTTAAATTTTTGTCTATCCTTCTTAGCTTATTTGACCTCTTTTGGACTTTTATTTTTCCATTCTAATTAAGTTTTTGGCCTAGGCAAGTAAGTGGGCTTAATTGCTAATTGTAGCGTATTTTCGGATTTTTGCGCACTTAATGTATCTGACTTGTGCAGGGCTTATAGAGTGCTACCGATCTCCGAATGCATTGTTCTAGGAGTCCCTGAAAAGATAACAAAAAGATCGACAAGTTTGTTAGAAATAGCCTGAGGCCAATTCTGTCATTTGGAGGGTCATTTTGAGCTTCGAAGTTAGCACCTCTGCAGTTGTAATTTTGGACTGCGAATTTGAATTTTTTGGTTGTAAATAGTAAATAATTAGAATTGATGGGTTTTGTTGATGGCCCATTCTTTTCTTTAGACTTAGTCACTACTTATTAGTGATATTGGACAGATTTCACTACATAATTTCATTTAATAAAAACAGTTTTACATTTCCTTCTTTTAAGTTTTTAGGATCAAAACCCTTGCTCTCATTTTCTCTCAACTGTTCTTGCTTGTTCTTCATTTTCGTTTTTCTATTCTTCCATTTTTTGCAATAATTTCATGGGGCTTTCACTGATGATGATCATGGAAGGCTCAATCCTCACTCAATCCAAGGATCCAACCCAAGCACAAGGAGAATTTGAGTTCTGGTTTGGTATTTCGAATTCTATTTGAATGTTCATCTTCTTCTTCAATTGCTATTTTGTTTTCATGATTATGAATGCGTTTAGGATTGAAAACGGATTAGGTTATGGATTCATTTCCTAATTTTGAATATTAATCACAGATTAATTGGATGATATTTCAGGTAGGGTTGTGGTTTCAATCAATTTAGGGGTTAAGTCGATTGAGTTGCTTCTAATGAGATTGAATGAATTTTCATAATAGGATAAATTTCTGAGAACAATGATGATTCGAATTTCTTGGTGAGGTGAATTGGATTGATGCTTTAATTCTATTTTACATTACTTCTTTTGAATTCCATTAGTTTCTGTGCTGCTCTTTAATTTTAGTTTACGTTTTTGCAAGTTTTACTTACGCACACAAACTGTTTGGTAAAATCCCCCCTTACTGTTATTAGTGAATTGAAGCTAGAACCATATTGATTGTGTCTCTAAGTCAACCTAGGTTAATCTTGTGCTACAGAATTAACGTAGTTAAATTGTTTTGGTGCGTGTCGACAACGTAATATCATTCCACTATAACAAATATAAGTTCTTTACAAGCTTACAATGATCTCTTTTACCCTTCCTAGGTAAAATTCAAAATCTATACCCTATAGACTTTTCAAAAGATCTAGAATCAGAGATTCCCTCTCTGTTCTTCCCTCTAGAAACCCTTCTAGAAAAAGCTTTAAAGACTAAAATTTGTTATATGAACATTCAACACACAAACAACACAAATATCAACAAAATAACCAAGCTTATAGTTCAAGAAAGATATCACCTCTTAATTCTCAGTAAATTCAATGAAATCAATGATCTAACCAAACTGAGAATGTATGCAAATACTCTTTCTTGATGACTTCTTTAACCAAAAAGCTTGAACAACTCTTCACACCATGTGAATAATAACTAACATATCATGTAAAACTCCATGACACTTAGCATCTTTGATTTTCTCTTCTCCCTCTTGCCTTTATGTTTTTAAGAACTCTAGAAAGTGTTTTTCTCAAGGCTTGTACGAATATTTCACAAAGTACTTGTTATTGAAATTAAGTCCTAACTGTTCTATTTATAAAAAAAGCAGACTTAACTATCTGTAATCGATTATTTCGTCAAAGTAATCGATTATTTTTACTGATGTAATCGATTATTTCAACCAGATAATTGATTAAAGTGTTCATCAGAAATCTGGAAATTTGTCAAGAACAAAATAATCAATTAAGTCATCTTGTAATCGATTATTCCAGATGACCTGAGTTTTCTAATACATATGTGTAATCGATTAAATTCCTAAATAATTGATTAACACGGACAATGTTAAAAACACATTAATGCATATTTAGTCGATTACGAATATTTGGTAATCGATTAAACCAGATGAAAACGCTTTTATAAAATATGCAAAGACACAGATACTCGATTATTCCGTGAAGTAATCGATTACCACAGACAACGTCTATTTCATTGTTAAGCACATTTAATCGATTACAAATCAATGGTAATCGATTAAAATGTTCATAAGGCAATATGCGGTCTGAAACATATGCATTTAATCGATTATATTCTACATGTAATCGATTAAATCAGTGAAAAACAGTTTTTATAAAAGTCTAATTGCCTTTATGAGTTTATATATCTAAATACTTATTACCATATGATTAAACATGATTAAATGTATGTATGAATTAATCAAGGTTAATGAGGATTATGAGGCTTTAACCACTTGAACCAAGCTTAAGCATGAAATTACAAATGCCATCAATTGAGTGGGCATGTAAAACATCAAAACTTGCAATCTTCATTCTTCTTGATTCCATATCTCCATCTTCCTCATAGCTAACAGTAACAAGAAGCCTTTTCAAGGACGATACGTAAAAACAATGAACCATGTTGGATATAGGGGGAGCATTATGAAGAGTGAAAGACTTTTTGATTCAGAAATATGTTTTGAGCTTTCAACATGCTTGAAGTGCCTTAAAGTTTTGTAAATGATTCAAGTGTAAGAGAAAGACAATTTGTTGATCATTGCATTGCATTCATTCATCCATTAACAAGCTTAAATGGTTTTCATTAAAACATCAAAGCTTTTATCTTTTTGGTTAAGGATTTAATCTGATTAAAAGGTTTTTAGAAAAATGATTTCTTACTATTTTAATCGATTACTTAATGGTATAATCGATTATTTTGTTCTTCATTCAATCTGGAAAAACCTTTATGAACAACTTAATTGATTACCTATCGGATTAATCGATTATTTGGCATTTGATTAAAACTCAACTGCTTTGTTAAATGTTTTAATCGATTACTTACTTAGTGTAATTGATTACATAGTTGAAAATATATTTTGAGTCTTACTATGATAATCGATTACCATTATCCGTAATCGATTACATAGGCCATTTGGTAAAAGCCTGCTTTCTAACTTAATCGATTACCAAAACTTGTAATCGATTACACAGTTCATTTTGTGAATCAGAGCTTTCTGTTTTAATCGATTACAGCTCGGTTTAGTCGATTATTTTGCTCGTTGTAAAACCCAGAATCATTCTTGAACGTTTTAATCGATTAAGTGATAATTTAATCGATTTCATAAGAGTTTTAATCGATTATCTGGCGCGTTTAATCGATTACAGTTAGTTACAAAATCTGTTATAAATAAGTTTGAAGGCTTGGCTTGTTTTAAAAACTTGACTACTTCGTATTTCTGAGTTTACACAAGCCTTCTAAGCCTTTTAAAGTGATTTTCTGAGTTCTATTACTTCTTGCTTCAATCAAAACATTCATGGGTCTTTGAATGATTCTTGAGTAAGAAACTTTTCAAGGTTAAGGAAAAGCATGATCTGATTTTGTTTGCTATTCAACCTGACTTGGTAACTCATGTGCATTACATTCATTGGATCATCAGGTTGTTTCTCTCCTTAATCTTTGGTTGTAAATTTGTTTTTGAATTTCTATTGTATTTGGCTATTGTAAGTGGGTTCTTCTTGCTTGGGTCTAGAGAAGGGTTCTCTAGTTAAAGAACAGAGTAGTGTTCTCTGGTTCTTGCTCTTTAGAAGTCTAATAGGGTTTTAGATTTCTATTCTGTATCTAGTGTTGATAAATGGAGGATTTGAAAAAGCTTGTAAGAACAAAAATTTATAATAGTGGAACTCTAATTCTGTGTGAATTAGAAGAAACTGGATGTAGCTTCAGTTGTGAAGTGAACCAGTATAAATTGCTTGTGTTTGTATTTCTATCTCTATTACTCATCTTGTTCATTGATTCTTTGATTCATATTCATTGTTCAACAAGTTCTGTTTTGAGCTATTGATTTCTTGGGGCTGAGTTATTTGATTGAGTAAAAAGATTTCTTGGTTTTGAAAGTGATAAAGATCCTAAACTTTGATTTGAATTAATTTTAAAATACCAAGTTTTAACCAATTCACCCCCCTCTTGGTTATTGTGAGTATTCCTATTATTTTCAAACCCCGTATTGGTTCATATCATGTGGTATCTTGAGCCCGAACCCTAGAATTGGCCAATTTCTTGTGTTGTGTCCACTGTTCTTTAATTCCTGCCTTTTTTTCTGTCTTCTATTTTCATTTTTTATCATTCTATTCTTTTATTTCTCATTCCTTATCATTCCTTTCTTTTATTCCTCGTTCTTTATTATTCCGTTCTTTTATTTCTCGTTCTTTATTATTTCGTTCTTTTATTTCTCGTTCTTTATCTTTTGCGCAATTTACAACTTCATTATATTTTGCTCATATTATTGATGTAACGACGTTATTCTGTGCACCTTATTTTAAATTGTACCATTATTGTTCACAATTGGGCATCAATAAAAAAAATCATTTGTGTTAGTGTGAAAAAAAGAAAAGGGGTAGCGAATTAAAAAAAATAGAAGCCTAGAAGTGCTTCTTTTAAGCTGCTTGTTGTAAAAAAAATGTTTCATAAGAGAACCCCTTTGCACTAATTTATTTGACAATTGTGAAAGTTTATTTGTGGTGCTATAATGTTATTCTTTTTTTTGCGCAATTGATTTTTTTCCTGTCTTTTCCTAGCTCTGTATTGTCTTGTTTGACCTTCTTATTTTGAGTGTGTCTTTCTTTGTTCCCTTTTCTAGTTTGTCTTTTAAAATTCCTTTCGATTGTTGTCTTTGTGGTTTTCCTTTCATTTAGAGAATCCAGTGAGCAACTCTTTTGAGGATCGTTGCAATTTTTATATAAAAAAATTGATTTTGAAACGCGGCTGATCTTGTTAAGAATCTAAAGAGAACTTTGAGATGTAAAAGGCAAAAGCATTTACATTAAAATCAAAAGCCATTTTTTGAGTGAAAACACGAGTTGTCATTTTTTTTAGTGAAACACATGAGTAGAGTGGTGAGGTCCTGTTCATATTTTTCTCATACTACTATATGATGGTTAGTGGTTCTAGTACCCCTTCTACCCTTAGAGTTGATGCAATGCAAGCTTGCCTAGATGAATTGACCAATCAATTTGCTCAAATGTTAGAGCACAATCGGAGGATTAAGGAAAGGATGGATAAAAGAGAAAGGCGTAGGTCTAGAACCTCCACTGAGTGATAGTGGAGATGAAGAGAGAGAGTCCTAGGAGGCGTGAGGATAGGCAAAGGAATGAAATGAGACATAGGAAAAATAATAGAGAAGAAAGACCTAGTAGGAGAAATGAGAGGGATGAAGGACTTGATGGAGTTAAAATTAAAATACCTAAATTTCAAGGGAGGAATGACCTAGAGACTTATTTGGAGTGGGAGATGAAAATAGAGCAAATTTTTTACTGCAATAACTATAGAGAAGACAAAAAGGTGAAATTGACACCCATAGAATTTATAGACTATGCTGTAATTTGGTGGGACCAATTACAAAAGGAGAGAAGGAGAATGGGAGATGAACCGGTGAATACTTGGAGGGAGATGAAAGCAATGATGAGAAGAATATATGTTCCTCCCCATTACCATAGGGAGCTTCACAATAAGCTCCAAAGACTCACTCAAGGGAGTCTAAGTGTGGATGAGTATCATAAGGAGATGGAGGTTGCTATGGTACAACCAAATGTTGTTGAAGAACCGGAAGCCATTATGGCGCGCTTCTTACATGGGCTCAATAGAGAGATACAACATGTTGTGGAGCTACAACATTATGTCGAGCTTGGGGACTTAGTCTATCAATCGATCAAAGTTGAACAACAAATCAAAAGGATGTATTCTAACTGAAAACCTTCTTCAAGCTTCAAGCATTCCTCTTGGAAAGATATACAACCCAAAGACGATCCACCCGTATGGGCCAAGGAATTTAAAATCTCTAAAAACTCTAGCCTTTTGATTTCTACTAATAATGCTTTTTCTTCTGTCACTCAAAAATCCAGGAACATCAAGTGCTTTAAATGCTTGTTAAATGGGCACATCGCCTCACAATGCCCCAATAAGTGTGTAATGGTGCTAAGGGACAATGGGCACATTTCTAGTGACTCATGCCCCGAAAAAGCAATTACAAGTGAAGAGGAAGATGATTGTGAAACTTATGCTTCGGAAGGTGACTTGTTAATGGCAAGAAGGCTCTTGGGAAACCAAATTGTGGTTGATGACCAAAGCCAAAAAGAAAACATCTTCCACACAAGATGTATCATTCAAGGGCAAGTGTGCTCCTTGATCATAGATGGTGGAAGTTGCACCAATGTGGCAAGCACTCGCTTGGTGAGCAAACTCAATCTTAGTACCAAACCTCACTTGTGCCCATACAAGCTCTAATGGCTAAGTGAGAATGGTGAGTTGGTCGTTAATCAACAAGTGATGGTAAGTTTTTGCATTGGTAAGTACAAGGATGATGTTTTGTGTGATGTTGTGCCTATGAAGGCTGGCCATATTTTGCTTGGAAGGCCTTGACAATTTGATAAGGATGTTATTCATGATGGTTTTACTAACAAGTTTTCTTTTTCTCATGATTCTCGAAAAATAACACTTGTACCACTTTCTCCTAAAGAGGTGTGCCAAGATCAAGTTGCTTTGAAAATAAAAAGAGAATAAGAAAAAAAATATTTCTAAAGCAAAACATGAAAAACATGATAAAAACCAAACTCTTGTGCTTGAGAGAATAATAGAAAACTTATTTGCCAGGGAGAGTGATATCAAGAGGGCATGTTTGGCAAAACAAGGAATGTACATTTGCGTGTATAAGGACTTGTATTTGAATTCTAACTCTAACCATTTCCCCAGTGTTGTTAATTCTCTCTTGCAGGAATTTGGAGATGTGTTTCCAAAGAGTGTCCCACCCAGTTTACCTCCCTTAAGGGGGATTGAACGCCAAATGAATTTTGTGTTAGGGGCCTCTTTGCCCAATAGACCCACCTATCGGTCCAACCCTCATGAGACACAAGAGTTACAAAAACAAGTTGAGGAGTTGCTGCAAAAAGGGTTTGTGGTAAGTTCCAAAGGAGTCCAAGTGGATGAAGAAAAGATAAAAGCTATTAGAGAATGGTCTACCCCAAAATCTGTGACTAAGCTCCATGAAAAAATGGAGCAATATGCTAAACAAGCAAACAAAGGGAGAAGAAGAGTTGTTTATGAACCCGGATATTAGGTTTGGCTTCATATGAGAAAAGAAAGGTTTCCTACCTAAAGGAAATCAAAACTTTTGCCTAGACGAGATGGACCCTTTCAAATCTTAGAGATGGTCAATGACAAGGCATACAAAGCTGCCCTCCATGGTGAGTTTGGGTTAAACGCCACATTTAATGTTGTTGACCTAAGTCCTTTTGGTGTAGGTGATGAAGATCGGAATTTGAGGATGAATTCTTTTAAAGAAGGGAGCATGATGAGGACCAAAGACCAATGAGTGAAGAGCCTATATGTCTCCAATGTTTTGAACATAACTTGAGTTCTAGATGTCTGTTTTAGGCGTTCTTTGATGCGTTTGAAAGCTCTAAAGATTTTCTACAAGTCATATTTCTAGTCTCAAGTCCTAATTCTGCATCTATGATGATGAAAATAGGACATGAAGTTCAGCACGAATTATATTTTTGTTTAGTATAATTTTGAATAAGGAATATGTGACTAAACTCCCACATTGGAAAGAAAGAGGAGAGAAACACCACTTGTTGACTATAAATAATCATTCATTTGTCTTATGTACTCACCTTTGAATTGAATTAAAACTTTGCACTTTTAAAAATGTGTGAGAGGAAGTTCCCCTTGGGTTCTTAATTGGACCAAACATTGGTTCTTATCAAAGGTTTCTATAATCTTTGTGGTGAATCCCCACGGGACTTATCACTCTTCATAAGGTGTGGCGTCTTCTTCCATTTCTTGTCTTTCTCGCCTTTTTATTTTATTTTTTTATTTTCTTTAACATTTTGTTCATGTTAAATTCGTTATTTTTACTATGCACTTTTCTTCATATTATCTTTATCTTTGTTTCTCTTCGTCAAAAACTTGGCGTGTACCTTTTTCTTATGTTATAACAAGAAGCCTTTTCAAGGATGATCCGTAAAAATAATGAACCCCGTATTGGTTCATATCAATATCTGCTTCAAGTAGTACTAATTACACATAGGATAATTGTACATGCATTGGTTCTTTTGGAATGAATTTCTCTAACACTTTTTACTGCTATTTATTTTTGATGTTTTCATTTATTCTACATTATTTGGTTGGTTCAATTTGTTTTCTTGTTTAAACAATTATTCCATGATACATGTTTGATTTTATTATAATAACTACTAACTAGGCTTTGAGTTTTTTGCTTAGGGCACTGATTAGTTTCTTCTAGGGAATAATGAAGTCATCATCATGTCTTAGATATGTAGATTTTTATTCCCTTTTCAAGTTCATAGATTCATTGAAACAAGAAACCAATGAACTGAGCTTACTTTTGGACTATTAGAAGTCCCTTTCCATGTTAAGTTTCTCTTCAACTAGTATATAATATCATGACCGGTTGATATACTTCGTGAACTTGGTTACATGAAGTACAACATATGCATGGAGGGAATTAGCATTGCCTATGTTTTCAAACCATATATAAATAGGAGCAAAAGGGGCAGATGTTTGTCTTTTCTATACACTGACAGATTTTATCTCATTCTTGGTTAGAACTTAGTTATAAGCCCATTAGACCAGATGGAGCCAAGGCCTTGGCTGAAGTTCTCAAGTTTCATGGGAACATAAAAACCCTTAAGCTTGGTTGGTGCCAGGTAACCTTTTCACCATGAATTACCTGTAAATTATTTGTAATAACTTTTATTTGTAACATTGGATAACTTTATAGATAGGAGCAAAAGGGGCAGAGTTCATTGCAAATGCTTTAAAATACAATTGCTTACTTTACCTCTCCTTATATTCTGTTTCATGGGTCTGAATATACTTCACATTCAAGGTGCTTTTGATATGAATTAATACGGGATTCATTGTTTTTACATATCGTCCTTGAAAAGGCTTCTTGTTATAACATAAGAAAAATGTGCACACCAATTGTTTGACGAAGAGAAACAAAGATAAAGACAATATGAAGAAAAGTGCATAGCAAAAATAACGAATTTAACATGAACAAAATGTTAAAGAAAATAAAAAATAAAATAAAAGGCATATTTTGTTTTCATGGGTCTGAATATACTTCACATTTATGGTGCTTTTGATTTGAATTAATGCGGGGTTCATTGTTTTTACAGATCGTCCTTGAAAAGACTTCTTGTTGTAACATGAGAAAAAGGTGCACACCAATTATTTGATGAAGAGAAACAAAGATAAAGACAATATGAAGAAAAGTGTATAGCAAAAATAACGGATTTAACATGAACAAAATGTTAAAGAAAATAAAAAATAAAATAAAACGGCAGAGAAGACAAGAAATGGAAGAATACGCCACACCTTATGAAGAGTGATAAGTCTTGTGGGGATTCGCCACAAAGATTATAGAAACCTTTGATAAGAACCAATGTTTGGTCCAATTAAGAACCCAAGAGAAACTTCCTCTCACACACTTTTAAAAGTGCAAAGTTTTTATTCAATTCAAAAGTGAATACATAAGACAAATGAATGACTATTTATAACCAGCAAGTTGTGTCTCTCTCCTCTTTCTTTCCAATGTGGGAGTTTAGTCACATATTCCTTATTCAAAATTATACTAAACAAAAATCTAATTCGTGTCGAATTTCATGTCCTGTTTTCATCATCATAGATGCAGAATTAGGACTTGAGACTAGAAATACAACTTGTAGGAAATATTTAAAACTTTCAGACGCATCAAAGAATGTCTAAACGAACATTTAGAACTAAAGTTATGTTCAAAAGTCAAAATATTAGAGACATATAGACTCTTCACTCATAGGTCTTTGGTCCTCATACTGCAACAGACCATGTTTTGAAGATGACCAAAAAGGAAATCAACATCTTCCTCTAGAAGACACTATATTCTGGGATAAATTCTTGATATAAACTAGAGCAGGTTTTTTATTTATTTATTTTTTTCATATATGCTGCCGACAAGTACTGGTAGTGATAAGAGCTCGTTCAAATCATATTTTTGAGTTCTGACCATTCATTGAGGGAACGTATAGAAATTCATGTACTGTATTCTTAAATTGTTGATCTTGAAACCGTTAATCGTTAACATGGTCTTATGTTTTTGTGATTGGAATATAGACCAGATTGTGAGAATGCATCAGACCTCTGCAATGGAAATTACGTTTTGCTTATTCATTTATACAACTAGTATTGAATTGCAAATATAATTTACTAATTATTTGAGTTTAAGATGAAAATTTTCATGATTGAAGTCAAAACTGTACTTCCAAAATAAAGCAATGTTGCAACAATATATGAGTTAAGTCTACATTGATTTTCTCTCTTCACAGGGGGGACTATGGTAATGCAGTTACTGTCCAGACACTGAAAGATGTACACAGGGAAAGAGTAAAGATTCTTGTTGAGGTTGGTGTTGACTTAATAGCCTTTGAAACAATTCCAAATAAGCTAGAGGCAAAGGTATTTACTAACTAACAAATAGACTCACTTATTTGTTACTTGCTTTTTATGTCTGCACCAGTAAGAATCTATAAGAATCTGTAATAGAAATGTGCAAAATGTAGTGTCAATTATCATTTACTAATTCCATAGAAAGTTGGAAATTACCATTTATGTCAATTATCTTCACAGTGGGGACTATGGTGATGCAGTTACTGTCCAAACAATGAAAGATTTTCATAGGTATATTGTTTGTACTCTTTCCATGTGTTCCCTGCCGTGTCACTGCACTTGCTCTGGCCATTAATTAAAGAAAGAACATCCTCTTAACCAAATCATCTTGATCGTGCATGTTAAAATGATGAAATTAATACTACTTCACATTTTATTAAATTAACCACAGTGAAATCGATACTAATAAATTATATTATATAATATATTAAACAATAAAATTATATAAAATTGAAGAAAATAAGTCTAATTTTTTAAAGAGTTTTAACTGTTTTTCTATCAACATTTTTATTATTATTTTGACTGATTTTGTTCTAATTTTGACTATCTTTTTATCATTGAATTTAAATTTTCAGCACTAATTTAATTAATAGTGTGATTTTTTGTTGAATTGATTAAATATAATTATTATATTCAATGCACTAGATTCTCTTTAGAAATGAAATGGAATTTAATTTTCCTTTTCACTCCCTCTGTTCTTATTTGTTGTTATTTATAAGAAGAAGAAAAAATTAATTTTACATTAATTAAAGAAGTTAGTTATCTTTATTAAATTGTGTCAATTTCAATTTAAAAACAAACTTTTTTCTAAAATTTATAATTCATTATAACTTGATATCAATTATTAACCTCCTACTAAAGACTATTTTAAAGATAGTCTCATCAAATGAGACAAAAGTAATTAAAATTTACTTAGGGGAAAAAATGAAATTTTTTACTTATAAAAGAGAATGAAGTACCAAATTCAATGAATTATTTAAACATATTATTTAGGGTTAACCAATAGGAATTGAATCTAGTAGAAGAGACAAGCCTCTCACAACTTGGCTCACCAAGGTCTAAATTTTCGTTGAAATAACTTTTCATATTCAGTGTATCATATCTTAAAATAGATTGTTTTCAACGAGGGGATAATGTAGGAAAAAATGTTTATTTTAACACATTTAAGGTTAAGCATCTTAGGACATTTACTTTTTGGTTATGCATCTGTTAATTATTTAACTTATTGATCATCTTTTTATTATACTGTCTCAACTAAATAATTATTGGGGTTTAATTTCTGAAATAAAGATTCATCAAGGATTGCCCACAGCCTGCCCAAGCCCAACGACGTCAATGTAGCTTGTGAAATTGGTCTCGAGACGAAATAAATAAAGTTTTGATTTCAGAATAAGAGGACGCAAATCAAGGTGATTCATGTTCTTTTATCTAATACTTTTCATTTAAAAACTATTTTACATGTGCTCATACTTAGTGCTTATCATTTTAGAGAAAGCATTTTCTATAATAAGATTAGAGTGAATACTTTATGTAAAAGAGTTTTTTTTTTTTTATCACATATATAATAATAATTACCTTAAAAATCATTTAAAAAATAAAAAAACTTTTGATTGTTGTAGCTGCTACCTCCATTTGGCTTCCTCTCCATTACATTAAAGTTTTTGAGTTCTTCACTGATGATAGAACACGTGCTCAGGTTCATTGTACAAAGAACACTTTTTATTGGTTAACTAGTTAAATTTAAATCATCCTTGCATTGCAAAATCATTAACACTTACTAAATTGATATATTTTCTTATATACATAGTGGGATGTTCTTTGCTTTAATTTGGAAATAATGCCAACAAGGTTGCACACATCTCAAATGGAATTCATCCTGACAATTGTATATATTTATCGGGTAATTAACTTCAATCTTCATGCTTATGTTTTTTGTTTCAATTTTGTTATAAAGAGAAGTTTAGCTTAAGTTTTAGTACAATTATATTCAACAAAGACATTGTGTCATTGAGGAATTTCTGTAACTAATAGCATGAGAAAAATAATAAGGAGTACGGTAATGTAAATTGTCAATTAGATACTTAAAAAATAATATTTCTTTTGTTTTTTTTATAAGAAATAAGTTTTAATGTATTTTATATTGAAACTTATTAAGGTAAGAAGTACTTTTAATTAAATTATTACGAACACGCTGCTAATTAACTTCATTATTGGTTCTTCAAGTAAACTTAGCTTGTCTAATTTGACTTCATGTGTAGCCATTCATCCCTAATTACCTATATTATTACTATTATTATTATTATATTAACTTTTATGGTCACGACTCATAACTAGTATTGAGATTTTTTTACACCAAATGCATTGGATATATATAAACTAATATTGAATTTTTGGTAGAAAAAAAAAGATAATTAAACATACTTTCTAAGACGGTTCTTTAAAAATCGTCTTAAAAAGTGATTTTTCTAAGACAATTTTTTAGAAAACCGTCTTAGAAAATTCACTTTCTAAGACGATTCTTTAGGAAATCGACTTAAAAAATCCATTTTCTAAGACAGTTTTTGAAAAATTGTCTTAGCCTTTGAAAGTGAATTTTTTAAAACGATTTTTCAAAAAATCGTCTTAATAGGACTACTTTCTAAGACAATTTTTTAGAAGAATCATCTTAGAAATGTCAATTTTTTAATATTTAAAAAAATATTCTAAGATTGTTTTGAAGAGAATCGACGTAGAAAGATATGATTTTAAGATGGTTTAAAAACTCTTGTGGAAAGTGTTGATTTTCCACGATGTTAACTTCAAAGACAGCTCAAAAACCTTTGTTGAATGACTTAAACAACCTTTATCGAAGATGTGTTTTATAGTAGTGATAAATTAATTAGCATTCAATTATTTCAATTTAATCATTAATCTTGCATTCAAATCCTATCATATAACCACGTTAAACATTCACATGAAGAAATCCATTGAGTATCCTTTGATTAAATCAATTGGATCTTGGCCAATTTGAAGGATGATCGAGATTGGAGTGTCTTGTTTGTGATCACTATTAATGCTTAAGGAGTGCTAGAAACATTTTAAGAGAAAAAATCATTATATAAGTTGTGGGATCCATTAATTTTTGTGCTTTTCAATTGATTTTAATTATTAAAATAGAACGTGTTTAAAAAAGTATATTACTTACATTTTGCTCAATGTTATTTGAATAGTAAAAAAAATGGTTATCTTTGTGATTCTAAATTAGGGTCACAAGTATTGTGATTGTTATGGTGTGAAATTATATATATATATATATATATATATATATATTGGTGTATATATATATATATATATATATATTGGTAACGTGAGATAAAGAAACAAAATAAAATAAAACCAAAATTACATTCTAAAGAAATTTGATTAGATGTCATCAATGATACATTCGATTCTTTGTCAAATCAATAGCACTTTGATTATCACAATATAATTGAACTCTCTACCTCCATGGAGGTTCATGTGTCAAGGGGGGAGACAATTTTTTTACATAATTATTTAAATATCAAATTGTAATAAATAATTATTGAATATAATGTAATCTAATAATCTAATCTAATCCATCTAATAATAGAAAATTTGTGAATTCATTCTTTGGTCTTACATGCATGTGGCAATCAAATAGTAATTTTCATGGTTTGTAATATGCATAACTTCTCCACATTGGTTCAGATGACCCGTGTTGTCATATCTTGTTTCATAAATATTAAGTTCGATTACAAATCATATATATCATTTAAATATATTATCATTAATAGGAAATTAATTATCATTTTAATGATTATATTAATTACATTAATAAGTATAAATTGGAATTTAAAAATTTAGACATAATGGATCATTGAAGTTTTTGGTAACCATGTTATTGGTAGTGAGTATTCGCCAGTTTTATCTATCATTAATCTCTGTCGGATAATCGACTGGTCACCTTTATTGGGATTCTTCCCTCCCAACTATGCTTTTTTCATCGACAAAACTTGAACCTAATTTTTACTTAGGACAAAATCCAACACCACTCAAATCCTGCTTCCTCCTATTTCCTTCTTTTTTGTTTTTTTTTCCTTTTGCTCTATTTTTTCTTCTCATTCTTTTTCTACTATCTCCTCTCTTTTTTATATATATTTTATTTTTTCTTTTTATGTTTCTTTTGTTTTTTATTTTATTTTTTCTTTCTATTACATTTTTGTTTCTTTTTATGATATTTATGAAGTTGAAATTTTTAAATTGAACATTAATTTAAATCTAATTAGTTGATATATTTATTACAAATGTTATTTTCATTCTATGTTTAATAACTTTATGTACCATAATTTGGGTGATTAATATTTATATAATGATGGTAATTTTTGTTACATAAATACATAATAAATAAATGAAATTAAGTTATTAAATATATTTTTATTACAAAATAGTTTTTAATTACTTAATCAATATGATCATAAATTGAATTAGTTTTGTTTTTTATGACAAAAAACTACAAGTTGAAATTTTTATACTAAACACTAATTTAAATTTTATTAGTTATTTTTTATGACAGAAACCGTAAGTTAATATTTTGACTCTACATTAATTACTTCATTCATAATATCATAAGTTAAGTTAATTTTAATAATAAAAATCACAAGTATCTTTCTCGAAAGTCAATCCGGCTGGAGTCCAGTACACGACCATTATGGGTGACAATATCTTTTTCTGAGTATTTAACACAATTTTATTCCTAAGACTAAACATTTAAAATAATTTTATAAATAAATCTTTTGTTAAATAATATTTAGAATAATGATACACAAACATCCTTTAATTTTCAATACCTCACCAACATCTTTTATTGTTCTTTATCTCTTTTTTTATTCACATCACAAATTCTAGTATAACGATATTTTTTTCATTATTTTTATCTCTCTTTCTGAATAAGTTAATGAGTGTGCTTCAAATATTTTTCTAATATTTATATCATGAAGTTGAATTTTTTGTACTAAAAATTAATTTAAATTTAATTAGTTAATTATTTTATAAAATAATGTTTTAACTCTGTGTTTAATAATTTCATATACCAAAATTTGGTTGATTAATATTTATACAATAAGTCTATTTGAGATTAAAATAATAATTTGTTTTAAGTAATATTGATCTCAATAGTTTGCATCTAATTAATTTATTTTTATATTTTAAATCATTCAAAATATTGTTTAAAGTTGTAATATTATAATTAAATTATTTTTTTTATTTCGAATTAAAAATTAAAAGATATTTAAATTTAGAAAAAGTTAATATATTTCTTATAAAATAATATTTTGACTCTATGTTTAATAACTTCATATACTAAAATTTGGTTGATTAATATTTATAGAATAATGCTAATTTTTTACATGAATATAAAATATTA
>PYAF01006210.1:50967-64470 GCA_007407185.1 Glycine tomentella | reverse complement strand
AACAAATATGATAACTAATTAGATTTAATTAATTTGAGTAAAAAAATATTATTTTATTATAAAATAAATTTTGACTATGTTATTTTTTATTTTTTTTAATGAAAGAGATAGCAAGTATTATTCACGGGAAAAAATTCTGACAAATCATGTAAAATCATTATAAATGACAATTTTTTTAAATATTTAACACAACTTTATATCTAAGACTCATTTTTTATTTTTGACATTTAAATATTATAAAATCATTTTGACTTAGATATTATATAAAATAAGTTTAAATAATTTCATCAATAAATATTTGTTTAAATAATATTTATATTATGAATTTTAATTTGTAGACTAAGCATTAATTTAACCTAACAAGTTAGTATATTTATTATAAAATAATATTTTTTTACTCAAATTAATTAAATCTAATTAGTTATCATATTTGTTACAAAATAATATTTTAACTCTATCTTTAATAACTTCAAATACAAAAATAATTAAAAAAAATTATGGTAAAGTCCACATGTATCATTCATGGGAAACAATCATACTCAAGTCAAGTAAGATCATTATGTCGAAAAATCTAATATTTTAGGTATTTAACACAATTGCATACTTAAGATTATTAAATTTTAAATCCTATAAAATCATTGCTTATAAACTATATATAAATTTCTCTAAAATAAATAAATCATATATAAATAAATAAATATTAATATTATTTGAAAGCATTGTTTATAAACTATATATAAATATTATAAAATTAATAATAGTTTATTCACAATTTTGCTATAAATAATAGGTAAATATATTTTTCATATATGTAATGTATCTCTTTTTCAGTTTACTACCTAAAAATAATTTTAATAATTGAAATGTTTTAGCATTTCACATTTCAAAATTAAAAAACTATTTTAATTAAACACGAGTTAAATACTTTCTAAATTTTAATACAATTTTATAAATATTTTAAATGAAATAAGAAATATCCATGAGATTATTACTAAATATATTTTCTTTACTTGAGTCATTGGTTGTGTAATTTATAAATTGCTTGATACCGTATTTAATTCATATGGATAAAAAAAAATTCTTTACTTAAATACTCTAACTCTATGCATTTTTTTAAACTTAAACAACCAATTACATTTGTCTCAATATAAAAATTTAATTTCATAAACGTTTATTTCAAAAATGTGCGCACAAATATGTTGTGCTACTTTTGCTGATATTTTTTTCTTATTAATTTTTTTAGAGATATTTGTTATTGTGAGACTAACATTTTGAATATCAAGTTACTATTTTAACACAATTTATGCAACAATAACTAGGTCAACAATTCGTACTCTATCATTCTTATAAACATTTATGTTTTGGTTTTTTATTATCGTTGAGAACCATATATATATATATATGATATTTATTTTATGTAAATTGTGATATGCGTAAACTATTTCAGTAAATACATAGAAATTAAGGCAGTTTGCACGGGCAAATAACTAGTTAATTACAATAATGAGTATAAAATTGAATTTAAAAATTTGGACATGGATTAGTTTAGGATCTTAAATTAGTTTATAGCCGTTATTAGTTAAGATATTTTATTTACTGACAAATGTATTGATTTTATCTGTTTAAATAATGTAACCGACGAATTTTAATAGTTTTTTTTTTTTTTTATTTACATATATAATAAGTACATTTCTTTTTTACTATATATGCACTATAAATATTATAAACTGACTTTTTCCATTATACATGTAGATAAAAAAAAACTAATAAAATTCTAGATTACATTATTTATACAATATACATTGGTAGATAAATAAAATATCTTAACTGATAATTTAATATCCTAAAAATGACACTAAAGAGGTAACGACTATTGAATAATTTCATATTACTAATCCATTATGTCCATAGAACATTTGATTTAAGAAAGATAATGAATAAATAGGAGTTAATATCATTCAAGGCATAGGAAAAGCCTAGCCAAACCCAGGAATGGAGAAAAGGATGGTTGGGCACCAATATTGTTGTGGAAGCCCTGCTATCCAGATCCACTAGTATAGCTGCAATGTCCCCAGAGATAGATGCCAAACCCCAATAGAGAGAACTCTGCGCAAGTCTTCCAAAGATGAGAAAGCAAATTCAAAAAGGCTCCACCTATCGGCGTCACCTTCCATTTACTGTGTGGATGCCAAAGCTTAGCCATCCCACACGATACTCGTCTTCTGGGTTGGCGACTGCGAGAGATTTCCCTTTCAGTCAGGGTATAGGAAGCTTACTGAGTGATATACCGCAAGGATAACATACATAATCCAAAGAAAAGTGTGCTAGCTTAATCCTTTATAAGAAGAAATAAAACTTTTTTTATATATGTAAAGGAGAAATTTTCATAGATATTTTTTTGAGATGTTATATATAAATATTTTAAAATGACTTATTTTTGTATATAAAAAATCAAATTCTTAACAAAAGTTGAAAAAAATTTAAAAATATTGTTCTACCGACAATCTGTGAAAAAATAATTTGGACAAAAATATACATATTTGTTTCTTTAATAAAGGATCGGAGGGAGTAATTTTTATTGTCAAAAATATTATATATAACAAAATCGTAACATTTATTGTTAAAAGTGTTGCAAAAGAGTATAATATAAGGTTAATTAGTAACTTTTTACTGTGTTAGAAAAAAATAATGTTAAATATCATGTAAGTGTAATAATATTAATTCAAATGGATCTTGTAATACGGCCCTTGTAATAACTTAATACATAAAATTGCCACTCTGCAGCAATAAAATCAGCAAAAAAATTAAGACATTATAGCAATAAAATTGCCACTTTGTAGCATATGGTGTACTTCTCAGCAACAATGTAGTTGAACATAAAATACATGTCAATCAAAAGACAAATTTAGGTAGGATGCTATTGGTCTCAATTAAATTACTCTTGTCTCTATCAGTCAAGAGCAATTATCAAATTATTCTTCAGCACTCCACCCTTCCCCATCCCACCCTTTCCAACCTCTCATTTCTTTTTTCATTTTCCTCTTCTTCATTCATTCATTCATTCCCCGTTTTTCATCTCCTCCCTCTCTTCATCTCTAGGCTCATGTTGTCCAGATATTATTTTTTCTCGTTTCCATAGTCAAAACAAAATCATGATTTTTTTTTCTTTGTAAAATTGGTTACATATTAGAATAAAGATTCCTTTTTGGTTGGCCAAATTATGCAACAACATACACTTTTTCAAATAACTATATATTTTTTGTATTGCTTTTTTAGGTTAATGGTTTGGAATAAGTTTATATCTGACGAGGTTTCAATGCCAATTGGATGGGGAAATATGGATAATGGAAGCCAACTTTTTTTTTACCAGGCTGACCTTTTATATGGAGCTGAGCCCAATGATGAAAATGATGGTATGAGATATAATATTGATGAAAATGTGGGTGAAGACACTGAGAGCCTAGAGCAATCTAGTTACCCTGACTTTTCTAGTTATTTCATGACTTATGAAGTATATTTCATGAGGCTATTTTATTTGTTTGTGTTTTGTGTTTTGTTATTGAATAATTTTTTTATTCTTTTATGTTTTTCAAGAGTGCGATGATTTCTTGAATTGAAATCGACATGTGGGAAAAGGAGCACGAGTTGGTGGTTGTCATTCATAATTCAGGAGTAAATAAAAAAAACATATGTTATATTGGGTTGTGAAAAAGGGGAAAAGAAATATAAATAGTACAAAGACAAGTTACTGTACAAGTCTATTGGAACCATAAAATGTGAATATCCTTTTAAATTAAAAGGGAGGTTTTTGAGATCCATAGGGTGGAGACTTACTATGGAATGTAGTTTCCTATGATGACCCTCAGGCCTGGCGCGGATGGCGTGGGTTTCTCGCGGATAGCGCCAGGGTTTTTTACAGAAAAACCAGTGTAGAGGTGTGGCGCTGGTAGTGCCGGTGTGGTGTGATCAGCGCCATGCACACTGGTTGACGGCACGAGTAGCACCAATGTGACGTGAGTGGCGCCAGACACACTGGAGGTTGACGCCAGGGGCGCCAGGTTGGCGTGAGTGGCGCCAGACCATCCAGAGGACCTGTTCTTCCCTGGAGGTTGGCGTGAGTGGCGCCATAGTGACGCGGGTGGCGCCACTGGTTCTGGAGGTTGGCGCAGCTGGCGCGGTTGGCACCATAGGTTCTGGAAGCTGGCGCAATCAGCGCTGCAGCTCAGGCAAACCCACTTTAAGAAAACTTGGCCCCAAACTTCCCTTTCTTCTTCCTCCAGCAACCTTACCTCCATTGTTGAGCTTCCAAGCTTCCTTGACCTTGATTTGTTCACCAAATCACTTCCTTTAAACACCAATCTTGTTGGAAAACACTTGGTGAGCTTGAATCCTTCATCAATCTTCCTTAGAAACCCCAAATCAAAGAAATCTCTTTCTCAAGGGAAGTTCATAGAACTCGAGTTCGGCGAGGAACGACGGGGATTCACGGACACCCAAGCTTGGGGAAGTCGTCCTTGGGCCTTCTTTGTCGTCATTGAGGTAAGAAACTCGAGATTCGCCGTTTATTTATGAGTTGAAGTTTTGGGTGAATAGTGACCCACTTGTGATAGAGCTAGCATTAGCCTTGGGTCCTTTAGAAAAGTGTGTTTAGAACACTTTGGTGATGAAGGATTAGCTCTCAAATGTTAGTTTAGGTGAACTTTGATTCTTGGCTCTATGTAATGCATGTTAATTGGTATGCTGTGTTGCTTGGCTATGTTGTGACATGCAAGAGCCTTGGTATATGGTTTTGATGTGCTCAAAAGGCTTTTGGAACGGTGTCTTGTGTGTGAAAAGAACCATTCAAGCCATATGTGAATCCTTGAGCCTTTGGTCTGTATAGAGCTTTGAGCTCTTAATGTTGGCTTGCACCGAGTCTTGTGATGACTCAAGTGCCTTGTGGACATGAGATAGACCGCTGAGGGTCTATGAAATGGCTTGTGGGTGATGAGCCTTGATGAACCTTAAGTTAGAGGACTGATGTTATGTTTGTGCCTGATATGGCTGTATGGATGTTTGATATGTGATTGTGTGCCTTGTATAGGGCGTGACACCGCGGGTGTCAGTGGTGTAGACCACAGAGCAAGGGAAGAACTGCAGAGCTCGACTTTGCCAGGTAAGTTCTTGGTCCCTTGGGGATGTTTCCCATTGCTTGTGCTCCACCATACTCCGAGGGAGTGATGGTTGCATTCATGATGCATGCATTGATGGTTGTTGCATTACTCATAATGATATGAATACATGTTTCTATGCTTGTATGTGTATGATACCTGTTGATAGATCTTCTGGCTAGTAAGATAAGTATGGACCTCCCTAGGAGAAGAGCGCACCTCCTAGTTTGGTTTGCTCGTGGGTGATGATGATCCCAGGGTGATGATGATACCTTAAAACCAAGAGATAGGTGTGTCCTGTCGCGGTTGAAGCCTATTCTCGAAGGTACCATATACGTGCGTCCATGCGTAAGGGGTAGCTCCCGATGGGATGGTACGGGTGTGAGTTCCAGTCTCACACTGAGGTTGGTGTTGATGATGATACACCATACATAGAGCAAGATGACTTGCTTGTATTGTTATGAGGGTCGGGAGGCCAATATGTTTGTGATGCCTGGTGACTTGTGTCATGGAAAGTGAGCTAGGGTGGAGGAGATGCCTCCAAGGACCCTGAGCTTACTGAGATGTATATCTCACCCCGAGTGGGGCTTATGTTGTTTCAGGTGACTCTTCTGGCAGAGAGGAGCGGTCTCAGGGCGGGAGGCCCCAGTAGAGATAGTGTCTGCTTGGCCGTGTGGCAGCAGGGAGAGCTGGGAGGCTCGGTTTAGGTTCATGATGGCTTTGTACCCCTGTAGAGGGAAGATGTGTGTGTGCGCACATGTTTTTCTTTGTATTGTATAGTTTTGTATGCCCTCGTGTGAGGAAGGATCTGTGAGATCAAAAGCACTCGGATGCTTATTCTTTTGTATAGACACTATGAGTGTCAGATGATGTGTATGTACATAACCAGTTTATGTTATGTAATGATGTTCCTCCTGTTTATATCTGTTGAGATTTGTGTTTATCTGCCTATGGTTATGTTTATGAGATTCTGGATCAGCAGGGGCTTGTGTTGCTGTGATGTCTAAGTTTTATGAGTTCCATACATAATGTAATCAATAAATATGGTTTTCGATTAAGCTTCCGCAAAGTATTTTAATTAAAGTGATTAAGCGTTATTCTGATAAATAATGATGTTAATACACCAGGTGCACACGAGGTGTTACATTTCCATAATCATAAAGTGATGGAAACATTGCTTGGTCATTCATAGTTGAACACTTAAGTAGTGAAGAAAAATTATGGTTAATCAATTGACCAAAAACATGGTGAATGTTGGTTTCAAATGAGTTATTTGAAGAATGGAACAAGAATCAAGTTTGGTTTTGAGCTTTCAACATGCATTGAAGCCTTGAAGACTAATTTGTGTCAAATGTGTAAGAAAGAAGCATTTCTGGTGATCCAAGTGCATTACATTCATATCATTCATAATTCAATTAACTTGGTAAAGAAAATTCACAAGGCTTTGATAAATTGATTAAGTTTTTGAATTGAATCAAAGATTTTTAGAAAAATAAGTTTTCTAGTGATTTAATCGATTACATTCAAGTAATAATCGATTATTTTGTTCTTAGTTATTCTGGAAAACTTTTCAAGAACAACTTAATCGATTACATATCGGATTAATCGATTATTTGACCTTCGTTTACATATAAACTGCCTTGATGAATATTTTAATCGATTACCAACAGACAGTAATCGATTACATAGCTATACATGTTTTTAAGTCTCTCTGTCTTAATCGATTACCAAGGTTAGTAATCGATTACATCATATGTATGTGCTTAACATGTTTGCTGCATTAATCGATTACCAAACAGTAATCGATTACATAATACAATATGATTTTCAAAGCTTCTTGGTTTAATCGATTACAAGAATTCATAATCGATTACACAATGTATTTCTAGTTTATAAAGCTTCCTGTCTTAATCGATTACAAGATGGAATAATCGATTATTTTGTTCGTTGCTCATATCCAGATTTTTGTAGAACACTTTAATCGATTACATGGTTGATTTAATCGATTACATAATCGATTCATGTGCATGTCATTCACTGGATCATCAGGTGGTTTCTTTCTATAACTCTGTTATTGTAATTCTTTTCTGAATTTGTATTGAATTGACTATTGTAATTTTGATTCTTAAAGCTTGAGACTAGAGAAGGGTTCTCTAGCTTAAAGATTTGAGTAGTGTTCTCTGGATCTTTCTCCTTACAAGTCTAATAGGGTTTTAAATTTCAAGTTCTTTATCTAGGATTGATAAAGGAGAGATTCTTGTAAAAGCTTGTAAGAATATTTTTATAATAGTGGAACTCTAACCTAATGTTGGTTGGAAGAATTGGATGTAGCTTCATGATTTGAAGTGAACCAGTATAAATTGTGTATGTGTTCTTAATTCTCTTCTCATCTTATTAATTGTCTTTTATTCTTTGAATCATATTCATTGCACAACAAGATTGGTTTTGATCTATTGAATTCTTGGACTGAGATATTTGATTGAATAAAAGATTTCTTGGTTTCAAAAGTTTTGTAAGTGATAAAGATCCTGTGAAAACTCTGATTTGAAATTTGATTTTTAAAATATCAAGGTTCAATAGGATTAACCTAGGTCGACTCAGAGACACTTATTATAATAACCAAAGTTTTGTAAAAAAAAATAAAAAAAATAAAAAATTATAAAATAATAATATTTTATCGTAGCTGTACTGTAGCTGGCGCTGATAGCGTGGGATATGGCGCTGATAGCGTGGCACTGTAGCAGAAGGCTATTTTTCACGATTTTTGGCGGCATCAGCGCCAGAGTGGCGCCAGTAGCGACACAGATGCTGGAAATTGGTGCCAGGAGCGCCAATGTGCGCTATATACACTGGATTTTGGCGCCAGGAGCGCCAAAGTGGCGCTAAGGGCGCCAGATACACTGGATTTTGGCGCTAGGAGCGCCAAAGTGGTGCCAAGGGCACTAGATGCACTGGATTTTGGCGCCATCAGCGTCAGAGTGGCGCCAGGAGCACGGCAAGTCGGTGCAGGCCATTATAAATAGAAGGCTCGCGAATTCTTGAGAGAAAACACTGTTTCTCTTCTTCCTCGAGCCTCCACCTCCATTAATGAGTGACCCAAGCTTCCCTAGCCATTGTTTGCTCACCAAATCACTTCTATAAGCCATTAAACTTGTGAGAAACTCCTAGAAAGCCAAAATCCTTCATCCAAACCTCTTGCACCTTGGAGTTGAGAGGTTCCTTTTCAGAGGAAGAGTAGAACTCGAGATAAGCAAGGAACAACGGGGTTTTTCGGATACCGGAACCAGGAGAAGAGATTCAGAGGCCTTCCTTGCCAATTCTGAGGTAAGAATCTCGAGTTTCACTGATTAATTTCTGATTGGGGAATTTTCTATGAATAGTGACCCATATGAGTTGAGGCTAGAATTAGCCCAGGGTCATGTAGAGAAACTTGCTTAGAACTGTGTAGTGATGAAAGATTAGCTTTTAGAATTGGATTTGGTGAACTTTGATTATGGGCTCTGCTTATGAATGAGTCACTTGTGTTGAGTCACTAGCTGATGGTTATATGACAAGCAAGAGCCTTAGATTGTGACTGTGAGATGCTTGAGAGGCTATATGAACGGTGCCTTGAGTAAGGCATAGACCGTTCCAGCTATAATGGAGTTCTGAGGTATTGAACTGCACAGAGCTTAGAGCTCTCTATGTTGGCTTACATTGAGTCTGGGGAGTGACTCTAAGCCTGGAATGGGCTGTGAGCTCATGATATGTGAACTATATAGAGTCTGGGTGGACTCAGATGCTTTGATTTGAGCTGATTGTTTGGGGCTTGTGTTGAGTCTGTGATGACTCTAAAGCCTTGTGTTAAGCTGTACTGGACCTAGAAGGGTCTATGAGAGCCTAGTGTGTATTGGGCTATGATGAACCCTAAGTTAGAGGACTTCTACATATGTTGTGCTGGTTATATGATTGGATTGGTTGTGATTTGTGCATACATGCTTTGCTTAGGGCTTGACACCGAGGGTGTCAGTGGCAGGTGCCACGGATCAGGGAGAGAACTGCAAAGCGAGGCTTTGCCAGGTAAGTTCTTGGTCCCTGGGGATGATTTCCCGCTTGTTTGTGCCACACCACACTCCGGGTGGAGTGATGGTCATATTCATGATGCATGCATTTAGTTGTTTCATCCTCATAATGATATGTGTGTGCATCTATGCTTGAGAAATATATTATGCCTGTGATTAGATCTTCTGGCCAATAAGATGGATATGGACCTCCCTAGGAGACGGCTATTCCTCCTAGTTGGTTTGCTCATGGGTGATGATGATCTCGGGGTGATGATGATCCCCTAAGACCAAGAGATAGGTGTGTCCCGTCGCAGTTGATTGCCTATTCTCGGAGGTACCATATACGTGCGTCCATGTGTAAGGAGTAGCTCCCGATGGGATGGCATGAGTGTGAGTTCCGGACTCACACTGAGGTTAGGCGTTGATGAGATCCGCCGTACATAGAGCAAGATGACTTGCTCATATTGTTATCAGGGCCGGGAGGCCAATTGTTGTGACTGCTTGAATGTTTGTGTCATGGAGAGTGGGCCAGGGTGAAGGAGATCCCTCCCCGGACCCTGAGCTTACTGAGATATGTATCTCACCCCGTGTGGGGATTCATGTTTTTCAGGTGACTTTTTTGAGAGAAGAGAGCAGCCTCAGGGCAGGAGGCCTTAGGAGAGGCGTTGCATGCATGATCTTGGATGACATGAAGAGAGCTAGATAGCTCATTTTGGCTTGGATGCTGTTTGTTGTTTGTTTGTACCTTGTAGAGGGTTGTAGGGCGTGTTTACCCATCTGATGTATTGTACATGAGTATAGACCCTCGTGTGAGGGAGAACATTCTTTTGTATCACCACGTGTGTGGTCTGGAACTGATATATATATATATATATATATATATATATATTTGTACAGAACTTATTATGTAATGAAAAAGATATTCCTCCTGAATATAACTCTTGAGATATTTTGATTATCTGCCTATGAGAATATTGTGATAAACTGGATCAGCAAGGGCATGTGTTATGTTATTGATATGATGCTTGTGATGATTATTGATTGTGTGTGTATTGCTGTGGTTGATAATCCATACATAATGTGATCAAGAAATACGATTCAGTCGCTTCCGCCTAGATTTCAAATAATGATTTAAGCGCGATTCTGATATTATTAATGATAATACACCGGGTGCACACGGGGTGTTACAGTTATCAATATGGTTCTAGCTTCAAATCACTAATAATAGCGAGGGGGATTTTATCAAACAGTTTGTGTGCGTAAGGAAAACTTGCAAAAACGTAAACTAAAATTAAAGGACAGTGCAGAAATTAACAAGATTATCAACAAGTGAGTAAAATAGATTAGAGAAGCATCAATCTAATTCACCAAACCAAGCAATTCGAATCATCATCATTCTCAGAAATTTATCCTATCATGAACATTCATTCAATATCATTAGAAGTTGTTCAATCGAATTAACCCCTAATTTAATTGAAGCCATAACCCTAATTGAAATATCATCCAATTATTCTGTGATTAATATTAAAAATTAGGCATGAATCCATAACCTAATCCGCTTTCAATCCTAAACGCATTCATAATAATGAAAAACAGAATAGCAATTGAAGAAGAAGATGAACATTCAAGTAGAATTCGAAATACTAAACCAGAACTCCAATTCTCCTTGTGCTTAGGTTGGTTCCTTGGATTGATTGGTGATTTAGCCTTCCATGATCATCATCAATGAAAGCCCCATGGATTGAGTGCACGAAAATGGAAGAACAGAAAAACAAAAATGAAGAACAATGAAGAACAAGGAAGAACAGTAAAGAGAAAATGAGAGCAAAGGTTTTGATCCTAAAAACTTAAGAAAAGGAAATGCAAAACTGTTTTTATTGAAATGAAAAGTGTGCTCCAAGTTTCACTAAAGTCACTAATATATGTAGTGACTGAGTTCTAAAAATAAAATGGGCCACAAACAAGCCCAACAATCTAATTATTTGCTATTTACAACCATGTAAGTCAAATTCGCAGCCCAAAATTACAATTGCAGAGGCACTAACTTCAAAGCTTAAAATGACCCTCTAAATGACAGAATTGGCCTCAGACTCTTTCTAGCAAACTTGTAGATCTTTTCGTTATCTTTCCAGGGACTCCTAGAATGATCCATTCAGAGATCGGTAGCATCCTATAGGTCTTTCACAATTCAGATACATCAAGTGAGCCAAAAATCCGAAAATACGCAACAATTAGCAATTAAGTCCACTTACTTGCCTAGGCCAAAAACTGAATTAGAATAGGAAAATAAAGGTCCAAGAGAGGTCAAATAAGCTAAGAAGGATAGAAAAATACTCAACTAAAAGCACTCTATCACCAATTCACCCCCCTCTTGGTTGTTGTGAAGTATTCTCATTATTTTCAATTGGCATCAAGAGTTGGTTCTTGAGAGTTATTCAAGATCACTAGTTTTCTTCAAAAAGAAAAATGAATACCTCACAAATAACCTTCAAGGAAGGTGCTTCTTTAAACAGACCTCCTATGTTTGAAGGGGAACATTTCAGTTTTTGGAAAAATAGAATGAAAATCTTTATTCAATCAAATGATCCAGGAGTTTGGAATGCTATAGAAAAGAGTCCTTTTATTCCAAAGAAAACTGTTGCCAATGAATTGATTCCCAAAGAATGGGATGAGATGACTGAAGCTGAACAAAAGGCTGCACAATATGATTTTAAAGTAAAAAATATGATCACCTCTGCACTTTCCTCTGATGAATTTTTCAGGACTGTAAGATGCAAGAGTACTAAAGAAATGTGGGGAATGCTGGAAATTACTCGTGAAGGAACTGATGAAGTCAGAAGGTCAAGGAAGCATGCCTTGATACATGAGTATGAAATGTTCAAGATGAACACAAGTGAAAGCATTTCTCAGCTGCAGACAAGATTCACTCATATTGTCAACCATCTATTGGGTCTTGGAAAGGTCTTTGACACTGAGGAATTAAACATAAAGATCTTGAAGTGTTTAACAAGGCCTTGGCAACCGAAAGTGACAGCTATCAAGGAATCTAAGGATTTATCAAAAATGTCCAAGGCTGCATTGTTTGGTAAGTTGCTTGAATATGAGTTAGAAATGTCTCAACTAACTTGTAATGAAGATGCAGAAAAGAAAACCAGAAGCATTGCTTTAAAAGATGCAACTTCAAAAGCTGAAAAAGAAGAGGTAACAAGTGATGAGGATGATGAAGACAACATGAACCTAGTTGTTAGAAAGTTCAGCAAGTTTCTAAGCAAGAACAAGAACAAGAGGTTCACTAAAGCTAGCAAGAACAACAATAGCAATAACAACACAATCAACAAGAAGATTGAAAATAACTTTACATGCTTTGAATGTGGTAAACCTGGCCACATCAAATCTGAATGCTCAATCTACTTGAAGAAACAACAAGGAGAGAGCAAGATGAGGAAGGAAGGGAAAGCTAAAAGTGCCTACATAGCATGGGAAGACAATGAATCAACTACTTCAGAATCTTCCACTGAAAATGAACAAGCCAACATGTGTCTCACCTCCACTATCAATGAAGATGATGATGATTTATCAAGTGAAGGAGATGAGGTAAATTCTGAACTTGAACAAGCTATTAGTGCTTTCCAAGAAATGCATGATGAAGCCCAAAAGCTTGCAAAATCCAACAAGCTCAGAGGAAATCTTAGATGGCATGTTGCAAAAATAACTGAATTGCAAACTGAGATTTGCAACTTGAAAGAAGAGAATGAAAACTTGTTTCAAGTTACAAATTGAATGGATGTGTGTGTGTGCCACTTCCTCTACAAATGTTGATAAGTATAACTTGCTTCAAAAAGATTTTGATGATTATTGTAACACCCCAAAATTTTGAGAAGAACAGTCAATTACTGGGATGAAATATCAATTAGGGGCAGTACAAAAGATATAGGACAAATGACAAATTTGCCCCAGAACAATTTTAGAAATGACTGTTATGTCCCTAAGGTGAAAATGACAATTTTGTCCCTGCACATTTTTGGAAATGACCAAAATACCCCTAGGGCGAAAATGACCATTTTGCCCTAAGACATTTTTAGAAATGACCAATATATCCCTAGATATTTTAGTAAAGATATTTTAGGGATAAAAGACATAAATGCCCTCGAACAATTGGGATAATTACCATTACGTCCCGAGGGTGGTAAATTACCAAAATGTCCGTAGGCCAAAACTGACCAAGATGAACTTAGAAATTTATGGAAACATCAGTATTGGACAAAATACTAAAATATCAGCAAGATTGAGAGGAAAAAACCCTAAAATAA
>PYAF01006210.1:1833-20763 GCA_007407185.1 Glycine tomentella | reverse complement strand
TAATAAGTAAAGATTTGTTGTAATAAAAATGATAATTAAATATTTGATTTAATAAAAAAATGTAAATATTTAATAAAAATAACAAGTAAAGATTTAATAACTAAAGATTTGCTGTAATAAAATTTTTAATTAAAGATTTGATTTAATAAAAATAATAATTAAAGATTTTATTTAATAAAAATATTAAATAAAGATTTAATAATTAAAGATTTGATGTAATAAAATTTTAATTAAATATTTGAATTAAACTTATGTTGTTGAAATCGTTGAACCAAACATCACTTAATCCGCACTCCCCCAACAAAGATTGTGAACAATAAAAATTAATATTTGATTTAGAGTTGGCACGTGCGTAATTCAATTTGAAAACCAAAAAAAAAACAACGGTGTTACACTTCAAATCAAATCAAACTCCGCTCACTCTGGTTCGTCATGCCCCATCACTGACAAATGGTACTGACCGAAGAACAACGACACAAGGTAGAAGCAAACCGCGCCTCAGTGATCGCAAAATGCAAAGCATTACTATAATGCAGAGAACAACAACAAAATCGCAAAGGATAAAACTCCCCCAAACCCGAACCCATGGCACCTTTTCAAGTGCCAAAAGTTCCCCCTTTCCCCCAAACCCGAACACCCAAAATTGCTCGCCAGACTTGAAATATGCTCCCCTAATTCCTTCTACATAACACCTCTATGTGTCTCTTCCTTCCCTATCCGTTGTCACCCTCAAGCCCCTGACCTTCACCATCCTTTAAACATAATTGTATGATATCAATGTACATTATACGAAATTAAACTAATTTAATAGTTTGTAAACTAGGTGGATATAAAAATTTTGTATGTATTAATTTATGGATTTTTTTTGTATTAATATTTTAAAATTTTGTATGTATTAATTTATGGAATTTTTTTGAAAAAAACTTTTACATACAGTCATGGATCACGATGAACATGTTCCATCCACCTCGTCGACTGAGTCCGCGCTGAGTGTGATTAAACCATTTCTATTAGCACTCATTTTGCATAAATTAAAAAGACTAACAACAGAACGTATTTTGGAAAGAAAATTTAGAAACCTCGAAAAATTTAAGTAGAAGATGTCTGGTGATTTGGAAGTGGGGGAGTATAAATAGGACTAAATTTGCTGGGTAGCATAACAAATTACATTGCATAAGTCACTGGATCCTCTAACAAATTAACAGGAAGCTGCCACGCGTCAAAACCCTATGTAATTCGCTGGCCACCATTGCAAACTAGGTCCCCAATCACTAAACGCCATGTGTCCTGCCCCAAAAAGCAATTTCGGTCAGCACCTAATTTGCTATGTATGTCAGCGAATTAGGCATCCAATGCTTGCTTGCCACGTGGCAGAAACAAATGCCAACTCAGCCCACCTAATTTGCCTAGCTGGCCAGGGATTTGATAACAAATATTTATGCTCTTGATAACAAATATTTATCACGACACTCTAGCAATTTGATAACAAATATTTATGCTCTTGATTTTCTTAAAAAAACCACATAACTACTGTACAATACAAAATAGTAAAATGACACGTGGCCAGAAAGGTCACCATACACGTGGACACCCTCCACGTCAGCACTGCCACATTAAAGAGGTGCTTATTCAGCCTCCAAGTGTCAACTCGGACACACGTGTCAGGGTCCCATATCAACATCGCAACAGTAGCACGGACGTCAACCCTCTATAGGAGCACGAACACCAACAATATTATCTTTTCTCTAACAGTATATCAAGATATTTAAATAGGTGTAACCACCTAATCATCTCAACAAGTTATCTACTAATTGTTACTTATCTACAAGTAACAATATATCAATAAGGTACACATTATCTCTTATTTGAAATATAGATAACTGCCTGCTATTATCTATTATTCTTATCTTCTTAATAGATTATCTATAAGCAATGGCCCAAGGCCCATACTCCACGCTATAAATACAACCGTTCAGGTTCTCTCTACATCATCTCGAATTACACTCAACACATCTCACTACTACTATACACTTGAATGCATTACTCAAGTCATTCTTTCTATCTTAGGTTGAGTTCTCACACTTAGTCATTCTTTAACAATTGATGTACTTACTTGAGCGTCAGAGTGTTTTTCCTTTGTTTTGCAGGTCTATCCTCTAAGCAAAGCTTACTCACTACCTGACGTCACGGGATTTGGAGTCCACTAAGGCCACATCAAGCCCACATGTGGAATTTCCAGATTTTGGTAAGAACATTTGGCGCCCACAGTGGGGCCCAGGTAAAACATACCCTGCGGCCTCTCATCCCAATCACTTGACGGTACCCGTTCATGGTCAGAACATGTTCCAGTGTTAGACGCAACACCCCAGTCAATGCGTCTAACCCCCCACAAACTACCATGACTAATGCTGACACCATTTAGCAACTCCAGAACCACATGGTAGAGATGGAACGCAAATACCAGGAAGAAATCAAAAGGCTGAAAGCTGAATGCAATTAGTAGAAGCCAGAGTGAGACATCCCGAGAGAGATGAACGCTTCCCCATCACCCGCGAAGAACAGACACAAGGCGAATCGCATCCTCGACATGTCAACCCTCCACTCATTCGTAGTTCTACACAAGGCTACCGAATGGAGAGGCGTAACACACGGCGCAATCCTCTTGTTGATCACATCAAAGAAGTCGACATCCCGTTCGACTAGAAACCTATGCACTTAGAGAGGTATGATGGCACCACCGACTCGGACGAACATCTTGATGCCTTTCTCTTACAGGCAAATCTCTACACCAACAATGATGCCATATTGTGTCGCGTATTCCCTACATCTTTAAAGGGAGCCGCGTTAGCATGGTATGGTGACCTTCTTGAGTAGTCCATTGACAGTTTCGACACCCTTGTCGAAAAATTCAGTGCACAATATGCTACCATCCGAACTCACAAAATGACATCCGCTGCGCTAGCAACATTGCACCAAGCCAATAATGAACCCCTCCGCCGGTTCATGGAATGATTTTTGCATGTCACTTCTTAGATCAGAAATCTCAACCCTGAGGTAGCACTGTTGGATATAGGGTGAGCATCATGAAGAATGAAAAGACTTTGATTCAAGATTGGTTTTGAGCTTTCAACATGCTTGGATGCTTTGAAGTGTGGTAATTGATTCAAGTGTAAGAAAAAGACTAATCTGGTGATCCATGCTTTGCATTCATTCATTCATTAACCTAAATGATTTTCATATAAAATAACAAAGCTTTTATAATTTGGTTAAGGTTTTAATCTAAGTGAAAGGTTTTTGGAAAAATGTTATTTTGACTGGTTTAATCGATTACTTAAGGATATAATCGATTAATATGTTCTTAGTTCTATCTAGAAAATCTTTATGAGCATTGTAATCGATTACGTATCGGAATAATCGATTATTTGACCTTTGTTTTTAACAAAATTGCTTTGTTAATGAATTTAATCGATTACTTAAGTGTTGTAATCGATTACATAGTTAATTATGAATTTTAAGCCTTGTTGTGATAGTTGAATACCACACATTGTAATCGATTGCTTAGGCTATTTGAGAAAAGTCACTTTCTTGCTTTAATCGATTACCAAAGCTTGTAATCGATTACACGTTCACTTTGAAAATATATGTTTTCTGCTTTAATCGATTACCAAATATTTTAATCGATTACATAGTGCATTTGTAAATTCTGAGACGTTTGTTTTAATCGATTATAGCTCGGGATAATCCATTAATTTGTTCGTTGGAAAACCCAGAAACATTCTTGAACGGTTTAATCGATTACATACTTATTTTAATCGATCACATAAGAATAATAATCGATTACCAGGCGCATTTAATCGATTACAATTACTTGCAAATTTTGTTATAAATAGGAGTGAAGGCTTAGCTTGTTTTACAACTTGACCATTTGTATTTCGAGTATACACAAGCCTTCTAAGCAATTCCTAAGTGATTTTCTCAAGGTTTTTACTTCTTGCTTCATTCAAAACATCAATGGGTCTTTGAATGATTCTTGAGAAATATTCTTTTCAAGATTAAGGAAGAGCATGTTCTGAGTTTAATTTCTTCTCAACCTAATTTGGTAATTCATGTGCATTCATTCATTGGATCATCAGGTTGTCTCTCTTCTTAATCTCTGTGTGTAATTCTGGTTTTGAATTTTTGTGTAAGATTGCTATTTAAAGTGGTTTCTTGCTTGTATCTAGAAAAAAGTTCTCTAGTGTAAAGAACATAGTAGTGTTCTCTGGTTCTTTGTCTCTTAGAATCTAATAGTGTTTTAGATTTATATTCTTTATCTAGAGTTGATAAAGGGAGATGTTGTAATTGCTTGTAAGAACAGAAATTTTATAATAGTGGAACTCTAATCTAGTGTTGATTAGAAGAAATTGGATGTAGCTTCAAGTTGTGAAGTGAACCAGTATAAATTGCTTGTGTCTTTGATTCTATTTCTCTATCTCTCATCTTATTCATTGATCTTTGATTCATATTATTGTTCAACAAGTTCAGTTTTGATCTATTGAATTCTTGGGCTGAGACATTTGATTGAGTAAATTGATTTCTTGGTTTTGAAAGTGATAAAGATCCTGAAACTCTTATTTGAATAAGTTTTTAAAACACCAAGGTTTTAACCAATTCACCCCCCTCTTGGTTATTGTGAGTATTCCTATTATTTTCAAGCACTGAATTCCATGATGTTGGCACTACGACCTAGTAAATTTGTGGACAGTCTATGCAAGAAACTTGCTTCTAGCATGGACGAAATATGCGAAAAAGCCAAAGGTTATATTCAGATGGAAGAAATGTAAAAATTCCGTAATGAAGTCCGACAAGTTGGACAAAAATGCGACAAACATGAGGTATCCATCACAGTTGACCCCCGGAGGACCAACAAGAAGCAAAAACTTCACAAGCCACAACTTCTCCCTAAAGGACCCAGGTTTGAGAGATACACTCCCCTGATGGTCAATCAAGCTATGATCATGGATGAAGCCTTCAACACAGAGGTACAGGTGATATTGCCAGCTCCCTCTAAACAAGGGGGAAACCCCAACAAGTACTGTCGTTACCATCATGGTACTGCCCATAATATCGAGGACTATGTCGCATTAAAGGATAAGATTGAAGAACTCATCTGAGTTGGGCACTTATCATGGTTTGTGAAAAGACCTGACAATACTCCACCAACGCGGAGGCAAGAGGAACGCCAAGAGGATCGATTTAGAAACAATGATAGACGAAGAGATGGTGCGAAAGATCGAGGGAGGCAAAGACAATCGCAGCCCAGATGCGAGCGTCAACCCTCTCGCCAACCAGAAGAGGAGCCCATTCAATACATCCGTGGTGTGATTCATACTATCGCAGGTGGCTTCTCATATGGAGGGACGTCAAGCCAGTCTCGCAAAAGACACTTGCTATAACAGCCTATCTCTCTCTCTCTCTCTCTCCTTTAGCCATTCTCTTTCTTTCATTTCTTCCTTTTCTCTGCTTCAGCCATTGTTGAACTTAGGAGCTCCATATCTTCATCATACTTCATCTAAACACTTCCTATCCTTCATGAAAGTTGATTAGAACTACTCAATAAGCTAGATTCCATCATCACTTTTCCCTGAAAGCCATCAAACAGAGAGATCCAGTTCTCTAGGGAAATTCACAAAGTTTGATTCTGAGGAGAAAAGAAGGCATTTTAAGGACGTTCAATCTTGGAAAAGATGTTCTCTACCCTTTCTTGTCGATTTAGAGGTAAGAAACTCAAGTTTTACCGTTTGATTTGTGAAATTGTTCTTGGGATGAATAGTGACCACTTTGGGATAGGGCTGGAATTAGGCTTGAGTTCTTTAGAAAAATATGCTCAGGAGGTTGTTCTGATGAATATTAAGCTTTGAAACATGATTTCCGATGAAGTTTGATTTTGACCCTGAGATATGTATAAGTAAGAAGAATGTTGATGAAATGGACGGTGTTATGATAGATATGAGCCTAAGTGCCTTTACAAAAGTTGTTCAGAAGGTCAAATAAACGGTGAAAATATGTTGATATATCTGTTTTAGTCATGTTGGAAAATTGTTGATATATGACCTAAGAGATCATTGAATTGAACTTATGCAGAGTCTAGGGGGACTCTAAGGTCTTGGTTGGACCAAGATAGATCCTGTTGAGGGTTTGTGAATTGCCTGTAAGGTGGTTAGCTCTGATAACCCTAAGATAGAGAACATAGAGATTTTAATGGAAAGGAATAGAGTTTCCTTTCATTCTAACGGTTGAGGACCGTTATTGATTGATTGTTTGTATGCTTTATGTAGGGCGTGAGAGTGACATTGCTGGTGGTTGTGACCACGAAGCCGGGAGAGCCGGTATAGCACTGAGAGCAGGTAAGCTCTTTGTTCTTGGGAGTGTTTCCCACTGTTGTGTTCCACCATACTCCGAGGGAGTTATGGTTATTGTATATCTTGATGCATGTATATTGAAATTGTGTGTTACTATTTATGGAAACATGTATATGATGAGCTCAACACTGTGATAGTGTTACTATGTGTTTGATTAGATTCTCTGGCCAGTAGAATTAGACTTAATAGAATATATATATATATATATATATATATATATATATAGAAGTCCTGATGTGAGATGTGCCCACATAGCTGGATGAAGCCTCCTCAGGCATTAATTTATATCTGTATATGCTATGTACATGTGGTAATATGGTTGATAGTTGTGATGGCTAATTTGTAATGCCAATTTTGATATTATGTGCATGAAAGTGCACCAGGGGGAGGAAAGACCTTCAAGGACCCTGAGTTTACTGAGATTGTTATCTCACCCCTGTTGGGGATTATGTTTTTGCAGGTTATGCTCAGGGAGCGACTGATAGATCCCAGGGCAAGAGGCCCGAGCAGGGATAGATTCTAGGAGAATCTTAGGCATAGATTGAAGAGCATGTTGGCTCTATTTTTGATTTATGCCTATGTTTTTTTTTTTTGTATCTGATGAGAGATATGTATAGTTTTGAGACATATACTTTGTATATTATGAGATTCACCATATATGATGTACAGTTGATAATGTTGATGACATTTGATGACGTCATTGTGTTTACTGCTTCCATTTTTAATTATCCATGATAAATTGCTGCGCTTAACCACTATAAGATAATGTTAATGAACCAGATGCATACGGGTCGTTACACTTGCACTCCATCTGGGATATTGACATAAATTCTGTCAACGTTCCCCCAATGCGGAGTTTACCCCCCCATCACATTCACTGATGCTGATTTTGAAGGAATTAAGCCTATCCACCAAGATGATCCTATGGTTGTTTCCCTCATCATCGCTAATTTCATGGTAACAAAGGTGCTCATTGATCAAGGCAGCTCGCCTGATGTCTTATACTTAAAGACCTTTCAGAAATTGAAAATTTCATCAACAGATATACAACCTTGCTCAGAACCCCTCCTCGGCTTCGCAGGAGAACGGGTTGATACTGTGGGATATGTAGACCTAATGACCACTTTCGGTCAAGGTTCACTATCCAGAAGTTTCACAGTCAGGTATAACATCGTGGATGCTGACACATCATACCTGGTCCTTGGAAGAAGGCTTGTACCTGGCTGGTGGCCAGTCCCGGACAACCTTACAGAATTCAAGGTGCTCCCTCGATTAATGACCCAAGGTCCACCCTTGGAAGAAGGTTTGTAAACTCGGCTTTCCGGTCAACCTTACTAAGCCCAAGATCTGTCTTGGCTGTTAGAAATGAAGAAGATCATGAAGAATCAAGTTGAGGAAGATTACAAGTTTTGATTTTACATGCCCACTCAATTGATGGCATATATATTTGTTCAAGCTTGGTTCAAGAAGTTAAAGCCTCTTATTCCTCACTTAGATTGATCAATTCATGCATTCATTCATTCAATAAATCATGATTAAGTCATATGAAATTATTAATCAATTGGTATGACATTAAGGCAATAAGGATTTCATAAAAAGTATTTTTCACTGTTTTAATCGATTACCAATATGATATAATCGATTAAATGCATATAAATAGATCTTCATATTGTCTTAAGAACATTTTAATCGATTACCATTAATTCGTAATCGATTAAATTAGTTTGACTATGTTAAGTCGTTCTGTGATAATCGATTACTTCACGGAATAATCAATTATCCGAGTCTCTGCATAATTCACAGAAGCATTTTATTTTGTTTAATCGATTACCAGATTGTTGTAATCGATTAAATATGCATTGTTGAGTTTTTCACTCTTCCTGTGATAATCGATTATTTGTTCTTGAGATTTTTTTTCAGATTTCTGATGAACACTTTAAGATACGATCCTTCTTTCAAAGAATTTCGTTGTATTAGAATTTTGTTTTAAATTTTAAAAACTTTGAGGTAAAACCAATTCACCCCCCTCTTGGTTATTTGCATAAGTGTTCATTATATTTTCATTAGCATCAAGACTCGAGGGTCTGCCCTCGAAAGAAGGTTTGTAATCCCATCTAACTGGTTGACCTTACTAAGCCTAAGATCCGTCTTGGCATAAAGACCCAGGGGTCTGCCCTCGGAAGAAGGTTCATAAATCCACCTAATTGGTTGACCTTAACAAGTTTGGGATTCGTCTCGGCAACCCAAGAATCCGTTCTTGGCCATTCACAGGTTCATAAACCCAAGCTCTGGTAGACCGTCATGGTTCATAAACCCAAGCCTTGGTCGACCTCCACTTTCAAGGTTCATAAACCCAAGCTCTGGTAGACCATCATGGTTCATAAACCCAAGCCTTGGTGGACCTCCTAAAAACCTAGGGTGGATGCACCACTGGTATGCTCTCAGTAGCTCCCAAACCCAAGATCATGTCTTGGTAAACTTTGACAAAACCCAGCATGGACAACTCCACTGGTGTTAGCTCTAACAAACATGAGGTTCAATTATGTCTGCCCTCGACTTATGTTATCATTGTCATATTTCTTCCTTGCAGGAATATAATTTCTCAGGAACATAAGGCCCAAGAAACATACTTGGCACACAAAGGTCGGGGTCCGCCCTCGGACTCCTAAACTCAAGAAAACTCTTGGTACTATAGACTATGGAACCTGGACACGGTCAACTATAGTGATCATCAAATTTTGGCAAGGTCCATCCTTGACCGGCATAGTTATCACCAATCCATGATAACTTACATTTTTCAAAGCTCGAGGACCATCCATGGTCAAACTCGTATTCACCCCATTATCCATTACGGAAACATGAGGTATTTATAGCTTTACTCTGATGATTTCAAAGCTCACAAATTCTATTCGTGCAGGATTACGAGCCATACAAAAGTCGAGGAAACATCTTTGATATATCAAAGTCCAAGGCCCCTGAAAATAATAGGAATACTTCACAAAAACCAAGAGGGAGGTGAATTGGTTGAACCTTGGTATTTTAAAAATCAATTTCAAATAAGAGTTTTCAGGATCTTTATCACTTTTGAAACCAAGAAACTTTTTACTCAATCAAATAGCTCAGTCCAAGAATTCAATAGATCAAAACTAAACTTGTTGTGCAATGAATATGATTCAAAGAATAAAAGACAAATAATAAGATGAGAAGAGAATTAAGAACACACACAATTTATACTGGTTCACTTCAAATCATGAAGCTACATCCGGTTCTTCCAACCAACACTAGGTTAGAGTTCCACTATTATAAAAATATTCTTACAAGCTTTTACAAGAACATCCCCTTTATCAATCCTAGATAAAGAACTGAAATCTAAAACCCTATTAGACTTCTAAGGAGAAAGATCCAGAGAACACTACCCTGATCTTTAAGCTAGAGAACCCTTCGTTAGTCTCAAGCTTTAAGAATCAAAATTACAATAGCCAATACAATACAAATTTAGTATAGAATTACAACCACTGAGCTAAGGAAAGAAAACACCTGATGATCCAGTGAATGAAATGCACATGAATGAATATACCAGGTTGAAATACGAAATTAAACTCAAAACATCTCCTTCCTTAACCTTTGAAAATAATCTTCTTGCTTCAAGAATCACTTAAAAATCCATATGTGTTTTAGTGAAAGGAAGCACTCATAGAACCCAGAAAAATCACTTAGAATGTGTTTAGAAAGCTTATGTTGGGTCAGAATACGAATTGATCAAGTTACAAAAGCTGAGCCAAGGTTCTATTTATAACAAACTTTTGTAACTGTCAGTAATCGATTAAACGCGCCTAATAATCGATTATATCACTTATGTAATTGATTAAATCAACCTTGTAATCAATTAAAGTGTTCTACAAAAATCTGGATATGAGCAACAAACAAAATAATCGATTATCCCGTCTTATAATCGATTAAGACAGGAAACTTCATAAACTTGAAATACATTGTGTAATCGATTACGAATTCTGGTAATCGATTAAACCAGGAAGCTTTAGAAATCATATTGAACTATGTAATCGATTACTGTATTTGGTAATCGATTAATGCAGCAAACATGTTAAGCACAGACATATGATGTAATTGATTACAAATCTTGGTAATCGATTAAGACAGGAAGATAGCTTTTTCTGTTTAGCCTATGTAATCGATTACTATACCTTGGTAATCAATTCTTCCAGCACGGCTTAAAACAATGTATAGCAATGTAATAGATTACTGCCTGTTGGTAATCGATTAAAATGTTCATCAAGGCAGTTTATATGTAAACAAAGGTCAAATAATCGATTAATCTGATAGGTAATCGATTACATTGTTCTTGAAAAGTTTTCTAGAATGAACTAAGAACAAAACAATCGATTATCTCCTTAATGTAATCGATTAAATCAATACAAATTCATTTTTCCACAAACCTTTATTTTAAATGGATCATTTTACCAAAGCCTTGTAAATTTTATATCTCAAGTTAATTGAATTATGAATGATATGAATGCAATGCACTTGGATCACCAGAATTGCTTCTTTCTTACACATTTGACACAAATCAATCTTCAAGGCATTTAATGCATGTTGAAAGCTCAAAACCAAAGCTTGATTCCTCTTCCATTCTTCAAATAGCTCTTTTGAAACCAACAATCTCCCCCTTTATGGCTTTAAACATGCCAAATCTTTAGTTGATTAACAGTACTGCTTGAAGTAAATTGTTGAATCAATTTGAAAAAGCTTGAGCTTTGAAAACCTAAAAATTTTCAATTCCTTTGCCAAGAACAAGTGTTAAAAGCATCTGTGATTCAAGTGGCATTCATTTACAAGTCTTATATATTGAATAGATTCATTTTAACCACACAGCTCCCCCTAAATTCCAGCATCCATTCAGTTGAAATTTTGAGCCAAAAATGAAACAAAAAACAGGGGCAAACAGAGCACTATGCAGAGCATACTTTAATCAATTAATTCTTTCCCTATTTGGCTTGTTAAAGTCAAAAATATAAAAGGCACAGCGGATAATTGAATAGGAAGCATAATGGAAATGTTATATAAGCATAGGGAGCCAGTACAAGGTGGAATTAAAACAAACATACTTCAAATAAAGCAAAGTAGAAAAACTGAAAAGAAAATACATAATCCTAGAATTCTACAGAAGCATTTTCATTCATATTTGCTTCTATGGTATCAAGCCTATCCCTAATTTCTTCTAAGACTTCATTTGTTTCAACCTTGAAGTCCTGTTGCATCTTGATCATGGTGTCCATTTTCTCCAGCATAAAGGATTCAAACTATGAATATAATGGCTATTGTTGATCCCTTCCTTCATCTTCTAAATCAGCAACTTGGTCTTCAGCAGCAGCAGCAACAGGAGCAGGAGCAGGAGGAGGAGCTTGTCCAGTCATAATCCATCCATCCGGAGTCTTTCTCATCCCCATCTTGGTGAGATGATTCTCCTTTATAAGGCTGTTGCTTGAGTTGGTATTATCAACCACTTCATTTTCCACATCAATGTTGAAGTGGTCAATGAATCTAGACACAAGCACAGGGTAGGGAAAAGGATAGTTTACCAACCTTTTGGATTTCAGCATTATTTCTTCAAAGATAAGTACCCAATTCATAGGTATGTTATTCTTCATGCCATAGACCAATTAAAGGTCCTCATCTTTGGCTTGGGCAAGGTTGGTGGCCCTAGGAGTGATTACATAGGTAATTATGTAATGGAGGAGCCTATCCTCAGGTGTCATGGGTCCAGTACCCAATCTATGCCTAAGTTGCATATGAGGATCATGCAACATCTCCCTATAAGTGTCCATCTTGCTATAACCATCTGGTTCCTCATCAAACTTCCTAGCCCCTTCACAAATTACCCCAGCTACAGACTCCCAGACTTCATGGGTGATTTCCATTGTCACACCCTTGACTTTGGTGATCATGGTCTCATTCATGGACCCTTGGCACAGGTGTAGAACACCTTTATCAAATCAGGGTAAAAGGTACCCTTCATCTCCAAAAATCTTCTAAGCCCTTGGGCTTCAAAGTATGATGGGAATTGAAATCCCTCCCTAATGAATCAATCTAACTCAAGGTATTTAGGTGAGGCTATGGGTTTGGTTGCATTGAACTGTAAATAGTTCATTTTATCTGACTCTGTGGAGAACCACAAGTCAAGTCTGTTTGGGGGTTGAGGAGGAGGTGGATTAGATGAAGATTCACCGACTTTTCTTTTGGAAGACCTAGCACGTTTGGGTGTTGGGTTGGACATGGATCTGGGTAGGTCAAGACACAAGAAAACCATAGAAAAATTTTAGAAATTTTAGAGGGTGAAGAGACTAAGGTGCAAGGCTTTTTCTATTGATGCAATGCACTATTTATAGGCAAAATTGATGTTCCTAACGTTCATAATTTTAAAAATATAGTTGTTGGTGACAGTTAAGGCACTTCAGTGGCCTTCGATTTCCTTTGGATTTGGTTGGACAGTTACATTTTCAAAGAAAAACTGTCAGAAAATGCACAACAGCCTAAATAATCGATTATTTTGTTATGTAATCATTTCTTTTGGCACATTTTGGACACTAAAATTGCACGTTGTAATTGATTATCCCGTGTGGTAATCGATTATTTGCCTACTAGTCAAAGGTAGAAGATGACCTGTAATCGATTATATGCTTATGTAATCGATTATATCATGAATTTGGGATTTTTATCAAGTTCCAGAGTTTATGTAATCGATTATCCTTAGTGGTAATCAATTATTCCAGGAGGGTCAAAATTTCTAAGCATATGTGTAATCAATTACCTATTTGTTGTAATCGATTATTCTAGTGAGACATTTAAACTGGAAAATGGATTTTGTTCATAGTAATCGATTATCTCGATATGTAATCGATTATTCCAGGAAGAACCATTTCTATGCAATAGAGAATAATCGATTACAAGCCTTCAGTAATCGATTACTTAAACTTATTTTGCACAGATAATGTGAGTTTTAATGAATATAATCGATTAACTCGTAGTGTAATCGATTATTACAACAAGTTTATCAGAAATAAAGCATTTTGCAGATCAATTCTTATTTTCAATCAATTTAATGATGAATGCAGTAATGAAGCTTCAAATAGTCATGGAAAAGCACACTTTAAACAGACTAGCATATATTAGATTCATCAAGAATGCCTAGCATGTTTCTAAGTGCATAAAATCTATCCCTTGGCAATGGTTTAGTGAATATGTCAGCAAGTTGGTTATGGGTATCAATGAACTCAACCTTGATATTACCTCTATGAACATGATCTCTGAGGAAATGATGCCTTATCTCAATATGCTGGGTCCTTGAATGCTTTATTGGATTCTTTGATATGTTAATAGCACTTGTATTGTCACATAGCAGAGGTATTTCATTTAGTTTAACTCCAAAATCTTGCATTTGTTGCTTCAACCAAAGGCTTTGTGCACAACAACTTCCAGCTGAGATATATTCAGCTTCAGCAGTTGACAAAGCAACACAAGATTGTTTCTTGCAATGCCATGCGATCAATGAACTTCCTAGAAGATGACAAGTGCCACTTGTACTTTTTCTATCTAACTTGCAACCTGCAAAGTCAGAATCATAATATCCAACAATATTAATTGAAGCACCTTTGGGATACCAAAGACCAACTTTTGGTGTAGCATTGGGATATTTCAGGATTCTCTTGACTGCAGTAAGATGAGACTCTTTGGGATTTGCTTGATATCTTGCACACAAGCAAACACTTAGCATTATATCAGGTCTACTAGCTGTCAAGTATAGCAGAGATCCAATCATTCCTCTGAACTTAGACTCATCAACCTTCTTTCCATTTTCATCTGAATCAAGGTACGTTGATGTAGCCATTGGAGTTGCAGTATCCTTGCTTTTCTCCATTTCAAACTTCTTAATAACTTCAAGGCAATATTTGGATTGATTAAGAAATGTTCCATTCTTCATTTGTTTCACTTGAAGTCCAAGAAAGAATGTTAATTCACCCATCATTGACATTTAAATTCCTTCTGCATAGCTGAGGAAAATTCCTTACATAACAAATGATTAGTAGAACCAAATATGATGTCATCCACATAAACTTGAACCAATAAGATATCATTGTCATGCCTTTTGATGAACAAGGTTTTGCAACATTGCCCCTTGTGAAAGATTGTTCAAGCAGAAACTTGCTTAATCTTTCATACCATGATCTAGGAGCTTGTTTCAAACCATATAGTGCCTTTTTCAGTTTAAAAAAATAGTTAGGATGTTTGAAATCAGTAGAACCTAGAGGTTGTTCAACATATATATCCTCCTCAATGTATCCATTCAAAAAGGCACTTTTGACATCCATTTGAAAAAGTTTGAAATCCATGAGACATGCATATGCAAGCAATAACCTGATTGCTTCCAATCTTGCAACTAGAGCATAAGTTTCTTCATAGTCTATGCCTTCTTCTTGGTTGTAACATTTAGCAACCAATCCAGCTTTATTTTTGACTATGATTCCACTTTCATCAAGTTTATTTCTAAAAACCCATTTTATACCAATGGGTTTAAGAAAGGATGGTCTAGGAACAAGTTCCCAAACTTCATTTCTCTTAAACTGATTTAACTCATTATGCATGGCATGCATCCAATGTTCATCATTCAAGGCTTGATCAATGTTCTTGGGTTCAATTTGAGAAACAAAAGCCATATTACAACATAGGTTTCTTAATGAAGATCTAGTTGATACTCCCTTTGAAACTTCACCTATGATGTTGTCAAGTGATAGGTCTCTTGTTGTTCTCCAATATTTAGGGACTTGAACAGGGGTTGATGGTTTTGTTTCATCACTTGGGTCTTCTTCTTTAGTTAGGAAATCATCTAGCTGAATGAATTCTTCCATAGGGCCTGCATCTACATCACACTTCTTTTCCTCCTTAGAGGGATTAGATTCCTCACAAATTATGTAACATCCCGTGTGCACCCGGTGTATTAACATTATTACAATATCAGAGTAACGCAACAAGCATGGAAATAAACAATAAAGGAAGCCTAAAACCAATATAAATACACTTTATATACATATATGGTGAATATTTGTCATTTACATAGTACATAGTTCTCAACTATACAGACATCCCCTAGATTTCCAAAGAAATACAGACAAAATAATCAAAATGTGAGCTAACAAGCTCAACCTTCTAAACCTAGGGTAATCTATCATGCTATCCTAGCTCAGGCCTCTTGCCTTGGGATCTTTCAGCGACCTCTGTCTCAGTTCCTGCAACATGAGCCCCAAACAGGGGTGAGATAATCGTCCCAGTAAACTCAGGGTTTTCAGAGGTTTCCCTCCCCCTGGTTCACTTCCCATCATATCAATATATATATATAGCATAATAGAATAGAAATCACATCAAGTAATCCTTTATCATATAAACAGCCTTCACGGCTCACAGAAACCTGCTGTATACATATAGCATCACAGTGCAAACATATATAACCAACATACATTGCCTGAGAGAGATCATCCACTGAAAGGCACATTCTCTCAGGACTTTTACTGAGTACTTGAATAGGATCATTTATTGAAAGGCACATTGTAAGGACCCTCATTCTTGGCACCTAACCCTCACATCATAAAACCCTGTTAAGGGTGCGGCGCGGATGGCGCCAGGGCTGGCGCGGATCGCGCCATACCCACTGGAAGCTGACGCTAGGGGCATCAATGGGGCGCCAGGGGCGCTAGAGGTTTTCCAGCCGGCGCGGGTCGCGCCAGAGACCGTGCGGTTCGCACGGGAAGTGGCCTGGAAAACCAATTTTCTCTGGAATTTCACGCGGACAGCGCCATAGATGGCGCAGGTAGCGCCAAAGGTCTCGAAAGGTTCACGCGGTTAGCGCGGGGATGGCGCTGATAGCGCGAGTTCACCGACATTGTGGCGCGGATCGCCCGGGAGGTGGCGCGGATCGCGCCAGACCTCGGGCAGGCTGAGTATATATGGGCAGATCGCATTTTTTTAAGAAGAAAACTTCTTCTTCTTCTTCCCTACGCCCTAGACCTCCATTAGAGCAGTTCCAAGCTTTCCTAGACCCTATATACTAGCCTAAACACTTCCTGATGACCTTTAGATTGGTGAGGAACCATAGAAAGCTTTAAATCCTTCATTCTTTGCTCTTGAAACCCCTTGTAAGTGAGAATTGGATTCTCAAGGAAAAGCTCAGAGAATTGGGTTTGGCGAGGAATCGAGGCACAACACGGACACCAGAGCTTGAGGAGGCTGTCCTAAAGCCTTTTTAGTCGCCACTAAGGTAAGAAACTCGAGTCTCTCTGATGATTTGATGAATTTGGGGTTTTCTGTATATTGAGACCCACACTGAGTTGGGGCTAGAATTAGCCCAGGGTCCTGTAGAGAAACTTGTTTAGGGCAACGAATAGATGAAGAAATAGCTTTCAGTTTTTGTTTCTGATGACTTTGAATCTTGGCTCTGGATATGCTTGTGTGACTTGTGTAGAGTCACTTGTTGATGGTTCTCTGATAGGCTAGAGCCTTGATTGTATTGTGCTGAGCCTAAGTGACTAGTTGAACGAGACTTTGAGGATAGAATTGAGGAAACTGTGCCTTGTGTGATTGAGTATTGAGTCCAGATGACTCAGAGGCTTGGCATTCAGCCTTGGGGGGACCTTGAATGATCTGTGGACAGCCTTGTGTGGGGCTGAATATGACTGAACCCTAGGATAGGGGAATTCTGATATAATATGTTTTGTGATTTGTATGCCTGTAGTCTGGTTTTGATATGAAATTACTTATGCCTTGATTAGGCATTGATTCTGAGACTGTTGGTGGCGGGAGCCACAGACCTGGGAAGGAACTGCGAGCTGAAACCTTACCAGGTAAGTTCAGTGTTCTCTGGGGATGAATTCCCGTTTTGGTTGCACACCACACTCTTGGGGAGTGTTGGTCATGATTCATACTGCATGCATTGGCTATGACATTGTTTATGTTGATTTATTTGTATTTGCATTGGATATATGCTGCTGTGATTGAGATATCTGTTGGCCAATAGATAAATACTGGCGTTGAGGAGCTCCGCCGTATATTTTGGGCGTTGAGGAGCTCTACCACAGCATGACAGGTACTGACGTTGAGGAGCTCCGCCAGGCATTGAGGAGCTCTGCCACCTGTCATGTATTGAGATTATGATTATGATTATGATTCTGATATGATGAGGGCCAGAGGGCCAAGCCAGTGGGATATGTTTTCTATGTTATCGGTATGTGTGTTGTGGATCTGTGAGCCAGGGAGGGAATGAGTTCCCAGGGACCCTGAGCTTACTGAGATATGTTATCTCACCCCGCGTGGGGGTTTTCTATGATTTCAGGTGACCTTGTTAGAAGAGAAGACCAGTCTCAGGGCAAGAGGCCCAGCAGAGACTAGGCTGCTTGACTGAGGAGCGGCATGGAGAGCTTGAAGGCTCTATTTTTGATTCTGTTTTGATATATAGTTCTGTATACCCTCGAGGAGGGCTGATATTCTTTTGTATTCCCACAGAGTGGTGTGGAAACTGATGTATATATGTACAGAACTATCTGAGTTTATGATATGAGACTTACCCTGAGTATATATTTGTTGTACATGTGACTATCTGCCTATGTCTTGTAGTTATCTGTCTTTATGATGTATGAAATGAAAAACTGGATCAGCAGGGGCGTGATAGATGTAGGTTCTGTGTGTGAGATGCTTTATATTTGTGATTCCATACATAATGTATCAAGAAAACGATTCTATGCTTCCGCTGAGTTATATAATTTATGTTTTATGCGATAATCTGATATTATTAATGATAACACGTCGGAGGCCTACGGGGTGTTACACACATCTATTCAGGACTCGCTCAATCCATGCCTGAGGAAGATCATCCACTTAAGGGCACATTCCCTCGGGACTTGCCGCCCAATACCTGAATAGGATCATCTACTTAAAGGCACATCTACTCAGGGTTTACATGGACGCCTATGGATTATCCCAAGGGAGATCATCCACTTAAGGGCACATTCCCAAGGGTCCATAGTTCCCTATTCTAATGGCCAGTAAAATTCTCATGCATGCACGTCACACAGCATCATCACAATCATTTCATGACCAAAATCCATACAAGTATACACTATACTAGTGTAGTCAGCACAAGCATACCCTATCTCAGGGTTTATCTAGCATACAATTGCCAGCCATCCATCAATGCATTTCATTATCAACTCATACATATTCAATATTACAGCATTATACAACATCTGCATGCAAGATACATCAAACAACCACCCATGTAGGGTGTAATGAACACAAGCAGGGAAACATTCCCCAAGAACACTGAGCTTACCTGGTCTCAGCTCAGAATCAGCTCTCCTAGCCTCGTGGTGACCTCCACCAGTGCTATGCGTCTCACGCCCTACAATAGGCATGAAATAGACAATCAGAAACGGTGTTCAACCGTTTATATGGAAGGAAACACCCTTCC